>CM053029.1:175873070-176291696 GCA_028564925.1 Lithobates sylvaticus | reverse complement strand
TGACTATGGCTGGGGTATCAAAAACTTTTTTCAAAAGTTTTGATGATTTGATGAAGTGCGCGAGGGATCGAACCATTTTGCCTGACATTCTTGAACCATTAAAATTCGTGTGTTTGTCGACACTAACAGCCCAACAAGAACTCTCTTGCTTTGTGGCTGTTGCGTGAGTAGAGAGATGCGCTCAGGCGTATTATTTGGATATACCGTATTTATTGGATAAAACACGCTTCTCTTTAAGAGGGAAGTTTCAGGGAAAAAACATCGTAAATTTTAAATAAAGAATGTTGAAGAAATATCAGGGTCAGTGAATCTGCAGACCTCATTTGCCATGAAGGCAGCCACACACCAATCACGAAGCATGGAGCAACCACCACAACCAGGACGGCATCACCACCAATGCCAGGGAGGCACTCACCATTTGCCATCAGTGCAGCCTTGGAGGGAACATGGAGGGGCAGGACGAGCGCCAAACATATCCTACAGGAGAATCTCCTGTTTATACAGTGGCCTCTTTAAGTGAAAGCCCCGCCTCCTTTGATGGACAGAACAGTCGTCCAATGGCAGCGCCGGAGACGGGACTTCCTCTTACAGAGGCTGCTGTGTAAACAGGAAATACCCCTCCTGTGTGCACGACGCTCGTCCCGACACTTCCTCCGAGGCAGCTAGACTATAATCTTTTGTGGCCCCGGCGCTGGGAGATCGTCGGGGGCCACAAAAGATATATATGTTTAGATAACCAGGCGGGCCGTTCAAAACCGGGCCGCGGGCCGGACTTTGGACATGCCTGGCCTATGGGATTTGTAGTGCACATGACTGAAACTAAGGTGCATTATTAGTCCCAAACAAATGGAAGTGAGAAGGAAAAGAAGAGGTTTGAGCTGATCACAAAGGATGTTATAAGGAGGCAGAAAATCACAGTAAGAAACAATTTGATGAAAAGTAGATCAGGGGTCCATTAAGTAGTGGATGTGTATAGATTATTTTTGCAGAAGGGGGGGGGGGGGACAGCTGGACCACTTAAAGAATTTAGGTATTTACATGTTTTAAAAATGTTTTTTTTGCTAGAAAATCACTTAGAACCCCCAAACATTATATATTGTTTTTTTTCTAACACCCTAGAGAATAAAATGGCAGTCATTGCAATACTTTTTTTCACACCTATTTGCGCAGCGGTCTTACAATCGCACTTTTTTGGGAAAAAAAATCACTTTTTTGAATAAAAAAATAAGACAAGAGTAAAGTTAGTCCAATTTTTTTTATATTGTGAAAGATAATGTTAAGCCGAGTAAATTGATACTCAACATGTCACGCTTCAAAATTGCGCCCGCTCGTGGAATGGCGTCAAAATTTTATTCTCAAAAATCTCCATAGGCGATGTTTTAAAAATTCTACAGGTTACATCTTTTGCGTTACAGTGGAGTTCTAGGTCTAGAATTATTTCTCTCGCTCTAACCGATCGTGGCGATACCTCACATGTGTGGTTTGACCACCGTTTTCATATGCGGGCGCTACTCACCTATGCATTCGCTTCTGCGCGCGAGCTCATCGGGACAGATCGCTTTAAAAAAATAAAATAAAAATTCTTATTATTTTTACTTAATTTTATAAATCTTTTCACTGTTTTTAAAAAAAAGAAATCTGGATCACTTTTATTCCTATTACAAGGAAAGTAAACATCCTCTTAAATATGAGATCTGGGGTCAAAAATTCCTCAGATCTCATATTTGGTCTAAAATACAATAAAAAAAAAAAAAAAAATGTCATTTGAAAAAATGACTTTAAAAAATTTTCGCCTTAAAAAAGCAAAGGGCGGAAGTGACTTTGAGTAGTTTCCCCGCCCTGCTATGGAAAGGGACGGGTGGGGGCCATTTTAAACCGAGAGGACCCGGGCCCCTCTCCCGCCTGAGAAAAGGGGGAAAATTTGTGGCAAACCCCACCCCCGCAGAAAAACCCCCCTTATCGAAACACGACCTTCCTGAAAAGAGGGATATTTTGGTTGTGGCAGTAGTGCTGAAAGTTACTAAAAGATACCCCTCTTCAAAGTCCCGACGTAAAAACTACAGGGTCGGTCGGCAAGTGGTTAAGCTCATTTTTTGGGATCACTAAATACACCCAAAAATATTCCCAAAGGGAAAACTTAGTTTGGGTGAAAGGGTCTAAGCAAAACAAAGACAAGTTTTTATTGTTATGCACGCATTTGATCTTTTTCCAATTTTCCTAATAAATAAACCATTTTAACAAAAACAAAAAAATGAACTGCGGAATTTCTGAAGACAAAGAAGGCCAAAAAAGATGCTGATCCAAAATTTCCAGGTCCCCCCGGGAGTTTTTTCCCAAATATTTAAATAGAAAGTTGGGGGGTGGGGGGAACAAGGGGTGCCTTTGAATCTCCCCTTAGAAGGTACCATCCCCAAAAAAATATACCCAAACCCTGGAAAAAAAGCAGGTTTTTAAAGATGAAATTTCTAGAATATATTAGACACCAACCCCATAAGATGATAAAAAATCAATTTTTTTTTTTGAATATCAAAAATTTTTAAAAAAATATTTTTAAAAAAAATTTTCAAAAAGAACGATCGGTAGAAAACTCTGTTTTTGGCCCTTTGGGGATCCAGTATGGGGGCCAACGTTTTTCCCCAGGCTGCCCTGCTTTCATCAGGGTTTTTAACCCAAAATGGTCCCTGTATGGTGAATGTATGGAACACTGATAACTAGAAAAATTTGGAAAAAATGTAGCACCGCTAAAATAAAATGTGAATAAATATCAAATTAATTAGGTGAAAACCCAAGTTTGATAAAAGTTCTACCAAAAAAATTTCAAACAGTGATTGTTAAAATTGGTGAATAACAATTGCTAAAACTTTATTTGCATGAATAGTAAACATGGGTTGAAAAAGGGGATAATGTTCAAACTTTAGTGGAACAAAATGAATATGGGAAAATGTTCTTTAGTGAAAAAAAACTTTCATCTAGCGGAACTGTCCAAACACAAAATCCAAAAACCAAGTGTATGCATAGAAATAATAGGGGACAAATCCCCACCGCAAACAAAGTGTCAACACCAAATAGAATGGGGCGCTTACCTTTAAGGCAGGCATGCCCAAAAAGCCCGGTGGGCCAATCGGGCCCCCGGGGGCCCGTTTTTAAAAAAGGGGCCCCCCATAGTTATCTAAACTTTATTTTCCCTTTTGGGGCCCCCCGACGATCCCCAGCCCCGGGCCCCAAAAAAGACATTTTGCCCTAGTGCCTCGGAGGGAGGGGGGGGGAAACGAGCCCCGGGGCACACGGGAGGATTTTTTCCGTTTACAGGGCAGCCTTATAAGGGGAAAGGGCCCGTCCCCGGGCATGCAATTGGAGGGACTTTTCTGTCCATCAAAAGCCCCGCTTTTTGTAAACTGGAGTTTCTCCTGTGGATATGTTTGGCGTTTTCGCCCTCCCCCCCTCCATGTCCCCCCCAAGGCTGCAATGAGGGGCAAATGGTGAGTCCCTTTCCCTGGCAATGGGGGGTTTGCTGCCTTCCTGGAAAATGGTGGATGCTTTTGGCCCATGGTGGGTTTTTGAAACCCTCGGGGATTGGGGGGTGCTGCTTTAGGCTTTTGGGGGTCTGCAGAGGGAACAAAAGCCTTATTTTGTTTCCCCGTTCTTTTTTAAAATTTTAAATTTTTTTTTTTTCCTGAAACTTCCCCTTAAAGTAAAAGGTGCGTGTTATACGCCAATAAATACGGTAAACCCCCCAAAAAATCCCCAGAGCTCATCTCTTTACTCCACACAGCCAAAAAGGCAAGAAAGTTCTTTTTTGGGATTGTTTTTAGTGCTTGAACCAACAAACTTAGACCAAATTTTTAAAAGGGTTAAAAGGGAAAAACGGGCCAAAGGGGGCACCCCCTCGCGCATGTTCACTTAATAAAATTCGGCCCTCTTTAAAAAAAAGTTTGGAAACCCTCCCAAAAAGGCAAGCAAAGTATGCTTGGGGGCCAAATTTTCCCGGGCCCCGGGGCCTTATCCAGAAAAGGAAAACCGGTGCCCCAATAGGACCCCAAAGGGTATAGTCAGCAAACAGCACGAACCCCCCGGGCCAAAAGGTTTTCCGGGGAAAGGTGCTCGATTTCCCCAAAAAAGGGTAAAGGAACTCCCCCTACTTTAATTCACTGAAAATCCACAGGGGGCCCTTTTTTGGGTCTGCTCCAGGCCACCTGTGGATTGCAGTAAATTATCCCAGGGGTTTTGTTGTGGGAAAGTTTTTATACTGAAGGGTTCCACATGTACTGTCATTTTAAAGGCCCTGGCCCCAAACCGGGAGTGATGACAAGGGTCAAGGGCTTTAGTAGCCATTTTAGAGCCATGAAAGGGAAAACCCTAATGAAAATTTTCTCCCCCTGGAGGCATGTTGCAGGTACAGTGGTCCCGAAAAAAACTCCATTGCCCCGACCAGGTCTTGTGTCTCTCAACAACTCAGAGGATATAACAGTGCACAGGGGGGGATTCCCCAAAGTATCTATCAGTCGAGAGGGGAGAAAACATGGGGGATTGCCACCTGGAAAAAAGAAATTAAACGACCCCACAAGACAATGGCTTTTAATTGGGACATTAAGTGAATTTGTTTGGAAACAGACTTTTCCTGGGTTCCTGGGTTGAGAGCCCGGGAAAACATTTTTCAGGGCAAATCCCACCCCCGACATAAAGGCAAGTAGCAGTTTTTCTGACAGTGGTTTTCCCAAAGGGACATTTTGCACTTTTAGGGGATCTTTTTCCCCCTGAAAAAAACCAGCAACTAAGACTTTGGCAGAGCTCCTGACACTCTTAGGGTCATTTCCCAAAGCCAAACCACTAAGTTTGCAAAAAGATTTCGGTTTTTTTCAGAGGCCCCAGCAGCCGGTTTGAAGAAATTAAAGTTATGTGGTGCCCTCGCAGACTAGCCTCTACCTGTCTTTGGGGGAGTACTTACCTACTGCACTGAGAGTCAGTTTGTCATGGGATGAACAGGAGTCAAGCCAAAAGAGTGCTTAAACAAAGAAAGCCCTAACCCTAACAAAGGCAATTGAATCGCTCAGTGTTGGAAATGGCTGTGAACGATACAGAGGAATTGAAAAGGCAGAAGGCCGCGGTGACACGGAAGGGGGGTTTTCAGAACAGCAGTCAAGCCACAGTCGCAAATGGCGAAAATAGACCCCACCAAGTCGGGAGTCGCTTTGCTACGTTGTGGGAATACAGACAATATCAATAAAAAGTCTGCATTTTTTAAGGATCAGATGTTCCTAATTGTGGTAAACAGGCCATATGAACCGAGTTTGGTAGCGGAAAGGGGCGCGATACACAATCTGACCAGAAAAGACTATTGGAGGGAGATATACATCTGAGTCAGGGATGGGGGGAAGGGTGCTCCACGGGTTAGACATACATCAAAAGCATTCAGCACCCTCCGCAATGACGTAGAGGAAAACCTTTGGGGGAAAAAAATCAAGATGGATGTAGAAAAAGGGAGCAGCATTTTCAGTTACACCAAAAAAAGGGAGACAACTTAAACCCGAAAACTGCCCGCCCAACCCCCAAACAAACGGCGGACAAACTCAAAGAGATACCCCACCCACGGGGTTTTACTCAAAAATTACAGGTATTTACAAGGGCAGACAAAGGACTCCCTTTATTATCCTGAAAAGGGGGAAACCCCTCTTTTTGGGAGAGACTGGATTGCTCACTTTGGCAGCCAGACATCGCCATAAATCCCTGAAAACCCCTTTTTAAAATTAAATTAAAGGGATAATGAGGTTGGGTGGTGTCCCGAAGCAGGGGTTTCCAAAGACCCTTGTGACCGGTTTTGGGGAAAAAAAAAAGGCTTTGCGGTAGACTCAAGCTGAAAAACCACGGCTCAGCCTACGTTTTCCACGTCGGACAGTCTTTGATCGAGCAGGATCGTGGGAAGAGAAACTAGTAGGCTGGAGGAACAAGGTGGTTCATCTCAGGTAGCGCACAGCGAGTGGGCCTCACGGTTGTACAGTAAAGAAAGGAATGGGGACTTACGCATTTGTGGCGATTTTCGCACATGGCACATGAACTTTCCAACTGGAAAAAAGACAGTATCCTTTACCCTGCGTAGATGAATTTTTGCTCTCTTGCAGGGGGTCAAAAGTTGACAAAGCTTGATTCAAAACAAGCATATTAAAAGTTTGAGGTCCATCCTTCTTCCGCAAGGTTTCTGACCACAAAACCACCACACAAGGGGTGTATGAGATAATGGATAGGTGTTTGGTGTAGCTCTGCCCAGCCTTTGGAACGAAAAAAGATGGATTTTGGGGAATTCCTTTCAGGCCGTGCCTGCTAGCTGTTCAGTGCTCATCGGGCGGAGGGCCCGGGAAAAACCAAAGGGGAAACGTGGAGTTTTGTGTTGGGGGAGACCCCAAAAGAGCAGGGTTTTGAAAGTAAACTTGGCAAATCCCAAAATTCATGGTGCCAAAATTTGGAGTTTTTGGCCCCCTTTGGGGATGCAGAGGGTTACAACCCGGAAGCCAAGGTTGATGTTTAGTAAAAGCTCCTCCCCAAACCAAACGCCAGCAGCTGCGATCATTTAAACCTTTGGTTTGGCTGAACTATTCCCAAAATTCCTGCCAGATCGGGCAACACCTTTTTTTCCGTTAAAACAAGCTTTTGGAGAAACACCCCAGATGGGACTGGTCACTGCATCCCAAGTGTTTTCGAAGCCTCTAACCGGAAAAGCTGTTGGCGTCACGCATCTCGTGCACTATACCCCCCAAAAGCCCCCTCACCTTGGCTTGGATGCCTCACCCATGGTCGGGGGAGCTGTACTATCTCACATTTTACCAGTGGTCAGAAAAACCAGTGGCATTTGCCCCCAGGTCTTTGACAAAAGCGAAACCCAATTTAAATCACAAAATTGACAAAAGGCTCTTCCCATGATATGGGCAATTAAGAATTTCATCTTTACCTGTATGGTAGGGAATTCCCCCAAAACTGACAGACCAAAAACCCCATTTCCTTTCGATTTTAGCCCTGAAAAAGGGCATCTTCAACTACTGCGGCCCCCCTCCAACGCTATCCCCTTTTCTTGGGACATACAGCTCAAAATCCAGTATCTGGTCATGATGCCAATGCAATGGGGAAAAGAAATGCCCGACTGACAGGGAGGTCGATGGCCCTTTTCCTCCACCGGTCAAGATTTGTCTTTAAAACCCCAAACCTTTTCCTTCTTGTCTTCTGGGGGGGGGAATGCAGCCCATAAAAGCCAAGGTTTAACCTTTCTGAAAAAAATTTATTTCCCTGGGGGGCCCGGGTTTTGGCCTGCAACCGCCCACACAGGATTTTAAAACCTTTTTTTTCCCGTAGGCGTTGGAATTAAACTTTTAGCTGGAAAACTGGGGTTTATGGGGAAAACCGAGTGTTTCATTCCACAGACCCCTGGAACCTTTTCTGGACTTGCTACATATGGTACCCCGGGGGGCCCCACGTAAAAACAAAAGGCCCGGGGCTATGTGTGGGGGCCCAAAACCTAGACTCAAAAAAAATCACGACATAGGAAATTCTTTGCGGATTGGCAAAAACTGCAAAAGACCCCCCTCGGGGTGCGCCCCGCCTGGATTTGGGCCCCAAGGGTTTTCCTTGGTTTCGCCTACACTTGGACTTTGCACCCCCGATCAGGGACATCCCTTCCTTTGATCATAGGGGGAACGCCCTTTTAAAAGGGGCCCTGGGGGTAATTCGTTACTCACCAACGACAAGGCAACGGTTTCCATACGTTACATCTCGCTGCTCCCTTTTTGGATACCCCAAGAAATCTTACAAAACAAGGGTGCACAATTCACCGTCAGGAGTTTAAACCGTTTCCCCTGACTCCCACAACATCAAGCAAAAAGTTGCCCGGGCCCCCTTACCCCCCGGGCTACAAAGGGTTTCAAGCAGAACGGTTTTTTGCAGATTTTTAAAAAACCAATTTCAAAGCTACAGTGGCTGCAAGTAAACAACATCCCGGGTCCCCCCAGCAGCTGGACTCCTTCCTTTTCTGTTTACAGAAACACACCACATGCAACCACCGGGAAAACTCAGCAGAACTCCTTCTGGGTCGGCAGCCATGGAGTGTTTTGGACATGCTCCGCCCTCAAACCCCCGGGAACCATGTACTGCAGCCCCAAGACAAGATGGTCAAACACCATGAGCTCCCCGATTCACAGCCCAACAAACGGTATGGGCCCGATCTTATGGGGCTTCCACCACCCGTTGGCTTCCTGCTGTCATTGCAGAGACTTTGGGCCCCAAGATGTATAGGGTCTGCCTGCAAGATGGTTCCATTTGCAGACGGCATGCGGACCAACTGCGTCCTCGGTTTCAACCTCCCAATCCCGACCCCGGCAGAACCACCAGTGTCACAAGGAACTGCTCCCAGCGGATCAGAATGCACGGGACTGATGATTGGGGGGACTCTAAACTTTTGCACTCGGCTCCAACCGAGCCCTCCAGCCCTGGTCCGGAGGTCTGTTCACCCACTGAGCTGGTGGATCCGTTCTTGGCCCCCCCTTTTCCCGGCCCAGCCCTGTTTCCCCCGGTCCCGAGTCGCTGGGTGCCCGCCCTCAACGACACTGTCGCCCTCCTGACCGGGTTTCAGCTTCAAGACCCGTTTACGAGACTTTCGACGCAGTCGCCGAAAGTGATCGATGACATTGTATCCCCGCAACTGTCCCGGGAAGCTTGGTTTCACATCTGGATGCAGGAATCTCCTGTGTTTGGAGGACTGTTATTGGACAGTTATTAGTTAATGTTTTGTGCCTTTTTTTTTTTGTTGTAATTTGTTTTTTTTTTAGGGATGGATGGAAGGTGTTATACCTGAAGGGTTTCCACTTGTACTGTCACTTTAAGGCTGGCTCCACCCAGGAGTGATGACAAGGGTCAAGGGCATAGCCCATCTTAGAGCACATGTAAGGAAGCATAATGAGATGTTGTCCTGAGATGCATTTTGCAGTGTACAGTGAGTACTGAAATAAACATCCATTGTCCCAGACCAGAGTCTTGTGTCTCTCACAACTCAGAGGATATAACAGAAAGTCTGATCGTGTGTCACCAATCAGAACGTCCTGGTCATGAATCATTGGCCAGGACTTGCTGACAGGCTCCCGCTGTGTACAATCACAGTGCCACCCGGGGCGGGGGGGGGTACCAAATGCACACCCCCCAAATCCGGAAGTAGGCAACGACGTACCAGTATGTCGCCTTACGTACAGTGGTCGCCCGTGTGCTGTACAATGCGGGCGGGTGGGTGTTAAGTGGTCAATGAGTTTTTCATTTTCTCTTGTTACTTTGGCTGGAGTTCAGCTTTAAAAAAAAAAGTTTTAACACTAAACTCTTATCAGTAGTTAGTCATATGGTATTTTTATGTTTCCCCTACATTGTACGTGAGGACATTGAGACCCCAACCACATACAAGGGGAAGGGGGATTGCCGCACCATTAAATTGAGGAATAAGGTAAGTTTTCCTCTACTTAATATCAACAACCCTTCTTGAGTAAACAAGCTTTTAAAACTTTGCTATCCATGTTAGTGGTGGGTAGTGGGGGGTGGATTGGGGCACATGAAAATATTATTTTACTGCTGAGTTGAGTTTAACTTTAATGATTCTTTTACTCCGCATGGAGTATCTGACCTCTGAAAATCAATTTATATGGTCACAAAATAAAATTATTTGCAAAAAAAGCAACCCACTCCGGTGTATATTCTGCAATCTTGTGTTTATTGGCAGGTAAAAATGACAGCCACAAATGTCAACGCATTTCAGCCAAACTGGGCCTGAGTCATGAATAAGGTCAGTTTGGTTGAAGCGCGTTGACATCTGTGGCTGCCATTTGTTACCTGCCAATAAACACAAGATTGTAGAATATACACCAGAGTACCAGCGTTTATTTGCTTATACCAGATTGTATGGATGAGGAGTCAGCTGTGATAAAGCCGCATTTTAATACTGCGAGGTAGTAGCACCACTTTCATGTATTTGGACAAATAAAATTGTAGAACTGTGCAATTTGTTTCTTTTTTTTTAGTTTTCCGTTTAAAATTCGTTATATTCGTTCATTCGATATCGTACGAATGAACGAATGATTCGAAAAAATTTAAACGAATAACGAATTATCGAAATCGAACGAATATGAAAAACACCGAAAATCCGAAAAAATAACCACATTAGAAAAAACGAAACTACGAAAAGAAGAAAATCCGAAAAACGAAACAGAACAACGAAAATCAAAATGAACTAAAAAATTTGTACCTTCGTAATTTTTTTTTTTTTAGATTCGTAATTTTCCGTGTCTCTTACAATGGCGCTGCTTAAACGTGCTTCTAATGGATTGAACGAAACATTCGTACATTCGTAACTTTTTTTTTTTTTTCGAATCGTATTTTCCGTGTCTCTTAAATGGCGCTGCTTAACGTGCTTCGAATGGATTGAACCGAAAAAATTCGTACATTCGTAATTTTTTTTTTCGATTCGTAATTTCCGTGTCTATTACAATGGCGCTGCTTAACGTGCTTCGAATGGATTTGAACGAAAAAATTCGTAAATTCTGAATTTTTTTTAGATTCGTAATTTTCCGTGTCTCTTACAATGTAAGAATAGTATACACATTACATAAATTATGGATTATGCTCCGATTACGAATCTACGAAAACAATGTTACGAAAGTACGAATAAATCAATCTTACGAAAGTACGAACGTAACTAACTCTACGAAAATACAAATGCGTCCGAATTTCGAATAAACGATAATTAAACTAACGGAAAAACGAATCAACGACAAAATAACTCTTACGAAAATACGAATCGTTACGAATATGAACACCGACGAATTACGAATTTACGAATCGTTACGACTACGAACACCGACGACATACGAAATTACGAATCGTTACGAATCAACGGAAACGAACAGAAACAAAACGACAATAAACAAATTTTTCTATTGTGCACATGTCTATAAAATTGTATTAATGGCTCATGGATATGTACATAAAGGGTGACTTATAATTTGCAGTAGGGTTTAGATTGATCCATATAATCAGCACTAGACACAAGTGATACAGTCATTCTTCATGTCCTCAAAATCATATCTGTAACCCCAGTGAGATCATGGTAAATGGTTTCCCAATAATTCCATTGTCATGTTCTCTTTTATAATAATTCCAATCTGTCACCTGCATGATTATCGGCTACATGTTTGGCAAGCTTCTCACTGTGTCTGCTGCAATACACAATGGGATGGTTTATCTAATGTCAATGCTAATTATATGCATACATGTACACAGGGTTGTATTTAGGGTTTAACCAACCCTGTGCACAGGCTCAGACTGGCCCGCTGGAGGGTGGAGGATCCTCTAGTGAGTTCACACAAGCCTTATAAATAGGGCCCCTATTGGCACCTAATGGCCCAGAGAATATAAGTGTCAGCAGGAATCCCATTTTGATAAGAACTAGTAAGTTTTACAAGATTTAAGTTGGTAGTGAAATCCCTATTATAACTTGTACCTACAGGCAAGCTTACAATCAGGCTTACCTGCAGTGTTGGTCATCTTACTTTAAAAAAGTAATTAGTTATGTTACAAATTACTTCTTCCAAAAAGTAATTGCGTTAGTAACTCAGTTACTACATTGGAAATATAATTAGTTACGTAGCAAAGTAACTGTGACTTTTATTTTTATATTCTATAATGCAATTACGTTCTATAACATCTACTACTGTGCAAGGGACGTCTATCGTGTAAATAAGGGGCGGGTCTAGTATTACTGTAAGCAAGGGGCGCATTTATTATTAGTGTTATATATCGTGTAACCAAGGGGCTGCTCTAATATTACACTAACCAAGGGGCAGATCAGTTATAGCGTGTACGCAAGGGTCGGGTCTATTATTATTATATCGTGTAAGGGGCGAATGGCTACAGAAGAGGGCGAATGTTAAATTAATGGGCAGAGATCGATATATATAAATATAATAATAACTGCGCCCCTTGGTTACCGTAATACTAGACCCGCCCCTTAGTTACATGATAGACGCCTCTTGCAGAGTAGCACGAGCATCGGGAGCGTGCGGCATCGCCTCGAACAATTACATGTTAACTGCGCCTGCGCGGTGTAGAGTTCACTCAGAGCTGTTTAGGTTTGGCAATTTTCGTAAGCTCCGTAGTCCTTCGTACTGCGCAAGCACTGCGCCTGCGCAGTACAGGGGGGTCCTTATCCGGCGGGGGAACTTTTTCGGTCGGACACCGGAATTACACTACTGCCATCTAGTGGCGGTAGATGTAATTGCGGTAACGCCGCCCAAGTAATGGGAACTGCGTTACCATGAGGGGGAAGAGTAATCAGTTAGATTACTTGTTACCCTCTAACGTAACTGCGTTAAGTAACTCAGTTTATTTTAACTCAGTTACTTACATCACTGCTTACCTGTAGGTACAGTGAATATCGCAATAACCAATGACGTGATGCTCTGCATTCAGGGCACGCAGTATGCTGTGGAATGCAGAGCACTGTGCTGCTGCTGCCAGCCATTCAAGCGGCTGGACCCGCGAACCCGGAAGGAAGACTGGGTTAAGATAGAAGAGCCTTGGGAGCCGTGACAGCGCTATGCTGGAGGCTGCAGTTACATAGTTACATAGTTAGTAAGGTCGAATAAAGACACCAGTCCATCCAGTTCAACCTGAGCGAGTGTCTACAATTGTCCCTATCCCTGTACATTGTGTCCCATTAAGATGCTCCTCTATTATTAATTATTTATTTAAGGTACCCATATAGCACCGTCAATTTAGGCAGCGCTCCTCACATACATTGCACACTCACATCAGTCCCTACCCTCAAGGAGCCCACAATCCAAGGTCCCCCACTCACATTCATATACTAGGCCAATTTTGGACAGAATCCAATTAACCTACCAGCATGTCTTTGGCGTGTGGGAGGAAACCGGAGTACCGGAGGAAACCCACGCAGGCACAGGAAGAACATGCAAACTCCAGGCACGTGGTGTCGTGGTTGGGGTTCGAAACAGTGACCCTTTTTACTGCTAGGCGAGAGTGCTAACCACTACACCACTGTGCCACCCAGTTAAAGTATTACTAAACCCACATCATAAAAAACTCCCAACAAGTGCTGTATTACATGCACGTTCATACTCACTCAGTCACTATGAGACACATTTTTGGTATTCTGCTAAAATCCTAGTTGACGCTGCTGTTCTCTATCTCCCCCACCCCCCCTCATCATGTCCCAAATGCAGTTGGGGATTTTGCAGAACAGTGTTGGCAGCTTCTGCACATTTCTATGCTGAGCATTTACTCCCTATCACATCTAAGCAGCCCATGTGACTATAGAGTGACCCATGTGGGTGAATACACAGTGGTAAATGACATCCCACTTCCTCCCTCCTCCATGCCCACTAACCAGTTAAACACAATGGGGGTGGGAATTACACCTTAACCACTTGCCGACCGCCACATGTACATATACGTTGGCAGAATGGCACAGCTGGGTACGTCCCTTTGAATTTGCCGCTGTGTGGTCCCGTACGCGCCGCGACCCTGCCGGGAGCTCCGTGAGTAGGTTTGCCGCGGGTATACCCACAATCGTCTCACGGAGCTGAAGAACGGGGAGATGCTAATGTAACCAAGCATCTCCCCATTCTGCCTAGTGACACTGTCACTGATCATAGCTCCCTGTGATGCCATTACTAGAAAAAAGTATATATTAATAAAAATGCCATAAAAAAAACCCTATTTTGTAGACACTATAACTTTTGTGCAAACCAATCAATAAAAGCTTATTGCAATTTTTTTTACCAAAAATATGTTGAAGAATAGGTATCGGCCTAAACTGAGGGAAAAAAAATGTTTTATATATTTTTTGGGGATATTTATTATAGCAAAAAGTAAAAAAAATAATGTGTTTTTTTCTAAAATGTCGCTCTATTTTTCTTTATAGCGCAAAAAATTTAAAACGCAGAGTTGATCAAATTACCACCAAAAGAAAGCTCTATTTGTGGGAAAAATAGGACGTCAATTTTGCTTGGGAGCCACGTCGCATAAGCGCGCAATTGTCAGTTAAAACAACGCAGTGCCGAATCGCAAAAAGTGCTCTGGTTTTTGGCCAGCAAAATGGTCCGGGCTTAAGTGGTTAAATGATGGAGGCTTCACCTCCCTCTTATTCTAAGACACAAGCTGGAGTTTCCCTGCAAACCAAAGAGAGAGATACTCAGCGCAGTCACACAAAAAAATAATAAATAAATAAAATAAAACCTTAAACCCTAAACAATGCCTGCTGACACTCAAGGTAAATTCAGAAACACCTCATAAAGACTGATAAAATATAATAGTGCAGCGCAAGAGACAAACTAATGACAAAAAATAAAATATAAAATGATATAAATGATCACGGAATGTCCCAGGAGAAATCATTAAAATTGCAGGAATAATCACTAAAATTGCAAAAAATAATCACGGACTGTCCCAGAAAAGATCATATATGTAGTCCAAAAGATAAAGTGCAAGTGCATAAAGACTAATTGCAGCTTATGGTGGAGTGATGACAAATGGTCCAGTATACAATATTAGTGCTGGTGATCCCTTCACCGAATAAAGTAAGGGTGGCCTCTCACCTCCCTGCTTCGACCTACAATAGGTCACAAAGCAGTAAGTAGTGGGTTAAAACTCTGCTCTCTCACCATCAGGAATTCTTCTCCAACAGGGGGAAACCTCACAATATCCCAGCAGTAACCTCACCAAAATTCCAGTGGTAGCAGCATGCATATGCAAAGTAAAAGAGGGGACAATCTAGTGCTCTCTGTTTGGAATAGTAATTTTTAATATGCACAAAAAAAAAGAATATAGGAAATACACTCACATTAGGAGGCACTCTATCGCGAGTGCTAGCGCTGTATGTGTACAATAACGAAAACTCCAAGATGGCCGCGGGTGACGTCACACGGTGAGAGAATAATTGATTGGCATGTTGCCTGTGCAAGCGCCTGACCTCCTGTGTTCACATTGTAGCAAGACGGCCTTTTGGCATGGAACATGGAAGATACCAGTGAAGAAAAAAAGTATTTGATCCCCTGCTAATTTTGTACATTTGTCCACTGACAAAGAAATGATCAGTCTATAATTTTAATAGTAGGTTTATTTTAACAGGGAGAGACAGAAAAACAACAAAAATATCCAAAAAAACTAATTTAAAAGAAGTTATAAATTGGATTGCATTTTAATGAGTGAAATTTAGTATTTATTCCCTTCGCAAAACATGACTTAGTACTTGGTGGCAAAACCCTTGTTGGCAATCACAGAGGTCAGACATTTCTTGTAGTTGGCCACCAGGTTTGCACACATCTCAGGGGGGATTTTGTCCCACTCCTCTTTGCAGATCCTCTCCAAGTCATTAAGGTTTCGAGGCTGACATTTAGTAAACAAACCTTTAGCTCCCTTTACATATTTTCTATGGGATTAAGGTCTGGGGACTGGCTAGGCCACTCCTTAATGTGCTTCTTGAGCCACTACTTTGTTGCCTTGGCCGTGTGTTTTGGGTCATTGTCATGCTGGAATACCCAACCATGACCCATTTTCAATGCTCTAGCTGAGGGAAGGAGGTTCTCACCCAAGATTTAATGGTATATGGCCCCGTCCATCGTCACTTTGATGCAGTGAAGTTGTCCTGTCCTCTTAGCAGAAAAACACCTCCAAAGCATAATGTTTCCACTTCCATGTTTGATGGTGGGGATGGTGTTCTTGGGGTCATATGCAGCATTTCTCCTCTTTCAAACACGGCGAGTTGATGCTCGATTTTGGTCTCTTCTGACCACAACACTTTCACCCAGTTCTCATCTGAATCATTCAGATGTTCATTAACAAATTTCAGACTGGCCTGTACATGTGCTTTATTGAGCAGGGGAACCTTGCGGGCGCTGTAGGATTTCAGTCCTTCACGGCGTAGTGTGTTACCAATTGTTTTCTTGGTGACTATCAGGGCCGATCCTAGGGTCACAGACGCCTGGGTGCAGAAATATTTCTGGTACCCCCACATGGGCGTGGTCATCTTACCAACTCCTCCCCTTTACAAATGTTTCTATGGCAACGACTCAAACACAGAGATGCTCCCCTAAGAAGTCTACGTTACCCTGGGATCCTCACATGATCTCTTAACCATAAAGAAAATACAGGAATGAGACCTGGAGGGGAGTCTCTCTGATGCACACACAGAGGGCTTCTGTTAGAGAGTCTGTTAGAAAGAGCCCCCAGACATAATACAGGACACGGTCAAAGACTGCAGACATGATACAAGAGATGGTCAGAGACTGCAGACATAATACAGGAGATGAACAGAGACTGCAGACATGATACAAGAGATGATCAGAGACTGCAGACATAATACAGGAGATGATCAGAGACTGCAGACATAATACAGGAGATGGTCAGAGACTGCAGACATAATACAGGAGATGATCAGAGACTGCAGACATAATATAAGAGATGATCAGAGACTGCAGACATAATACAGGAGATGGTCAGAGCCTGCAGATATAATACAGGAGATGGTCAGAGACTGCAGTTCCTATGGACATTAGTAGATAACTCACTCACCTGACCCAGCGATACAGCAACGGTTCCTCTGATCAGGATTCTGCTCACTCTGAATTGCCCGTGGCGACTCCGCTGGGTAGCACTCAGATCTGTATTCTGGCAATGACTACATTCCTTTCTCCACCAGGGATGGTGCCAGACTGTGTGTCTTTCCCTCTGGTGGGGCAGGGAAAAGGGGTTCTCTTTCTGATGGTGTTCTCTCAGCACTGCCCTCTCCCTCTGGAGTCCTGGGTGTACTTCCCTGAAAGCTTTCCCGGGCTCCTGGCTCTCTCTACCATTCAGCTGAGCATGCTGTGTGGGCTGCAGTTTCCGTGTTACAGTGGGGCTGCCAGTCCTCGGGACTACATGTCCCACAATCCTCTTCTCTGCTCCTTTTTTCTATTCTATTTCTTCCCTGGCTGATATTGATATGAAGGCGGGGGAAGAAACATAGTGGGCAGCTGTGCTGGCCAGCGCCACTCACTAGTACAGCAGTGCACGTGAAAAGGAGAAGGAGAGGGAGAGGGAGGGGGAGGGGGAAAAGAAGAGCCCGCAGCTGCAGTGGCCTCACTAGGGTTGGTGTCACCAGGTGCAGTGTAACATGGTGTCACCCCCCCTTCCACCAACTATAGTCACCCCTCCGTACAGACCCCCCTCCACTAAGTATAGACCCCTCTCCGTCAGTGCAGACCCCCCCACGAAGTATAAACCCCTCTCTCAGTACAGACCACCCTTCATCAGTATAGACCCCCCCCAGGACAAACCCCCCCCCTCTCCATTAGTACAGACCCCCCCACCAGGACAAACTCCCCTCCATTAGTACAGACCCCCCAGGACAAACCACCCCTCTCCATTAGTACAGACCCCCCCCAGGACAAATCCCCCCCCTCCATTAGTACAGACCCCCCACCAGAACAAACCACCCCCTCCATTAGTACAGACCCCCCAGGACAAACCACCCCCCCTCCATTAGTACAGACCCCCCACCAGGACAAACCACCCCCTCCATTAGTACACCCCCCACCATGACAACCCCCCTCCATTAGTACAGACCCCCCCAGGACAAAACCCCCTCCATTAGTACAGACCCCCAGGACAAACCCCCCCCCTCCATTAGTACAGACCCCCCCAGGACAAACCCCCCTCCATTTAGTACAGACCCCCCAGGACAAACCCCCCCTCCATTAGTACAGACCCCCCCGGACAAACCGCCCCCTCCATTAGTACAGATCCCCCCAGGACAAACCCCCCCCTCCATTAGTACAGACCTCCCAGGACAACCCCCCCTCCATTAGTACAGACCCCCCCAGGACAAACCCCCCTCCATTAGTAAAGACCCCCCCAGAACAAACAGCGCCTCCATTAGTACAGACCCCCAGGACAAACCCCCCCCCCTCCATTAGTACAGACCCCTCAAGGACAAACCCCCCTCTATTAGTACAGATCCCCCCCCCCCTCCATTAGTAAAGACCACCGCCTCCATTAGTACAGACCCCCCCCAGGACAAACCCCCCTCCATTAGTACAGACCCCCCTCCATTAGTACAGACCCCTCCTCCATTAGTACAGACCCCCCCAGGACAAACCCCCCTCCATTAGTACAGACCCCCCTCATTAGTACAGACCCCCAGGACAACCCCCCTTCATTAGTACAGACCCCCCCTCCATTAGTACAGACCCCCCAGGACAACCCCCCCTCCATTAGTACAGACCCCCCCAGGACAAATCCCTCTTCATTAGTACAGACCCCCCCTCAGGATAAACCCCCCTCCATTAGTACAGACCCCCCAGGACAAACCCCCCTCCATTAGTACAGATCCCCCAGGACAAACCCCCCCTCCATAAGTACAGATTCCCCCAGGACAAACCGCCCCCCTCCATTAGTACAGATCCCCCCAGGACAAACCCCCCCTCCATTAGTACAGATCCCCCAAGGACAAACCCCCCTCCATTAGTAAAAACCACCCCCTTCATTAGTACATACCCCCCCAGGACAAACCCCCCTCCATTAGTAAAGACCCCCCTCTATTAGTACAGACCCCCCCTCCATTAGTACAGCCCCCCAGGACAACCCCCCCTTCATTAGTACAGACCCCTCCCCATTAGTACAGACCCCCCCAGGACAAATCCCTCTCCATTAGTACAGACCCCCCCCAGGATAAACCCCCCTCCATTAGTACAGACCCCCCAGGACAACCCCCCCCCCTCCGCTACTGTACATAAAAACACCCGGGCGGCAGCTGAAGAGGAGAGGACAGTGTGCAGCCGCACCGCCCGAACAGATCAGGAGAGCTACAGAAAGGAGGAAGAGAACAATGTGTCAGGTATGGAGCGCCCCCCCCCCCTCGCCCGAGGAACGTCAGTGCGTGGCTGGTCTCTCTCTCCTCACAGAGAGCAGCTGCAGGGAGGGGGGGCGGGCTTGAGGAAACCAAACACAGCGGCGGCGACACCGCTCCAATGATCGGCGATGAGAGCCGATCTGGACATGGCGAGGAGGGAGGGGAGCACTCTGGCGCTATAGCGCCCCCACCTCTCTGGCGCCCGGGTGCACTGCACCCTGAGCACCCGCCTGGGATCGGCCCTGGTGACTATGGTCACAGCTGCCTTGAGATCATTGACAAGATTTTCCCGTATAGCTCTGGGCTGATTCCTCCTCGTTCTCATGATCACTGAACCTCTACGAGGTGAGATCTTGCATGGAGCCCCAGACCAGGGGAGAATGACAGTTATTTTGCGTTTCTTCCATTTGTGAATAATCACCCCAACTGTTGTCACCCTCTCACCCAGCTGCCTGGTGATGGTCTTATAGCCCATTCCAGTCTTATGTAGGTCTACAATCTTGTCCCTGACACCCTTGGACAGCTCTTGGTTTTGGCCATGTTGGAGAGATTGGAATCTGATTGCTTCTGTGGACAGGTGTCTTTTATACAGGTAACAATCTGGGAGCACTCCCTTTAAGAGGGTGCTCCTAATCTCAGCTTGTTACCTGTATAGAAGACACCTGGGCACCATAAATCTGGCTGATTGATAGTGGATCAAATACTTATTTCACGCATTAAAATGCAAATCAATTTATAACTTTTTTGAAATGCATTTTTCTGGATATTTTTGTTGTTATTCTGTATCTCACTGTTAAAATAAACCAGTGTCAGTGGGCAAACATACAAAATCAGCAGGGGATCAAATACTTTTTTCCCTCACTGTAGTGAAGATCACTGGATTAGCGGTGTCTACTACAGTGATTTACAACTTCTAGAGGGATGCCGCAGGTATGCTATGTGCATAGTTACATTGGTTCAAGCTGGTATGTAAAAATATCCATACCTGGAATTCTTCTTTAACACACTTAATGACACTGTGTTAATTGGATTAACTGAAATGACCATATATGCTGGGATATGTTCTCAACGGTCATTGAACTGAAGGAACCACTTAAATAAGTTGTTAACTGAACTTGTTCTGTCATTTTCAAGGTGACTTCCCAAAACCAGCTAATTATACCAAACATCCCTTAATGATTAATTCACACTTGAATCCAGGGCTGGTGTGACATTGCACACTCTTATAATTGAATTCCAAAATAAAGAATGATAATTCCACTGTAATCCCCTATACACTACAATACAATGGGATCCCAAAAGACCTCTCGAAACCCCTGTATTAAGAAAAGTTCATACAGCTTCTCTAGATACTTGTAGCTCCTTCTTCTGTGGAAATAGAAGTCCCAGCGTGACTCATAGGTCCCTGCTGACAGACTCTGATCTACAACTTCTCCATAAAAAGTCTTTTTTTAAAAATGCGACAGATACCAGTCCCAGCTGCCAGGTTCCCAGTAACCTCCCAGGCTGACATATGTCATCTAAGGCACCCGACTTACATACCTGAAATGCTTACACATTGGCCAGGCGGGCATTCAACGCCCAGAGCTGAAACTGCTGAGCAAATGAACCAGCTGTGACCTTGACGACTAATTAGCAGCATTCATTTTGAATGTAAAACTATACGCTGAAGGCCACATACTAAGAAACTGTTCTAACCGTCCGTCTAAAAATATATCCATTATTTTGCCATTCTGCTTTTTAAAGTGGTTCTAAAACCTAAACATTCTTAATATTTAATGCATTCCCTGCATTAGGGTAAAAAAATGTTTAGGCATCAGTATTGCCTCCTCAGCCCCCTTATGACTACCTAAACCCTCACTCGATCCAGCATTGTGCCCATCTGCGGTGGCGCTGTCTTTTCTGCCCACTCTCACAGGGCAGGCTGGGAGCCATGGGTTCCCACTGCTGTCATTCAAATTCAGTGACAAAGGAGCAGGAGGTGAGGCCGAGTCTCGATGTCTGTGTCTATGGACGCAGGCATCGCAGCTCAGGATCAAGACCGCACAAGTGCCATCATAGGAAGCAGAAATGAGGAAGAGTGATGCCGGGGGACATGAGAACAGGAGGTTGGGGGCTGCATTTCCATTGCACAGAAAAGGTAGGTATATTATGTTTGTTATTAAAAAAAATTGACTTTACAATCACTTTAAAGGTAACTAGTATATTTTCAAAATACACAGTATTTGAGTCAATATAGTAACTTTTACCTAAATGTAATGTTTAAAGAGGAGTTCCCATCTGAAAAAAAAAAATAAAAGTCAGCAGCTACAAATACTGCAGCTGCTGACTTAATAATTATAATAATAATAATCGGACACTTACCTGTTCCAGGGTCCAGCGATGTGGGAGGTCGAAGCTCCGCTCGTCGCCCCCTCCGCTCGGCGGTGCCGGAATTGCAACTGTGGGCACCCGGCTGTGGCTCCACAGCCAGGCACCCACTGCGCATGCGCGAGCGGCGCCACACGCCGTGATTGGCCGCGCAGTCATCTGGGACCTGTCACGTGTCCCAGATGACTGACAGGAGGGAGGGAGCCCTTCCTGCGCTGAGGGGAAGTGATGTCACCAGCCCAGGCACTGAAGGAGGCAGACTATGAGGGACCCCCTAGCAACAGGCATTTAGAGGGGAGTTAAAAAAAAAAAATTCCAAATGTTTTTTATTTTTATTTTTTTAGGAATTTTAATAATTTTTTCTTTTGGGGGCGAAACACCACATTAATGTGATGTTAGAGTCTGAAAAATGATTGTTGTTCCTGGTCTTTACTGTTGCCTTACATATGCATATATTGTTACAGTCTCCCTCTAGTGGCTGTCTGTACATAAAGCAATGTGCTCAGAATTCCAGACAAACGGCTGCTGAGATAAAACCACCTAGATTACAGTCATACTATAAGCGGTGGCCTGCTTTTTTGTGCACAAGAAAAATGCAGACCACCGCTAGGGCACATAGAAAACTATTGTTCACACAACAACGCTGGGGGGGGTGTGATGTCCGATGCAGAGCGGAAAAAATCAGACAAGGCTTCATTTTTCCGCAGTGCAATGGATGTGACACTTAACAAAAAAAGAATAAATTAAACAGCGTTTTGACCTCTGCTTCACGTCACATAGGTTTTTACAAGGTTGCATTCTACTGTGTGTGGAAGTTTAGACAAAACTAACTCTAACTCTAATCCTACTCTATGCCACATTCTAAGCCTAATCTAGTATCCAGCCCTGTAAAGCAAAAATAAAAATAAAAAATTGCTCTACTTACCTGTTCTGCAGCCTATTAGAACCTCTGGCTCTAATCACGTGCTTCAACCCCCCCCCCCCCCCCCATTGGAATACATAGTACCTTGCCCTGTATGTAGATCAGGGGACCAGAAGCATTGATAGGGGGGGCAGTGCCCATGCGCCCCATATGGATGGGCCGCCACTGCTGCATACCCTTAGTTCTTAATACTGTGTTTTGCCCCCTTCGGCATCAATGACAGTGTGCAGTCTTTTGTAATAATTGTCTATGAGGCCCCGAATTCTTGCAGGTTGTATAGCTGCACATTTGTCTTGGCAAAATGCTTGCAGGTCATGCAAAATCTTTGGTCGGCTTGCATGAACCGCACGTTTGAGATCTCCCCAGAGTGGCTCGATGATATTAAGGTCAGGAGACTGATGGCCACACCAGAACCTTCATCTTTTTCTGCTGTAACCCTTGGAGGAAGTAAAGGCTTCTTTCTGGCATCTCGAGCATGCAGCTAATTTTTGTTCAAGTATCATCGTATTGTGTTCCTTGAAACAACCACACCTTCTTTTTTCAGAGCAGCCGCCTGTATTTCTCCTGAGGTTACCTGTGGGTTTTTCTTGTATCCCGAACAATTCTTCAGCACATGCGGGTGCGCGACGAAGCGACATGGCGTGGGCGCTATGGCACGTGCATTGTGTGACAATTGGGACTTTTCTGCTGTAACCCTTGGAGGAACAACTTGGCCTTGTGCTTAGAGTCATTGTTGTGCTGTAAAGTCCAAGAGCATCACATGCGCAGCTTTCATGCAGAAGAATGCAAATTGTCTGCCAGTATATTCTGATAACATGCTTGCCATCAATTTTCACAAGATCCCCCGTGCTTTTAGAGCTCACCCCCCCCCCCCCAAACAGCAGTGAGCCACCACCATGCTTCACAGTGGGGATGGTATTTTTGTCACTATAGTCCTTGTTGACCCTCTCCAAACATGGCATTAATGATTGTGACCATAAAGCTCTATTTTGGGTACTCCAAATTTTGGTTACTTGTTACTACAGATTACAGTGTTCCAGGAGCTGTGAGGCGTGTCAAGGTGTTGTCTGGCATATTGTAAACGTGCTTTTTTGTGGCATTGGCGCAGTAAAGGCTTCTTTCTGTCATCTCGAGCATGCAGCTCATTTTTGTTCAACTATCATCGTATTGTGTTCCTTGAAACAACCACACCATCTTTTTCCAGTGCAACCTGTATTTCTCCTGAGGTTACCTGTGGGTTTTTCTTTGTATCCCGAACAATTCTTCTGGCAGTTGAGGCTGCAATCTTTCTTGGTCTACCTGACCTTGGCTTGGTATCAAGAGATCCCTGAATTTTCTACTTCTTAAATAATGATTGAACAGTACTGACTATCAGAGAAATAGCCTCAGCAAACGTTACCGGCATGTTCCTGCACGCATGTAGGGAAGAGTGACTGTTCAGCACATGCGGGTGCGCGACGGAGCGACAAGGCGCGGGCGGTATGGCGCGCGCATCGTGTGACAATTGGGACTCTGCTGGCCTATAAAAGGCTGCCCATACCTGCATCAAATTTCTGGATTGTCTTCAGCTCTTCCCTGTTCCTGAACCTGTGTTATAAGTGATTCCTGTTGTGACCTCAGCTTGCCTCCTGACCTGCTCTGATCTCTTCTCCAGTGTTTGACCCCCGGCATGGCTCACGGACTTTGCTAAACTTGCACCTGCCTGATTACCAGTGTTTGACCCCCGGCTTGGCTCACGGACCTTGCTATACTTGCACCTGCCTGATTACCAGTTTTGACCCCCAGCTTGGCTTATGGACTTGCTTATCACTTACCTGTGATTGACCCTTGGCTGGTCTCACCACAGCCTCCAATCTGCTCTCCTGTGTTCTACCCTCAGCCAGGCTTTTACTGAGTGTCTGGAATACTCCTTGGTGTCTTCACAAACAAAGTCTCCAAGTGATCATCAGCTCAAGCTTTTTCCAATCTGCTGGCAACCCATGCTTCTTTGAGCACTATTCCTCCTGTACCACCTCCAGGGGTATACCTCCTCCTGTGGATTCCGAACGACGAATGTTCCCGCTCGGCCACGCCCCCTTTTTCTAATGCCGCTCCCCGCCGCTCCCTTTTGGCTGCCCCCACTAACCACTCCCTGATGTATTCCCTTTGGTGTGTCACTAGACACACAGTCATGTCCGGCCCTCCCTATATTGCCTTTCACTCTATTCCGTCCGGCCCTCTCTGCACTTAGCCGCAAGGGGAGCCTCTCTCAGCATCTTGGCCTCGAAAAAGGTACCTGACACTAACTGGAATATTCAAGGCATTGGATATCTTTTTTTTATATCCTTTTCCATCTTTATAGGTAAGGGGACTGTGTGGTGGAACTCCACCTGAGAGAGCCACATGGTCTACCAGCATCTGAGAGAGAGAGAGAGTGCCACACTTTTCCCGAGACTGCTGCCAGGAGACTGAGGATGGCAGAGAGGAGCCAGGAACAGTGACACCCACAAGGATCGCCGCCTTTCAGCCCAGGGACCCTGCTCATGAATCCAGTGCCACCCAGCAGAGACGACCCATACCACTGCAAGGATCACAAGACCCATCCAGGTGATCTGGTGCCTTACAACATCGCTAGGAGCCTGAACCAGTGGGATCATCATTGTGTCATCGCATAGAGGACTGGGGAATGAGTGCAAACCCAACATCCTTTTTAACACAGTACAGACACTGCATGCAGACATCAATTCCCCTTTATACTGTCAGAGGTGCTTGTTTGAAACTGCCACTTTTAGCCATTCTGTTCTTACAAAACACTAGCTAACGGGATTTCCTAGAGGATTACTGTCTCACTTTGCTTGATTAAACCTACTCTCTTCACATAGGGCCCCAATGTTTGCTAGCAGAAAACACCAGTACTCTTCCACTCAGGACCTGTAACATTACAGACCTGTACTGTACCTGTTAACCCATTTCTTCTTTTTGTGTTGTTAATTTCAATTGAGTTGCCTGTGCGATGGACATATAGATTATTATGCTTTGTTTTCTATTTTTACAGTTGCTAAAATATTAGAATATATATACATATGCTAGCGCCCAGGACATGGAAATAAAAGGTTAATAAGAATAATGGTAATAATAACATATATTTGAGATAAAAAGTCAGTGAATGCAGATTTTAAAATTGTCCATGAAAAGGCAGTCTTTGGATTTAATGTCTATAACATCTCTGTAGTATAACCAACACTGAGGGCACAGCTTTTCATGTGAGCGAAGTCAGCTCTGATAAATGAGACAGGAGAAAAAACAAAAGGAAAAGCGCCTCTGAGTGCAAGTATTTATTAAAGTGGTGGGACACCCTGAAAATAAAAACTTGGGAGAAAGTTAGTAACAATTAAAAAAAAAAAAAAAAAAAAATTTTTTTTTTTTACTTACCAGAAATGGCTGTTGCTAGGCAGATCGTCCTAATCTGCCTCCTCCAGCGCCGCGATGATCTTCTCTTCTTCCGTCTTCAGGTGAATGGGGCGCGGTGTGTTGTGGGAACTGTGTCCCACAACACACCGCGTTCCCCATTCACAAATACGACTCGCGCATGCGCAGTTGGCCGCGCGCCGACTCGCGCATGCGCAGTAGGAAACGAGAAGCCGTTTCCCTTACTCAGGATGGCGGCGCTGGATCCGGATAGCCGAAGGAACATCTCGGCCTCCACCAACGACATCGCGGGCGCCCTGGGAGGGTAAGTGTACTTTTTAAAAGTCAGCAGCGACTTTTTTTTTAGCTGCTGACTTTTAAAAAAAAAAATTTTTTTGGTGAAACCCCGCTTTAAGTACAACAACATGTAATCCACACTTGCCTGGAGGTCAGGGCTAACAGGCTCCGGGGAAGAAAAGGCTCCTGGCTCAGTCCACAGCGTCGCTGAGTGGCCTATGCAGTCGGAGTCTCCAACTAGGATGACCGCGATCTCCTGCAAGGAATCGGCTGGTTGTTTCACTCGCTGGACTTGATGGAAGTGTTCCACTTTGAAGGGCAGCTGGTGTGTGATGTCACCGGAGTGTAGGGGAAACCACTGTGGGACATTGCGGTCATCCTAGTTGGAGACTCCGACTGCATAGGCCACTCAGCGATGCTGTGGACTGAGCCAGGAGCCTTCTCTTCCCCAGAGCCTGTTAGCCCCTACCTTCATGTAAGTGTGGATTACATGTTGTTGTACTTAATAAATACTTGCACTCAGAGGCGCTTTTCCTTTAGTTTTTTCTGCTAAAATATTAGAGATTGTAATTTCTATTGTATTGATACTCTGCAGCAAGGTTCAACAGTGCTGTAAGTTTCCAAGTATTCTTTTTGTGATAATATATTCAGCTCATTTATCAGTACCAGTTGTTTCTGTCTGTTTCTGGTATCAATCTACAACCAGGATATTGGTATTTTCTTTACTTGCATTCAAAAAGACCGAACCGCGGCCAAAAAAGGCCGAACCGCGGCCGAAAAAGACAGAGCCGACTGTTCGGCTCCGCTCGGAGTCCCGCCTCCCTGTTTCGTGAGCGAGCGCAGGGAGGCGGGACTACGACCGGAGCTGAACAGTCGGCTTCGGCCATTTTTCGGCGCCGCTCGCTTTTTTTGTCATTTTTTTGGGGGTATCGGCGTATAACACGCACCCACGACTTTCCCCCGATTTTAAGGGGGAAAAGTGCGTGTTATACGCCGATAAATACGGTATATATCTAACCAGGTGTGCCAGAGGGGCTGAGGCCATTCTTGGAGTTGAGGCATAGAACAGAGAACATAAAATCACCAAGCGGCTTCTTTGGGGGTGGCGCTACAAAAATAAGAGAAGTTCAGAAAGGGTTAAAACCCCTGCTTTTTTTATTGCTGCTTCTGTCCGATTGGGTAGATTTTTCTTCACTTCCTGTCTCTTAGAACCACAGGAAGCGAGAAAAAATCTCTTTAACCACATGCCGACCGGCCATAGCCGAAAGACGGCTACAGCATGGTCGGCTTATTCTGGGTGGACGTCCGTGGGACGTCCTCCCAGAAAAGCGCTCCCGCACGCCCCCTGGGGCGAGCACCCGGGAACATCCGTGATCCATGATAGCGGCCATTTACCATGTGATCGCTCCATCAAATGACGGAGCATCACTAGTAAACAAACCGGCGCCATTTCCATGACGCCGGTTCCTCCCTCCCCTCTCTGTACCGCTCGGTACAGTGTGAGAGGAGGGAGGGGAGAGATCATTTTCAGCGCTGTGGGCACTACAGAACCAGCCCACAGCGCTGCTCAGTGCCAATACTATGCCAGTACTCTGCCATAGTATGCAATACACTGCAATACTCTGCCAATACTATGAAATACTCTGCCAAGATCCCGTTAGGGGTAAACAGGGAATTATCAATCTTCTTATCAATCTTCCTATCTTGTTATTTTATCTCGTTTTCTAGGAGCCTATCCACTTGTATAGATATTTAAGCTACCATTATTTTGTGATAATAACATTATATGGAAATTTATTAGTTCTGAAACTGATCCAGTTATCCTAGAGATGCAGTATCTAGAATATGTAACTGTATAATTTTTCCTTTGTTATTTATGTTTTGAAAAACTAATAAAAATCTTGAAAGTGAAATACTCTGCCAAAACTATGCAATACTCTGCCAATACTATGCAATACTCTGCCAATACTCTGCAATACTATGCAAATACTCTGCCAATACTCTGCCAATACTCGCCAATACTCACCAATACTCTGCAATAAATTTTAACAGAAACAAAGAATTTTTTTCTTTTTTTGTTAACCGAATTTTCAGTCTTTTTTGATTTATAGCGCAACCACCAAAAGAAAGCTCTGTTTGTATGAAAAAAAGGACAAACATGTCATATGGGTACAGTGTTGCATGACTGAGTAATTGTCATTCAAAATGTGAGAGCACCGAAAGATGAAAATTGGTCTGGTTAGGAAGGGGGTTTAAGTGCCCAGTGGTCAAGTGTTTAAATAGTCTCTCACACACCTGTCACTGCAATAAGTGTCTCCATTTCTCTACATTTCTGCTTCTTGTATCTAGGTGACAACTGAAATTTTTGGATTTCCCATAACTTTCTGTGCAGCTTGTAATGGTCACCAGGAGAAATAGAGAGGTTGGAGCAATAAGAACCTGATAGAATTGATCAGTCTTCCCTGCTATGCAAAAATAAAAAAAGGTTTGTTTTTAGATACACTTTTTTAATTTAATTTTTTTAAATAACAATTTTTATTAATCATAACAGCAGGTAAATAGACAAGAAATTGACACTGCACACAAACTTCATTATAATGGCAGTAGAACCAGTGTATATCAAGTAACAGTAAACAGTGAAACGGACAGTAGGGGGTCATTACTGACTCCATAGCGCCTGAAAAAAGCTGCTCCTTTCACTCCAGTGTGAAATCCGGAGGGCTTTCACACTGGAACGGTGCGCTAGCAGGACGGTAAAAAAAGTCCTGCAGCAGCTTTGGAGCGGTGAAGGATATCAAATAGGGTCTGCTATGGGCCACAGTAGAACCCCCCAAAAAAAAGGGAAAAGAAAACAGAAAGAAAGAATAATTAGAAAGAAGGGGCAAAGAAAACTACAGAAGAGGGAGAGATACGGGAGGGTGAGGAAGGGGCTCGACCAACTGCTCAGGGCGGATCCTCTCGCCGGTGCCACTCCTCCCAAACCTTGTCATGCATTTCCAGCCTGTCCTGTAATCTGGCTGTCATTTTTTCCATGAGCGCTATATCTTTTATTCTACTATACAAATCTGCCTGGGAGGGTGGGGGGTGCCGTTTCCAATGGAGGGAAACCAGGCATCTCTCAGCTGTTAGGACATGTCTAAGCATTTTTTTGGAGTGTTTGGGGATCTGCAGGGGTGAAACCCCTAAGAGGAATGATTTTAGGGTCTTGGGAACCTGTACTCCAAGAAGGCGGGACAATAAAAGCTGTGTTTCTGTCCAGAAAGGCACTAGCTTGGGGCAGCTCCAGTAAATGTGATAAAGGGTCCCCTTTAGATACGTTTTTAATGACATGAACATGCTTTAGCCAAAGCCGCATGGTTATGTATGGAGCAGGAATCTATGGTGCTGGTCTTAATTTGGGGCAAAAATAAAAATCTTTTGAGAATATTCCTTTATACAATAAAAAAAAAATTCAGTGAGACAAAAAATGCTTTAGCGGTAACAGGTTACCAAAAAAGATAAGATGGTTTTTCCATATAACTGCTTTTGGCAATATCAGGTGACAAAGGCCAACTGGGGTGCAGAGACCTTGTCACAAACCTTCCTAAAGGATATAGTGAAGTACCCATTTACTCACAATGCTCTGATACAGCCACAGGCCTTTTAATGCCAGTTCCCAAACTCTCTGAGTTCCTGAATTTGACCAGGCGTATAAATTATAACCCCTAGAGCCATGCCACAACCGCCCTCCAACTGTGTGTTATGCAGCATTTACAGGATTAAAACAGGCAGTGGGGGTGATTTACTAAAACTGGTGCACACAGAATCTACTGCAGCTGTGCATAGTAACCAATCAGCTTTTATTGTCAAAGCGTAACCATTTTAGTACTGTGCTATAGTCAAGATGGCTACAGTGCAGTACTATAGTTCTGGGAGGGCGTCCATAACGTTTATGGACGCAACCATAAACGGGTGCGCTCTGTGAGAGTTGTGTCCGAAGGAGATCGGGGTAAAGGGTCAATCACAACAGACGGCCCAATACCATGTGATCAGCTGTGTCCAATCACAGCTGATCACATGTAAACAGACTTGCCGGTTATCGGCAGTCCTTTCCTCACACGCTGTGTCTGTGTGAGGAAAGGAGTGCCGATAACTGGGAAGGCTGTCAAAACACTGTTTACACTGGTGACCAGTGCCCTGATTATCATTGCAGCCCATCAGTGCCACCTATAAGTGCCTATCATTGCCCATCTGTACATCCACATCAGTGCCTATTAGTGCAGCCTCATCAGTACACATCAGTGCAGCCTCATCAGCGCACATCAGTGAAGAAGAAAAATTACTTATTTGCAACATTTTATAACAGAAACTTTTTTTTTCCCTCAAAGTTTTTGGTCTTTTCTCATTTGTTTAGCAACAAAATAAAAAACCCAGAGGTGATTAAAGTGGAACGTCAGTCATTTTTTCATCTTTCCATCTTTTAAATCGTCTGCCCTTGTTGTTTTAACTTTGGATAGTAAAACATTTTTTTGTCTGCCAGTAAATACCTTATACAGCCCACTTCCTGTTTCTTGTCTGGTAAAAAGCCTAGGCTTATGACATCATGCACATCTCTCTCTCTCTCTCTCACTCTTGTGAGAGTTTGCCAGGAAGGGAGGAGGGATACGTCATAAGAGGGCCAATGAGAGCTGCAGAGCTGGAGGTGTGTGTCTCTGTAAATCCAGGAAGTGAACAGGAGGCAGCTTCAGCTGCCCACGGTTAAAATGGTTGCAGCCAGACTTAGTGGAAGGAGATTTCTGCAGCATATTTGGCAAGTACAAAGTCACAGTATATATAAAATAATATGAAAAGTGGTTGGCGGAAGCTTCAGAATAGCAAAGATGTTTTTATTACAATTTATGTGAGCTGACTGCAGTTCCTCTTTAAGTACCACCAAAAGAAAGCCCTAGCTGTCTCAAAATGATATAAATGTCATATGGATACTGTTTTGCATGTGTAGGGAAGTGTTTTTTTGTGCACTGTATGTGAGGTTGTTTACATTCATGCCTGGTACCTATCATACAGTTTTTATTACAAACTGATTTTTCCTGTTAAGAGGTTGTTTCCTACCCCTGCTTAAGGATCAGGTGACCCCTCAAGGCTATATATATGTGGATGTCTTACAGGAAGTGAAGGGAGAGAGAGTAGCCAGACATGATTTTGTGCTGTATCCATCCTTCCAGGCTGAAAAGGGACAATATAGGCAAGTGTTACTGCACTGCGTAGCTCAATGTTTGTTATATTACTGTCACTCCTGTGTGGAAATCAGAGATTCGCTGAAATTTTCTATTTGCTTACTGCAATATACTTGGGCTATTCTCAAGTGTATGCGAGCAAAGCTCATTTGATTATAACCTATCAAGTGACTGGTCTGTGTTGAAGTGTGTATCTGCCACGTCATTATTTAAAGCAACAGTGTCCCTTTTTGGTCTGGGGGTTCCTAGCTAGTATTAGCCTAGGGAACAGTAAACAGCTTAGGGTAGCGACAGAAAGGTAGCGGTCCGGTAGTATTGATAATCCATAGTCAGGTTAGGAACCAAGAGATAGGCTAGAAAGGCCTGATTTGCCTTGCAGGTGGCATGTTCCAGACTTCTTCGCCATCAGGTGTTCTTCTGTACAAGCGTCCCTAGAAAGCCACCACACAGAAGCATCAGTGTTCGTCCTCTCAAGCCGGATTGTGTTACACCTTGCAAGCCAGCTCATCAGGGGCCACTGCAACTGAACTGTGCCACAGTGCCTAATTGGATGTATTGGTGTTAAAGGCCTTTAGATATATATATATATATATATATATATATATATATACATATATACACTGTTTTTCTGAGATATATGTACATTCTTCTTTTTATTGCTTTGGTTGTATATAATCCCATCACTTTATCATATATAACGTTACACTAATCACCTGCTGGTATGTCTGCATATCTTTACTCTTATGCCCCGTACACACGATCGGAAATTCCGCCAGCAAAAGTCCGATGAGAGCTTTTGGTCGGAAATTCCGACCGTGTGTATGCTCCATCTGACTTTTGCTGGCAGAATTCCTGCCAGGAGAAGATTGAGAGCAGGTTCTCAATTTTTTCGGTCGGAAAAAGTTCCGATCGGAAACTCTGATCGTCTGGACAAATTCGGCTTGGAAACAGCTCGGAAACAATTCGACGCATGCTCGGAAGCATTGAACTTAATTTTCTCGGCTCGTCGTAGTGTTGTATGTCACCGCGTTCTTGACTGTCGAAAGTTCAGTGAACTTTTGTGTGACCGTGTGTATGCAAGCCAAGCTTGATCGGAAAAAAAACATCCAAGTTTTTTCCGACGGAAAATTCACTCATGTGTACAGGGCATAAGAAATCTATGCTGGGTGTATTAATACTACTGCTGTCAGTTATTTTGGGTGAGTTACTAGTTATTGTCCTAGAAAGGGATTATCTCTACATTCGCTGGATCCAGCCCCGTTCTAGGTGGAGGCACTAGAGTATCTTACAAAAGTGAGTACACCCCCTCACATTTTTGTAAATATTTTATTATATCTTTTCATGTGACAACACTGAAGAAATTACACTTTGCTACAATGTAAAGTAGTGAGTGTACAGCTTGTATAACAGTGTAATTTTGCTGTCCACTCAAAATAACTCAACACACATCCATTAATGTCTAAACCGCTGACAACAAAAGTGAGTACACCCCTAAGTGAAAATGTCCAAATTGGACCAAAGTGTCAATATTTTGTGTGGCCACCATTACTTTCCAGCACTGCCTTAACCCTTTCGGGCATGGAGTTCACCAGAGCTTCACAGGTTGTCACTGGAGTCCTCTTCCACTCCTCCATGACGACAGGATAATTCTGGGCTACTAAAGAAAGCCTTCAAACATTTTACAGGCTGGTGACCACTTTGCCTACAAACCCAGACAGCTGGCAAAGAATCTAATGGACAATAAGGGAAAGATTTGCCACCGTTTATTTCAAACAGCCATGACATTTCTCCCTGCGATCCTACAAGCACACTTTATTTTCTTTCCACTGATGTAGAATAGATCACCTAAAGTAAGCTCACACTATCTATTTTTTTTCCAGGTCTATTTTTGAGCACTGTTGACGTACAATGATGTATCGCAGTGAAGACATACCACTGCTGGTGTCACAATACATGAGTCTTGCCATTCAAGATCACAAGTTATATATATAACACTTTACCACCTTTTTTTAGAGAGAAAGTGTATGCTTTTAGGGTTTTCTATTCGAACATAAGCTTGGGGCAGCACGATGGCTAAGTAGTTAGCACTTCTGCCTTGTAACACTGGGCTCCCTGATTTGAATCAAGGCCAGCACACTACCTGTATAGAATATTCATACCATGCGTGCATGAATTTTCTCCTGCACGCCAAATGTATGCTGGTAGGTTAACTGGCCCATGTTTAAAAACAAAATGCCCCAAGTGTCAAGGCCGTCCTTAGCGCAGGGCAAATAGGGCAGCTGCCCAGGGCCCAATCATTGTTGGGGGGCCCAAAGCAGCTGCCAATTGAGCCCGCGCTGCTGCCCGCCGGAGTTCAGGCCACTTGTTGGGCACTCACTACTGTCAGTTGTATATACACGTGACATTGATTCTCTGTCGGCGGCCGCGCAGATCCCTCTGCTCTATACATCAATCTCTATATGAGAGCTGAGGAGTGAGAGCCGAGGGGGGGGGGGGTGGAATGTACACAAGTAGAAGCTCCTCATGCTGCCAGCAGCCTGCACAGACATTCTGTGAGTTTAGCTGCTCTTCTGTAGCTGCTCTCTCTAAGGTTTTCTAGATACTGGGAGAGGATTTGGGGAGGAAGAAAAGCTCTTCACTGGAAGGGGTGATAGGGGGGGGGGGAGACAGGGGTGAGCTCTGAACTGGAATCTGGGGGGAGAGCTTTGTACTTAGGGGGATGGAAAACTTGGATATACACAGTCCTCAACCCGGCACGCCATACAAAGTTTAGCCCTCAACCCTGCACTTTGCACAAAGCGCACCCCTCAACCCCCGCATTCCATACATAGCGCACCCCTCAATTTTGCATTCCATACGTAGCGCACCCCTCAACCCTGCATTCTATACAAAGTTTACCCCTCAACCCTGCACTTTGCACATAGCACACCCCTCAACCCAGCATTCCATACATAGGGTAGCCCTCAACCCTGCATTCCTTACATAACGCACCCCTTAACCCTGCATTCCATACGTATGGCTCCCCTAAACCCTGCATTCATTACATAACACACCACTCAACTCTGCACTTTGCACATCACACACCCCTCAACCCTGCATTCCTGACGTAGCACACCCTTCAACCCTGCATTCCTTACGTAGCACACCCCTCAACCCTGCATTCCTTACATAGCACACCCCTCAACCCTGCACTTTGCAGGTAGCGCAACCCTCAACCCTGCACTCGGCAGGTAGAGCACCTCTCAACCCTACACTCTGTGAATAATGCACCCCTCAATCCAACGCTCTGTAAATAGCGCACCCCTCATCCCTGCACTCTGTAAGTAGCTCACCCCTCAACCCTGCACTCTTTATGTAGCTCACCCCTCAACCCTGCAGTCTGCACACAGCTCATCCCTCAACCACGCACTCTGTACGTAGTTCACCCCTCAACCACGCACTCTGTACGTAGCTCAACCCGGCAGCCTGTACGAAGCTCACTCCTCAACCATGCACTTTGTACATAGCTCAACCCGGCAGCCTGTACGAGTAGATGCGATTCTGATGCCTTTTGCATACATTTTGATACAGCTATCTCTCTCCTACAGTACGTGGTTCAGGGATTACAGCTGGAGATCAAAGCACAAGCCTTGCAGAAAACTTACTGGAATCAAGCTGTCTTAGGACAGATATGCGATCTGCATGTAGTTTCCATTCAAATCTATGGAGTTGAAAATCACATTGCCCTAAACTCGGACAGGACCCTTTTTACAATTGAATCTAAATCGCACTGCCTATATGTTAACGGCCTCTATAAAAATGTTATTTCACCTGGCATGCGACTTTCAGGAGCGCATCAAAAAAATTGCATCAGTGTGAACCCGGGCTTAGGCTTTAAAGTATGCTGGATGTCATTCAACCTGGAAGACTGGCAGCATCTTGTGGCAGTGAAGAAGAACTGCAGGGGACAGCTCTAGTTAAGTGATGAGTTTACGTCAAGTCATAAGTTCGAACCTGCCCGAGCTATTCTGCTGGGAAGCTGTCAAAGCTGACAGCCAATCATAGCTGGTGGAGGCATTCCCTGCAGCACCATGTATACATGATCCTTGCATATGCGTGGCTGCGAGGTGGTGAATGCCTTTGTTGCTGATGATTGGCTGTCGGCTTTGACAGCTTGCCTACAGGATAGCTCAGGCGGGTTTGGACTTATCCCTACTCAAAACATACCCCCCTAAACATCAAAGATGGAACTCAGCTTTACGTTTGCAGTTTGAATTACAATTCTACCAGTTGATCCTGCTATTAAAATCCTTTTTCAGCCACTTCCTGCTATAGGGTGACAACTGTCTCCTAATTGTGCTCCTGTGTTGTCACACCATCACATTGTAGCACTGACCCCCAAAAGAGCTGCTGTTTTCTGTTGGGCCTACCGTTACCTCACCTGTTCACTGTTTCCGTCCTAGGGTTCCCGTTGTAAAGTTGATCAAAGAATATTGGCTCCGACACTAAGTTCCTTTTCCAAAGATTTATTTGAAAGAACATGAATTTTGTAATAGAGGGATGGAGGGTTAAGGGGAATTCAGGTACTTTGTAGTTGCGGGTTAGAGGTATTTCTTTGATCCAGAGGACAAACAGCTTCCACAGGCTGGATCTAGCAACCACCGGATAGGCCTCTCTCACTGGCCTGGCAGCTGATGAGATGCTCGGTTAAAGTGGTTGTAAACCCTTACAAACCACTTTGACCTACAGGTAAGCCTAGATTAAGGCTTAACTGTAGGTCCAATAAATATCTCCTAAACCTACATGGTTTAGGAGATATTTAAAAAATATTTAGAAAAAAACAGGCATCGCTGTCTACGGCGCATGCGCCGTAGACAGCGGCGCGCAGGCGCACTGAGCATGCCGAGATCACGGCGATATGCCGCTCTCGTGCGCATGTGCGGGAGTGACGTCATCGCCGCTCCAGCGAATGACAGCGCTGGAGCAGCGAGACCCGGAAGTCACTCCGGGATTGATGGCGGCGGAGGAGGTCGTGGACGAGGGTCGCTTCGGGGGCTTCGTTCTCAGGTAAGTTATTCATAATGAGCTAGTATGCTATGCATACTAGCTCATTATGCCTTTGCCTTGCAGGTTCCGTTTTTTTTTTTGAAGGAGGTTTTACTTCCTCTTTAAAGTCTCTGCCACAGACTTGTCAGTATAACGGAATCGTTGTGCAATCCTCTGCCACAGGAAGGTACAACCATCAACTTGTTGCGAAGTTGAAGAACTGTCACACAGTACCGGTATCTTTCAGCAAGTCCGGCGGTACTGTGTGGTAGGTGACCCGGGATGCGTCCTCCAACTGAGTCTCCAGGCTCTTCCAGAGATACCAGCCTTGTTGCTCGGTCCTCTCCTGGAAAAGTCCTCCCCTGGATCCTCCAGTCGCTTGGCTTCTCCCCACAGGCAAGACAGCACAGGACCACCCCTGGATCGGCAGGCCCCAATACTTCTGGGCCTAGCCTTCAGTTGCGAAGCCTCGGGCCAGCCGACCCGAGACATAGAGTAGGGCAGCAAACACCCTAGGCCAGGAGGGCCATGTGGTCAGGATAACTAGCCCCAAAAAATGGCGTCTGTACCTTAAGTACCCTTACCCAGAATTCACAGCGGGTAGACCACTCCCACTGGTCTGTTTCTGAGTAAAAGGGGTACCCAATGCATTTAGCCTGTTGCATTTCCAACACTTACCAGTGGTGACAGCGACACCCACAGTCAAGTGGAAACTAGCACAACCCAGCTAAACTGGTACAGAAACCAGAACTTTAATATAATTAGTCTGAGCCAAACTGCAGCTACAGACAAACTTAAATTTACAAAATAATAGTGTCTGCTCATTAGGAGCAGGGCGCTTCACATTCTCAACTAAGCTCCTGCGTTGTCACACTGTCACATTTGCCATTGATTGAGACTACGAATGACATGAATTGTGCAGGCACAATCCACTGCTGTCACTGATCCAGAGGAATGCTGTGCTGCCAACACCTGAGTGATTGCATGTAAACAGGAAGTGGCTAAAAAGGCTGGAGGAGATCAGCAACAATAAGTTATAAAATTAACAAAAACACGCACAGTGCTAAAGTAATATCCAAAGGTAAAGTTTCTAAAACTGGAGTCACACCTATACATCTCCCCACTTGGTTCCCATTGAAATAAATAGAAACTCATCAAAACACATGGCAGCATGCATTGCCAAGTATTTTCAGCACTTGTCGCAATTCACTTTGTATTATCAGCATGGCTCATGATGAGATTATGTTCATTGTGACATGTCAACATGTCTTCTTACAGCATGCGTTTCAATTCATTTCACAGTAGTGTGTTGTGTTCGAAGAAAGAGCCACGTACAGTTTAAAGCACATTGGGGTTCATTTGCATTTGTCTGCCCTTACATAACCCATAATAATTTACAGCACATGGGACCTTAAAGCAGTATTAAATCCAAAACAAAAGTGTAATATATTGCAGCTTACCAATCATTAGATGTGGTGGCTGCATTTGTTTTCTTTTGTTAGGCTTTATCCCCTCTGTTTTCATCTGGTGATCTGGCCAGTAACACATCCTGTATTTGAATAAAGGAGTACAGGGGGCACCTTTTGGTCAGCAGCACTGCCAGTCTGGAGGAAGGAAAGTGCTAGATGTACTAGCGAATTTAGAGACACTAACAAATTGATGCTGTACTCCAGCAAATGCGATTTCACACATAGCGCCGTGACCGGTGCTGCACCTGCCATAACCCTCGATGGGGCGACCTTGACTTTTGGGCTCACCGGTTACCTCCGCTTGGCTTGTTCTTCCAGGTCTAGGGGTTCCCAGAGTTAGTACCCAACGACTTTGCACACTGACACCATAAATGTCCTTTTAAAAGGTTTTTATTTGCAGGGGTAACATCCAACAGACACAGTCACATCATATGTGGGAACAGAGGGCAAGGATGAAGAAAACTCAGGCACCTTGAAATGCTAAGTATACGAAAGTCTCTATTTGCCAACCCAGAGAGTAGCCACTCGCAGCTGGGCGCTTCCAAGCTGAACAAATCTCTAGCCAGAGAATATGGCAGTCAGCACTTGAATTATGAAAGTCTCTAACCTTGAATCAAAGCGGTACTCAGAAACAAACAGGAACCGTTCCTCAGTACCTGGAACGTTATCCGTCTCCTTGACAGTATTGGGGAAGCGTGGATTCTCTAGTGTCCTTGACAACCCAGCAACCAGGCACTTCTCAGGATGCCAGCTTGTTGGCCCTCCTCCAAAGAGTCCACCCCGGTCGCTTACACTGCGGTGCCCCTCCAAGTTGAGAGCGCACCCGGATGCCTTGAATCCTCCCTCAGTTACTGTGCCTCGGACCAGCCGGTTCCGAGACTTGGAACAGATGGATCCTTGCCCCAGACCAAGCGGGTCTGTGGGGTTAGTCAAACTGACCATGTTGGAGGATGGCACACACTCCCCTGGCTGGGACCCCTCGCGGGGCTACCCCAGCCCAGATCCAGGAACAGGTAGGTCTGGCCTAACGAACGAACCCCAAACACGTGACTCCAGCATCTTAAGTACCCTTCCCCAGACTCCTCAGCGGGGCCAAACGCACCCACTGATTGGCTCCGGGGAATGCAGGTACCCAAACGTCCAACCGGGCCTGGTTCTGAGCCTGTCATGTGTACCTCACCGCACACATGATCAGGCAGAAACCTAACACAACCCAGCCAAACTGATGCCAAAGCTACCCTATCCAATTAGCTCTCAGAACTCCTTTACTGTTCTGAGAAACAAAAATAACTAAATTTACACATAGCGGACACCTTGAAAAGGTGTCACCGCTACACCTATTTAAACTGAAAAACACCCAGGAACTTCATTTTATTGCAGTGCACCGGACAGGATCGCAAGTCACTGTACACAGCAGTACAATGCCCCGTGCTGCTATACAGGGACATGAATAAAGTGTCACTTCAAGGTTCTTTGAAAAAAATCAGCACACCGCCCCCTACTGTCAGCTCACTGCAGCCAGAGCAGACACTATACTACACTACTACTAGGCTGCAGTTTACTGTGTCAGCTGTCTGTTTATGTGTGAACAGTCCTTAACCACTTCAGCCCTGGAAGATTTGGCTGCTCAATGATCAGGCCATTTTTTGCTATACGACACTGCGTCGCTTTACCTGACATTTGCACGGTCGTGCGACGCTGTAACCAAACAAAAATTGACGTCCTTTTTTTTCTCACAAATAGTGATTTATTTTGGTGGTATTTGATCACCTCTGCGTTTTTTATTTTTTGCGCTATAAACAAAAGAAGAGTTTCAATTTTGAAAAAAAAACACAATATCTTTTACTTTTTGCTATAATAAATATCCCACATTTTTTTTTTTTAAAAACACATTTTTTTCCTCAGTTAGGCCGATATGTGTTCTACATATTTTTGATAAAATTGCAATAAGTGTATCTTGATTGGTTTGTGCAAAAGTTATAGCTTCTACAAAATAGTGTATGGCCAGCATTAGTATGAACACACGATCTGTCTCCTCTCCCCTGAAAGAACCGGGATTTGTGTGTTTACACACACAGACAGACCCCGGTTCTTGCACTGTCATGAGCGATCGCGGGTGCCCGGCAGTCATCTCGCCCGCCCCTAGTGTCCAAAAGGCGAAGCGACGTAAGGCAATGTCGTTTCACCCAGCCGTGCCCTTCTACTGCGGTGGCTGGTCGGCAAGCAGTTAAACTGGAACTTCAGTAATTTTTTCAACTTTCAATCTATTAAATCATCTGCCCTCGTTGTTTTAACCACTTCAGCCCCGGACCAATTGGCTGCCAAGGGACCAGGCCCCTTTTTGCGATCGGCACTGCGTCGCTTTAACTGACAATTGCGTGGTCGTGCGACGTGGCTCCCAAAAAAATTGGCGTCCTTATTTTTCCCACAAATAGAGCTTTCTTTTGGTGTATTTGATCGCCCCTGCGTTTTTATTTTTTTTTGCGCTATAAACAAAAATAGAGCGACAAAATTGAAAAAAATTCAATATTTTTTACTTTTTTGCTATAATAAATATCCCCAAAAAAATAAAAAAACAATTTTTTTTTCAGTTTAGGCCAATACGTATTCTTCTACATATTTTTGGTAAAAAAAAATCGCAATTAGCGATTATTGATTAGTTGCGCAAAAGTTATAGCGTTTAAAAATAGGGGATAGTTTTAAGCATTTTTATTAATTTTTTTTTTATTAGTAATGGCGGCGATCAGCGATTTTTATTGTGACTGCGACATTATGGCGGACACATCGGATCATTTTTGACACATTTTTGGGACATTTGTCATTTATACAGAAATCAGTGCATTTAAATAGCATTGATTCCTATGTAAATGACTGTAGTGAAGGGGTTAACCACTAGGGGGCGGGGAGGAGTCAGTGTGACGTTTTGTGTTTTTTTTACAGTAGGGGGCGTGGCTGTTCGTCTGACGTCATTGATCGGCGTTCCCGATGACAGGGAACCGCCGATCACTGACAGTCAGTGTAGGAAGCGCGGGGAGAGGCGTGTTTACACAAACCTCTCCCGTTCTTCAGCTCCGTAACCGATCGCGGGATACCAGCGGCGATCGGGTCCGCTGGTCTCGCGGCCGTGGTCACGGAGCTCCCGACCGGGTCGCGGGCGCGCCGCTGGCGGCGCGCGCGCGCCCCCGGGCAGGCAAATTAAAGGGGACGTACCCGTACGTGCTTTTGCCTGCCCGTGCCATTCTGTAGACGTATATCTACATGAGGCGGTCGGGAAGCGGTTAACTTTGGATAATAAAACATTTTTTTTTTTTTTTCTGCCAGTAAATACCTTCTACAGCCCACTTCCTGTTTCTTGTCTGGTCATTAGCCTAGGCTTATGACATCATGCACAGCTCTTTTTCTCACTCTTGTGAAAGTTTGCCAGGAAGGGAGAGGGGATGAGTCATAAGGATAAGTCATAAGAGGGCCAATTAGAGTTGCAGAGCTGGAGGTTTGCCTCTGTGTGTCTGTGTAAATCCAGAAAGTAAACAGGCAGCGGCTTCAGCTGCCCACAGTTAAAATGGCTGCAGGAAGACTCAGTGGAGGGAGATTCCTGCAGCATATTTGGCAAGTACAAAATCACAGTATATATAAAATAATATGCAAAGTGGTTGGAGAGAAGGTTCAGGTGTTATATTACAAATTATGTGAGCAGACTGCAGTTCCTTGTTACAGCAACTGTTCTTTTTTTTTTCTTTTTGGGGAAAAGGGTTTTCATAAATAAACAAAAGCTAATCATTGTAAGTACCCCTGAGGGGGGTAAATGATTTGTCACAACCCGCTATCTACAGGACAGCATCTTCTGTTGCAAAATAATAGACTTACAGATCGAGTCAGCAGGTGAAAATTAAGGCTAGAAAGCCTACAAAAAGAAAACTAATGCAGCCATCACATTTAGGAATTGGTAAACTGCAATATAATAAATGTTTTCCTTTGGAATTAAAGCTGCTTTAATCCAGATTGTTATATGTTTCTACAGATTTATAGTTTGTCACTGCATGTCTTGCCTGCATGTAAATTCACTAAAATATAAAAGTCATGTAAAATAAAATGAAATCAAAGGACGAAGCACATGCAGCTATCAATACACAATGAGGGGGATTTATCAAAACTGAGGCAAACAGAATCTGGAGCAGCTGTGCATGGCAGCAAATCGGCTCCTATCTTTCATATTGAAGTTTATCTGAACAAGTTGAAGCTAGAAGCTGATTGGTTGCCACGTACAGCTGCTCCAGATGCTATCTGCTCCAGTTTTGATAAATTTACTAAACATTTTTTGTTCCTCCTTTAGGCAGCTGCTTACATATATCCCAAAACATTACAAAGTCCCTTTACAAAAGTAAACATGTACAAAGTTTGCTAACAACACTACTAGACAATGCCTCAACACTACAATCTATAATACAGTATACTACTCTCATTGCACTCTACGGCAGGACACGCCCCCTCACCTGCCAGGGGATTGATGAGCCCCAGTCAGTACAGAGGCTGCACCCTCCCACTGCCCGCCTCTAAAGGCCATATATGGCCGGAACTACATTTCCCAGAAGCGCTTGTGGCGGGAGTCGATCAGGTGGTACTATTTGCCCGATCAGGATTGAGAATGGCCGGAAGTCGTCTTTGTTGTGGCGGTTGGCGTTTTACTATCGGCTGCAGGTCATGTCGGAGAAGGCGTTGAGAGTGTGAGTTGCTGTCGGGTCCTTATTTGACTATCCACACACACTGCTTGTCCTATACAGGGGTACTAGTAACCAGTGAGGAGTATGTGGGGGCGCTGTATCTTCCCTGGGTCCTCACCTGGGCTGTGTGATTGGACACTGCACGAGGAGGATGTGGAGTGATGCTTCTTCATTGTCTTTGGGGGGAGAGGAGAGGGGTGAGCTTCACCAAGCTGCCTTGCAGTGGTGGGTGAGGGACCAGGCTCTGTCTGACAGACATTGGGGGGAGCACAGCATTGGCTGCATACAGTTATGGGTGCTGTGCCAGGTAAAGCCATTGTGTACATTTTGGACTTGTTCACACTTGACTCAATTTCAAATGCTCCTATAGCGTTTGTATGGGTGTCATAGAGGAGTCAATGAGCTTAAGACCCCCCTATGGTGATACCCTATACTTGGAGGCTGTGTGTCTTTCAACCTGGAAGATTGGAGACATCTAGTGGTGGGGAAGAGGTACAACAAAGGATGGCTCTGGAGAGGTAGTTGTCATTGCTGCCGGTGCTGTTTTTTGTACTCTAACCTCTTCTTGCTGACCGTAAAACAAATCTTAAAGTGGTTGTAAAGACAGAACATTTTTTTTTTTTTTTTTTTTTTTTTTATATAAAATATAAAAAGCCTTGTGTGCAGCAGCACCCTAACACTTGCCGGAGCCCCATCTTGAACCATCGATTGTGCACGAGAGACATTTTAGTTAAACCGTAGATATCATCACAACTACTTGAAGAGGAAGTAAACTCAAAGGCATAATTTGTGCCTATAATAAGGCTTAAGTATAGGTACTGTAAATATCTCCTAAATGTGCACCGTTTAGGAGATATTTACATTACACGCCAATGACCTCATCAGCGCATGCTCTCTGAAGGAACGGCCACCCATGCCGTTCATTCAGATACCTGTGCCGTGAATGACGGCTCCCTCTCAACATGCATGGGAGTGACGCCATTGCGGCTCTGGCCTGCCACGCAGCTGGAGTCTACTGACCTGGAATGAAGACCGAGTGAAGATAGATGCTGCCTCCAGAGATTGCATCGCTGGAGGGCTTTGTTTTCAGGTACTGTTCACATAATGTGCTTGTATGCAATGCACTAGCACATTATACCTTTACCTTGCATGTCTGGGGGAAAAAAAATAACCAGTGTTTTACAACTGCTATAAGGTGATTCAATATGTAAAGTGTGTGGGGTTTTTTTAATTTATTTTTTTATCAATGCATTACATAAATATTTTCGACCTTGACACTTCCCTAGATCTTGCAGTGTGTGTGTGTGCGCGCGCGTGCATTTTTTTTTTTTTCCTCTTCCAGCAAAGAGAAGCAGATACATTATAAGCTCTTCACCCTAGAGGAGAAAGGGGACAGGCTGACCAGTGGCTGATGATTGCAATCAGAGGCTATCACAACAATCAGGTGATTGGGAAGCAGGCCTCCCAGTTCCTGTTTGTTAGTGTGAAAGCTCTATTTTTGTGTCCTAGGAGCAGTGCGTACTCAGCACAGACACAGATGCACATCTGCAGACCCACAGAATTAGTGTTACTAAAGGTTGTATTATTTTCCCCCTTCATCTTCCAGGACAGCTTATTTGGAGAGATGATTGGCTCCGCCCTCCCCTTGTGCCCCAGTTTGTTTTGTGTTTCCAGAACCCTCCAGGAGTACACACAGCAATGTGTTTTTTTTTTTTTTTTTTTTTTTCTCCTGGTTCTGGTGGTTGTGTTTACCAGGCCCCATTCTAGCTACTCAGACTGCGTGTGCCTGTGACCATTTTCTAGAAGGTTTTCCCCCCTTTGCTGTACTTGCCTTAGGGTTGAATAGGCAACTACTGCAGCCCACCTGTCTGTAGCAGTTCCTGGAGCCTGGCAGTGCATCACGCATGGTGGAGCTTGAGAAGCATGTCCCGGCGGGAGTCCTAACATGGCAGCGTAACTTCTGGTACATGTGGTCTGTTGAGCTTGCTCTTTGCCTCCAGGTGTACCAAGATGGCGTCTGATGCACTTCTGGCAAGATGGCATCTAAACTCTTGGCTAGGTGTAGATCTTCCCTGAGGTTGCCCAAACAGGTGGCTGATTGGGATTTATCCTTAGTCCTTAACGCTCTTACCAGGGGAACCTTTGAGCCCCTAGAAGAAGCTACCTTAAAAAATGTTTACACTAAAGATCACTTTTTTTATTAGCTGTAACTTCAGGTAGAAGGATCTCGTATTTGGAATCCCGCTCCCGAGTTCTCAAGTGGTTTCCAAATAATGAAATAAGCACCTTCTGACATCTAGGAAGCTAAAACCTTTCCTCATTTTTAGGAGAGCTGCAAAAACTGGGTAGAGTCACTTCCTGTGACCTCTGAAAGTGAGTAGAGCCCTTGTGCAGGTATAGAGGCTCTAGCTTTATAATAACCCCGTCTCCAAGGACTCTCAAAGGGGTTTTTACAAGACGATTAACTTTAAGACCCACTTCCATGGGGCTGCATGGATGCCTGCACTTGCCAGAAAGGGGTTAAACACTACTAGGGGTGTATTTAATGACTGGGTTTCCAAGTGTGTGTGTGTGTGTGTTTGTTTTTTTTTTCTCTCTCCATTTTACATTATAACTTAACTGTCTTTCTTAGACTGGCCTGCGGTGATGTATATGGAAAGTTTGATGTCCTGTTCAACAGAGTACGGACCATCCAGAAGAAAAGTGGCCAGTTTGATGTAAGTTCCTGATGCAGAGCAATGAAACTTGCATGCTGGAGTCCAACATGGTCAGCAAAATGGCTATTCTATGGGCTGTGATTCCATTATTAGCAACAGTAACTTGTACTGTTAACCACTTGGGGACCAAGCCTCTTTCTGAGATTTGGTTTTTACAAGTTAAAGTCTTTACTTTTTGCTAGAAAATTACTTGGATCCCCAAACATTATATATTTTTCTAACACCCTAGAGAATAAAATGGCAGTTGTTGCATTACTTTCTGTCACACAGTATTTGCGCAGCGGTTGTACACGTGCACTTTTTGGGAAAGAAAATACACTTATTTTTTTAAAAAATTTTTTTTTTTTTTATTAAAGATAATGTTACACAGAGTAAATTGATACCCAACATGTCACGCTTCAAAATTGCGCCCCGCTCGTGGAATGGTGACAAACTTTTACCCTTAAAAATCTCCATATGCAACGTTTAAAAAAAATTCTACAGGCTGCATGTTTTGAGTTACAGAAGAGGTCTAGGGCTAAAATTATTGCGCTCGCTATACCGATCACGGCAATACCTCACGTGGTTTGAACAGTTTCCATATGCAGGCACTACTCGTGTATGCGTTCGCTTCTGCACGTGAGCTTGGTGGGACGGGGCGCTTTTAACAAATTATATATTTTTTTTTCTTTATTTTACTTTTTATTTTTGTCACTTTTATTCCTATTACAAGGAATGTTTACATAGTATGCTTTGTGTTAAGGCTGCCCGTTCCTCACTGCAAAAATTGTGTATACTGAATTTTCAGGAGCATACCACACAGCAGGTTAGTGTTGCTCTGTGCCTCAACGTGTGCTGGGTTGCTGTTTATTATGAATAACACAAATGGACCCCATACTTGTTCTGGGTTGCTTAGTCTGTGTGGAGGATTAGTTAGACCGCTCAGAAACGGGAGACTTTATTGAAAAGTACCAGTAAATGCAGATCATGCAGTCTAGTGGAACACTGTTTTTGTTGAGCTCTGGAGTAAGAAATCTGACTTTTTTTTATTTATTTTTTTCCCCCCAGTTACTTTTATGTGTTGGAAGCTTTTTTGGAAGCAGCCCTGAAAGTCTATCTCTTTGGGAAGAATATAAATCTGGAGCCAAACAAGGTATGGAGCATTTTGTGACCTGTGTGTCATGGCGGGCAAACCCTGGTTTTGGGTCTTTCCATTGGCAAATTTTCTGTTTTTGGGGTCGTTGCTGACTCGCACTTTCCCAGCACTGCTGGAACCACACAGAACAAATGACCAGGCCTCCCTTTTGTGGCTGGCGAGGGGGGGGGGCTGTATTTAGATTGGCTTACCACCACAGGAACTTGGCCAATCTGTGCTGTCACTGTATACAAGCTGGATGATTGGCTGTGGCCAGAAATGTAATTTCTGGACACCGATTGGCTGCTTGCAGGGCAGTGAGAATTATTATTTGCATGTAGTTTTTCTCGGACGAGCAATTAATGTGCCAACGTCAGCAGACATTGAGGGTTCAAATCGGTCTGCGGCTGTTCTCATACACTTTGTGCTGGCAGCCAGTCTCTCCGCTGGCAAGAATTAGGCCTGGTTCACACTAATGCGACAATTGCTTTGACTTAGGCGCATTTGTTGCATCAGAAGTCGGACCCCATTCTGTGCAATGGAACCATTCTAATCAGTGCAACTTGAGTTGCTCCGACTTAGGAAAAACTTCCTGCACTACTTTTGATCTGACTTCGGTACAACTTGCATTGACATGTTAAATAAGTTGCATGCAAGTTGTGCTAAAGTCACGCTGGGGTCTAACTTTGAAGTCTGAGGCAGTGTGAACCTGGGCTTAGTGGTTCTCACAAACAGTTGAGGGTTAACATTTTTGGGCTTTTTTTGGCCATTTTCTTGGGTAGATTAAGAAACGCAAATCATGGCAAAAAACTCAATAGTACATGCTTCTCCATTGAAGTCTATTAAAGCAAAAACCGCTGTTTTACGATTCAAGTCCCTGACACTCTCCAAAAACGCAGCTGCTGAAAAAAGCATAGATGTAAATGCGTGCCATAGAAAACAATGTTAAATGAGCTGTAGTCGGTTTCTGCACAAAACGCATAGGTGGAAAAAGTCATGTTCAGGAGAGGCTAAACGTCTAAAGCCCCATACACACGGTCGGACTTTTTCATCAATTTGGTCCGATCGGACAAGGTTGTTGAAAAATCAGACCGTGTGTATGCACCATCGGACAGTGTTCGTCGGTTTGTCCGTCGGACAAAGTCTTATCTCCTGCTGGAAAGATTTCCCGTCAACCCGGTCCGATCACACCAAATCCGAGCGTGTGTACGCTTGTCCGACCGGACAAAGTGCTACGCATGCTCAGATCACATTACAAGACCAAAGCTATTGGCTACTAGCCTCTACGTAGTCCCGTCGTAGGCAACAAACGTCACCACGTTCAGAATGATCGGATTTTCCGACAACTTTGTCCGATCGTGTGTACGCAAAACCAACATCAGACAAAGTATGACGGACATGGTCCGACGGACCTGGTCCACGGATTGTCCGCGCGTGTGTATGGGGCTTAAGGCGCTTTTAGCACTTGAGGTTGTTTTTTTTTTTTTTTTGAAACTGCTTTTCCCCTGCCATAAAAGCCCCAGTGTGCATGAACTCTAAAGCTGATGTGTGCACATAGAAGTAATGTCAACATGATCTTGGCTTCGTTAACAGGTGAGTTACTGACCTTGAACAAAGATGCAAACAAATTGCCTCACCTATAAATGGCCTTTGCAGCAAGAAGCACATGGATGGGCAATGCATACAAAACCAAAGAAATTTCAAGCTCAACTTGCCGACCAGCCGAATTGTCCTGTCTAACAGTATGCGTTAAAAACAGGGTTTCCAAGGCCACTATTCGTGGTAAGTTTATTACACATAGCGGCCAGACTCAAACATACCAGAGAGTTCGATTATGCAACAAGAGACAGAATTGAATGACATACTATCTGAACAAAGAGCGTCACCACTGATGGATAGTGGGCATAAAATTAATGGGGCCAGAGTCTCGCCATTCAGGCAGAAAATCGCATACGGTGGTCATGAGATAGGTATTCTAATTTACACGATGGGGGAGACAAACCCACCACGTTATTAGCATGAAAACTAGTTCCCAGCCCCTACACACCAGCATTGCCTACAGTAAAACTAGACTAAATGGCAGTTGAGTCTGAACCCAGAACGCATTATTACAGAATGTACAGAATTGTACAGCGACCCAGCAAAAGTGGGACAAGGTAAAATGGAGGAGGGGGTGGGTTTCCTTGCCCAAATTGTCACAAGAACACTTGAACTAAGAAATGGGACAGGCTATAAAGTTTGAACCCCTCAAAAGCCCCAGCCCAGATGGGTTTTCAGGACAATACTACAGGAAATTTCAAGAGGTCTTAACTGTGTGTGTGTGTGTGTGTGTGTGTGTGTGTGTGTAAACTGGGCACAGATCTTCCAGCACAGGAAAATGCAGCGTATATACACGTAATACCGAAACAGAGGATCGCGGGCTTTGCGCGAACAATCGCCCAATCTCGTTGATAAATAAAGACTTTAAAATGATAACACAAGTCCTGGTGGCTAGATTGAACGCATTTCTTGCAAAATATATCCATCCGGACCAGGCATGCTTCGTTCCTGGGTGCCAAGCGACAGACCAAACTAGAGTCCTAGACATAATTTCGTCAATTCATTCCAAATGGGATGGGAAAGGGCCAAGACAGGGAATGTTGCTATCCCTGGACATACACAAAGCATTTGATTCCTTGTCTTGGGAGTACCTTATTTATTTTTTGTCCTGGTCCAGCTGGGTTTTGGATCAAACTCCGAATCCACAGCTCCCCGACAGCAGCCTTAAATGGATAAAGGGCTACCTTTCAAATCCCATTGCCATTCAAAGGGGGATGCATCAAGGATGCCCACTGTCCCCATTACTTTGTCCTGGCCCTAGAACCGCTAGCAATAAAAATGTGTACTTTCCATTGATATTCAAGAAATAGAATGTGATAATAGTGAACGTAAATGCATCCTTTTTGCGGACGACATTTTGATGTTTTCATCCCCTATCACCACCTTCCCCAACCTATATGCCATACTTAAGCCATTCTCCATAATCTGAGGTCTCAAAATAAACCATAAGTCACAGGCTATGAACATTTCACTGGAGGAAAGCACACTCTCTCCACCCTTAAACATTCCTATAACTTCATATGGCAGGCAGAAGCTCTCTCATATTTGGCCATTAATCTCACCCCGTTCTGGAGCACATTATATTCACAAAATGATCCTACATTAAACGCATAGGGGCCTTTCTGGCCAGGTGGCTGCTCCACCCACTGTCGTGGTTTGGCAGACTGCATTCAGTGAAGATGAATGTGCTACATCTCTTCCGCACGCTACCAGTGGCACTGGTCCGATTGGACTTGAGGATATTTCAGACTAAACTTCTATCCTTTATCTGGGGAGGTAAGAGGCCTAGGGTGAACACGCGTACGTTGTTTACCCCCGAAAGAGGTGGGCTGGGGGTCCAAGACTTGCAAAAATATTACTATGCAGCACAGTTGGCCCACGTAGCCAGATTCCACAGTACACAGCCCCACCCAATCTGGATGCAGATAGAGGCCTGTGCCTTTTGGAAGACATCAATTTCCTCTATCCTTGGGCTATCGCCGAAGGAAAGGCCCCCAATTTTTGTGACCGGCTCTCTCTACCTCTTTGAACATCTGGGAGCAGACCTATGCGATTATAAGGAAATACTGACAAGTGTACTAGTAGAGAAATACCAAATGCTGACCTCCAGAGTTCTTCCGATATATGCAGATAAAACACTTCTTGAATACCATATCGTGGAATTCTGATTAGAACTACTATGTCCCCTATGGAATATTTGTGTTTAGAAGTTTGATAAAATCAAGGGACATATCTCTGAAATGTTACACGGTTTTGACAAACTCCTCTATAAAGCTAGAGTATAATATGGGAAGCGGACCTCCAGGAAAGTATTGAGCTGGAAGAATGGCATACAATAGCCCAAGGGGGCCTCGAAATCCATAAAACACATCTGATAGAAGAAAATTATAAAATACTAAGATGGTACATGGTCCCGGCAAGACTGGCTACCTTTATGTTTCTGTGGATGCGGACAGGAGCCAATGATGCACCATATGTTGTGGCAGTGCCCTAAGGTGAGACTGTACTGGATTAAGATGTATAACTTTATTTACACGCACCCAAGTAAACCTTATCAAGTCCCCCGAGACGGGCACTACTGGGTTGTAAGGTGGAGTCGGCGTCAACCCCAGGGACGTCTCGTAGCGTTTATATTCATAGCAGCAAAAATTATAATGTCAATCTTTGAAACCGGCAGTAGTGCCGTTCGACCAGCTCAAATGCAAACTTTCCTGGATTATGCGCAATGAATGTATGACAGCAAGCTTAAACGATAAAATGCATCTGATGGTGGGGGGGCCCTGATCTATGCCAGGATAGAGCGGCCTCAGGGTGGCGGAAATTGGAGCAGGGTCATTCTTTACTTCTCCTCATTTCTTCTTTCTTTAGCCTTTCTCTTTAACCCTATAATGGGGAAGGGATCTCTTCATTTTGAAGGGGTAAACTTCTTTCAGGGAAATATCAGATATTCAGCATATCTGTACATTACTGATCGTTAATTTGAACTTATGTGAGATAATGGTTTTAGTCAATACATGAAGCTTGAGAAGCATTTTGATAAAGTGGTCACCCCATAGAGAGATGGAAAATGCCAACAATATCTTCAGCAGAGACCTAGAAGGAACGTACATTAAAAGAGATGATACTTTGATCTGCAAAAGTTTGGCTAATTATACATTATGTGTACATTAGTTTTGTACTCCCTTTTTTTTTTTTTTTTTTTTTTTTTTGTGAAAATTATAATTGGACAAAAAAAAACATGGTTTCATTTGCAAATGCATGCATAAGCAACAGAGCCCCGTCCATGTTACCCCAGTAGCACTTGCATTATAAATGGCTAGGCAGAGAGCAGGTGACACTCCAGGCTCACGTGCCCTCTGCCTATCCATTATAATGGATGTGCGTACACTGTGGAGGCTCTCAAATTTAGAGATAGGACTACAGAAAATACTGGGGGTACCTTGGACGGGGCTCTGTTGCTTATACATTTGCAAATGTGTGCAAACAAGACCCCGGTTTTAACGCATACTCTTAAACAGGATAATTTGGTTGGTTAGCAGGCTGGTCTATAAGTTGAGCTTGGAATTTCTTTGGTTTTGCCTGGAACATTTTAGTAAATCGGGGGTCTCGACTTTCTAAGCAAAGTGCCAAATGTCCTTCAGGCTTTAGGAGGGCCAGACTGTGGCTAGTGTGTAGAAAATGCATCAGTGACCCATCATTGGTTATGAGAGAAATGGTTATCCTTTGATGTCAGTAGGAGAAAGGTGTCCCATCATTGGGACAGATAAAGGCAAGCAAAGGGCTACATCTGGCCCTTGGGCTGCAGTTTGGAGATCACTGTAGTGAATCCTCAAATGTTCTGCACTTCACTGGGACAAATTTGCTTATCCTTGTCAACTGTGTATCTATCCAAAGGCCATAAAAAGCCCATATAAACGAAACGCAAAGTAAAAGGACTGGATCGTGCAGATGACACCTTGTAATAACTAAAAATTGTAAGTTCCACTTGTGGTTAAATGAATTGTTCAATGCAGGTGACCAGGGAAAAACCCCTTCCCAACAGAATGGCAAGTAGCACCAACAGTCGCTCCCTCACTATGTAGCCTGCAAAGAGCTGTAGGCATGGATGGGAACTTCTAAAGGAGATACTGCCAGAATCGCAGGTAATCCAGGTATTTACAAGAATGCCCTGCTTTTGTATCCTGGTTAATTGAGCACCACCACTGACATGATTCAAGAAGGGTGAAGTCATAGGTTAAAATGCTCATTTTAAGCTGGATGATTACCTAAAACTCACATTTTATGAAAGCAGTGACCCTGTAGAATACAATGGTGGCACTTGTTCATATGGTGCACACAATCGCCATGTAATACTGGGCTTTTGGTTAAAATAGAAGATGGGACTGAATCAATAAAATGGTTCCAGCTTTGCAGAATTATTCAACAGGTGAGCCTGGGGCACATGGCAGGGAGAGTGGTACAGTCCTAGCAGTGTGGAAGCAATGTATTGGTGAAAAGCACTGGGCTGGCTCCTGGGAGCTTGTGTGCATGCCAGCGCTGCCACCAATGTAATGGTTATGTCAGTTGCAACAAGATGTTTAACCAGGCCCCTGCCACTTTGGCCTCCTTTTCTCCACAGCTTTTGGGGCCTTTTGTCGTTTCATGCTTTTTATAGTATCCACTTCAGTGGTTTCATCTATACTGACATAGCGGCCTTTGCTGGCTAGAGAGGGTGTTTCCAGCGCTTGGTTTGACCTGATGTTGCATTGGAGGGGGTCTCACTGGTGATGTTCTGATCAAGTGCAATTTTACCATTTTTATTTGTTACAAGGTGTTTTATCTGCACTATTTTAGTGTGCTCTATTTTTGTGTTCCTACCTCCTCCCCTCCTGGGATAAAATCACAACTTTGTTATAATAAGAGTAAATAATTGTATTTGTTTTACAGCTCCCATTCAAACGTATGTCCTTGGCGCAAATAACCAGGATACCGTGAAATATTTTCAAGATGTTGATGGCTGTGAGCTGGCTACTAACATCACCTACCTTGGTAATTTTGGTGCTTCTAGCTTTAATTTTTAAAGAACAAAAATGTAATAACCACTTTTTCCCCCAGAAGGATCCCCCCCCCTTCTGACCAGATCATTTTTTGTGATGCGGCACTGCGTTGCTTTAACTGACAATTGCGCGGTCGTGCGAAGTTGTACCCAAACTATTTTTTTCCCCCACAAATGGAGCTTTCTTTTGATATTTGATCACCCCTTTATTTTTTGCGCTATAAACAAAGAGCGACAAGCAATATGTTACTTTTTGCTAGAATAAATATCCCCCAAAAATGTTTAAAAAAACAACTTCTTCCCCCCCCCCCCCCCTTTTTTTTTTTTTTATTTTTTTTTGGCCATTGACACTTATACATGGGGGCTTGGGGCGGAACACCTCCTTTAACCACTTTCCAACTGCCGCATGTACATCGGCAGAATGGCACAGCTGGGCAAATGGGTGTACAGGTACGTCCCTTTGAATTTGCTGCCGCATGGTCACGTGCGGGCCGACGGCAGCACGCGCGTGACCCTGCCGGGAGCACCCTGAGTAGGATCGTGGGTCCCGCGGACTCTATCGCCGCGGGGATACTCGCAATCGTCTCACGGAGCTGGAGACTGGGGAGATGCTAATGTAAACAAGCATCTCCCCGTTCTGCCTAGTGATCCTGTGATCGGGAGCTATGATCAGTGAAGTGTCATTCGTAGCCATGCCCCCTAACAGTTAGAATCACTCCGCAGGGCACACTTAACCCCTAGTGGTTAACCCCTTCACTGCCAGTGTAATTTTTACAGTAATAAGTGCAATTTTATAGCACTGATTGCTGTAAAAATGACTGGTCCCAACTTTTGTTTTGTTTTTTTCCCTTTCTTCCCTCACTCTTAAAACCTTAATCCACTTGGATTACCATTATTACCAAAAATGTTTTCAACCTGATTCACAATCCATCTTCGGTGACCTAAATGTTTGTTTTGTCTACAGGTCGCAGAGGAGTGTTTACTGGTGCCTCTGGCCTTCAGATCGCCTATCTTAGTGGCATAGAGTCCTCTAGTGATCCGGCTCCTGCTTATTGCTTTACCGCCAAGGATATAACCTCTCTGAAAATGTCCTTATTATCCAACTCGAAATTTAAAGGTGTGGACATATTGCTAACCTCACCGTGGCCCAAAGATGTGTGGAATTATGGCAATCCTCTGGTGCGTACAGATGTGTTTTTAAAAGCTCTTACTATTCTAATGGACCAGGCTGGCTTTGGGGAAATATTTTTCGGTTTCATTTCTCAATAAATGCTTCACCATTCTTTTGTTTCAGACAGATGTTGACCTGAAGATATGTGGTTCTGAGCAGGTAGCTAGTCTTGCAGCCAGCCTAAAACCCCGGTACCACTTCTCTGCTTTACATGGAGCAAACTATGAAAGGCTCCCTTACAGGTAGGCTAAACTTATGCTGTCTTTTTTTTTTTTTTTTTTTTTTTTTTTTTTTTTAAGCTCAGATACAAGTTAAAGCATCAAAAATACCTGAGAGGAAGCACATTCCCAGTGCAAATTCTGAAAGGTCTATTGCTCCTAGGCCTGAATTCATTGCAAGGAGAAGCCATGGGTACAATGCTTCATAATCTGGATTTGTTTCTTGCCTACCTGAGATGCACACAACAAAATAAAACCGGTTGCACAACAGCTTAATTCAAAAGAAGCCTCTACAATTGAAGTACAGCCAAAGCTTGTTTGGCTTTACTATTGTGGATAACAGGACTGCAGTTCGTTCTGCACTCCTGTGACCTGTTATCAGCAGATGGCAGGCTCAAGCCTGCTGTTGACTGATGTTACAGATCCGGTCCAGGTTCGGAAAAATTTTGACCATATGGACATGATCCACCTACATGTCTGGACTGGCACCCGGCTCAGACTCTCAGCTGCAGTTGCCTTCTTAGAAAACAAAAAGGGGGCGGAACTCCACTTTAAGTATTAATGGTTAAAGGAGAAGTCCATCCTGAGCTTGTTTGGCTGGGCTACTCCTATGGGTCACTATTCATTTTTCACTTCTGTGACCTGTTTTCAGCAGACAGCAGGCTGAAGTCCGCTCTCTGCTGACGTCACGGGAATCAGTCCAGGCGTATAACTCTGTGCTCAAACTGGAAAGGATAAAAATTATATATTCAATACTATCTAGAGTGCAGCTTCTCTTTTAACCACTTGCCGACTGGCGCATGCAGATATACGTCTGCAGAATGGCACGGACAGGCAGGAGGGCGTATATATAAGTCCCTCCTTTAGCCTGTCCGTGCCATCGGGAGCGCGCCGGGAGCGGTGCGCTCCCGCGCCAGTCGGGACCCCCCGTGAGTCCGATCGCAGTCCCCGCGGACTCGATCGCCGCGGGGACCCCCGCGATCGTCTCACGGGGCGGCTGAACGGGGAGATGCCGAGATAAACAGCATCTCCCCGTTCTGCCTAGCAACTGGTGACGCCGATCTCTGCTCCCTGTGATTGGAGCCGAGATCAGCATTCACTAGCTGACAGCCACGCCCCCCCCACAGTAAAAAACACCCCTAGGCATACTTAACTTACACTGCCCGCTTGTGGTTAACTCCTTCACTGCCAGTGTCATTTATACAGAAATCAATGCATTAATTGCTGTAAAAATTACAATGGTCCCAAAAATGTGTCAAAAATGTCCGATGTGTCCGCCATAATGTCGCAGTCACAAAAAAATCGCAGATCTCCACCATTACTAATAAAAAAATTATTAATAAAAATGCTATAAAAACTATCCCCTATCTTGTAAACGCTATAACTTCTGCGCAAACCGATCAATCGCTTATTGCAATTTTTTTTTTTTTTTTTTTTTTTTTTTTTTTTTTTTTTTTTTACCAAAAATATGTAGAAGAATACGTATCGGCCTAAACTGAGGAAAAAAAAAGTTTTTTTATATATTTTTTGGGGATATTTATTATAGCAAAAAATAAAAAATAATGCATTTTTTTCAAAATTGTCGCTCTATTTTTGTTTATAGCGCAAAAAAATAAAAACCGCAGGGGCTATCAAATGCCACCAAAAGAAAGCTCTATTTGTGGGAAAAAAGGACGTCAATTTTGTTTGGGAGCCACGTCGCACGGCCGCGCAATTGTCAGTTAAAGTGACGCAGTGCCGAATCGCAAAAAAAGGGGCCTGGTCCTTTGGCTGCAAATTGGTCCGGTCTGAAAGTGGTTAAAGGGTTGTAAAGGCAGAGTTTAATGCATTAAGATAAAAAGCCTTTGTGCATCAGCCCCGTAACACTTGAGGTCCCTCTGTCCAGCAATGTCCACGAGTGTCTCAGCTGTCAGATTATCCTTCCTGATTTGCTGAGACATGGCAGCGGCACCATTGGCTCCCTCTGTCAGTCAGCTGGCCAATCGGGGGACAGGGGGCAGGGCCGGGTCGAGGCTCCATGTATGACTGGAAACGGGGAGCTGTGACTCGGCTTGGGTGCCCCCATAGCAAGCTGCTTGCTGTGGGGGCACCGAATAGGTGGTAGAGGCCAGGATCACAGAAGAGGGACCCGAGAAGAAAGATCTGGGCTGCTCTCTGCAAATCCACTGCAACAGAGCAAGTAAGTATAACATGTTTAGTGTGTGTGTATGTATTTTTTAAAATCTGCTGAATATGGAGTAGGATTCACAACCTTCCAGCTCTCCAGACTTGGAAATCCTTAAACACGGCAGCATAGTGTAAAATCCTCAACTTTCATTTTTAATTTAATGTCTTGCAATTGCACTAGGCATGCATATTGCAAAATCCTCCATGAAATCCAAAGCTGTGATGAAAGGGGTACCACCCCTCGAGACTTCTAAGCCAGAATGCAAGACTCTGGCTGTGCTATTGGTGATGAGGCATTGATGGTCAGACAGCTGACCGTATTGGTCAGTGAGGTTCTGGATTTTATGGAGGATTTGTGATGTGTATACATAGTTTTTTTTTTTTTTTTTTTTTTTTTTTAAGCAGAAGATACTATTTTTATTTTAATTAGGATTTTGCACTATTCTGGTGCACATTCTTCATTTTACTTACCCCCAAGCCTGTGACTGGACAGAGGGGAGCTCATCTCTCTATGCTCCCTCCTGTCAAAATGCTCTGTGTTGTCGCATAAACTGGCTCAATATCCTGCTTTGCCTCTGAGCTCTGCTGTATAAGGTATTGCAAGGGGCTGATACTGAATCAAATTCAGGTGCTGCTGTGTGTTTTTTTTTTTTTTTATTTATCTGCCTGAAGTTTACCTTTTTAACAGGCCTGTCCAGATTGGATAAATACAGGAAACAAAAGGGCTTAATTACTTAAATTTTTAGGGGGGGGGGGGGGGGGGGGGCTCTAGATGCTCTAGATTCTCTCCAGGACTGCCCAGGTTTGAAGACCTAGGCATCAGATGCTACAAACACAGCTGAAGTAAAGGATCAGCCCCCCCCCCCCCCCCAACTGAGATCTTGACTGCCCGGATGTGATTTAAGTATATGACCAGCATTTAGAGGAACCTGGGGCAATGTGTTTTTCAAAAAGCATACAGCCTTTTATTTTTATTTTTTTATCATGTATATTTTGATGCACTCTATAATTACCAACATTCAAGGGAATTGGTGTTGCTCAGCGCGTGTGTTGTGTTTTTGCTAAAAATATATAAAATTTTACAAATTTTTTTTATTTTTTTTCTCTCAAGAAATCATGTGGTCTTGCAGGAAAGTGCCCAGCATGTGAGCCGGTTTATAGCCCTGGCAAGCGTGGGCAATCCCGGTAAGAAAAAGGTAATTATGTTGTCACTGGGGTTTTAAGTGTGTCTTGCACCTTAAAATGCCAGCATTTAGATATAGATGGTATAGGTGTGCGTACTAGTTCTCCCAGTTTGCGTTCTACTAACTGCTTAGGGCTTCTTGCAGAGTTGATGGTGTTTACATCTCTATCTTGAAATCATGCTATCCTCTGCTGTCTGATCTGTCCTTGGAGTCCTCTCCATCTTATGCAGCTCATACCACTCTGAAATTAGAGGATCAGCCTTTTGCTGTTTGGGTTAGTTAAGGCTGCAAAGACGTTCACCCTTGCATCTACTTTTCCAACCACATCTCTAAAGAGATTAAAAATAATTTACCAGAAAGTTTTCACTTTCCTAGCCCAAGGGGGCATTCACCACATTTTAGATCTCAAAGCATTTAAGGTGTGTGTGTGTGTGTGTGTGTGTGTGTGTGTGTGTGTGTGTTCTGCCATTGCATCCCCTTTTGCCAGCCAGAGTTTCTAGCTTCTACATTTTTCCTGCACTTTAGTGATTCTTATGCTTTGCTGTGGTGCCTCGATACTAGTTTCGGCCCTGTTCTTCAGCCTCACTCAATGCTAGCCCTGCTGTGCTCTCAGGCATCCTCATAGTGAACAACCTTCTTTTGAAGGAACAGTCAGCGTTTAACATAACTTTCCAGATGTTGGAGACTTGGATGAATCCTAAACTCTCAAATGAGTCGGTTCAGTGACAATTGTTTCTTCCACATGAGTAACTTTAGGAACTCCAGTCTCAAATTCAAGGGGGGGGGGAACAGAGACAGAGAGAGAGAGAGGAGGAGAGAGAGAGAGGGGGGGGGGGAGGAGGGACATAGATGAGGGAGAAATGGACAAAAATAGAGTCATTGGCCTCTCACGCTTTGCTTAAAACATTTTGTACAGGGATCTCCATTTGCTTCTGTCAGCTCCCCTCTTCTCTAGACTTCTTTTGGAGTCTAATTTGGTTTTCTCTGCACTTCAACTCCCGCTAGTATTTCTTGTAGCCATCATATCTGCAAGATGAGTGTCTGAAGCTGGCTGATTTATCCCGATGACACCCTTTCTTTTGTGAAAGGACAAGGTGGTGTTGATGCCCAGCATTTCATTTTGTGCCTTAAACTTTAACTAGGACATTTTGTTCTTCCATCCCTATTTTTTTTTTTTGCTCCAGTTAATAAAGAGACATTCACTTTGTTTCAGGCTGTGAGTATCTCGGCAATCTAAAAATTGTATAGTGTGTATGGCCCCTTAGTGTTTGCTGTGTTGTGCATCACTCAATTGGACTGCTTTTGAAGGTTAGTCATTGTAACAGCCAAATTTATTAAAATATGTTCTATGTGCCTGCTCTGTGCAGTGATTTTTGCATGGAGTGACCCCCCCCCCCCCCCGAACCTAATCTTCTGAGATTCTCTGCTGGCACTCTTGGCTCTGTGTGCCCCCATAGCAAGCTGTATGCTATGTGGGCAGACCACCTGGGGATTGATCCTGAGCTAGGCTGTGCGTCCATTGACGCACAGCTTGGCTCAGTCTGCCCCCTTCTCCTCACAGAATTTCACAGCAGCAGGATCCATTGGCTCTCTGCTGCCAGTCTGAGGGGAGAAAATTATGGAAGAAAAGATTGCAGCCAGGCAAAGTGCAGGAACGCTGACAGGCTCAGGTATGTGTTTATGGAAATATTTAGCACTGTGCCCCTCAATGGATATGAAAGAAATGGGATTATGTGCTCGTAAAAGCTTTTTATTTTTTTTTTTTTTTTTTTTCTCTTCTCCCTCCATTCCTGTGTTTGTTCTGCTTTATCCAACCTGAGGCAATGTGGTGGCAGATGCTGTAAACCTGTTTGATGCCTGTGTAAATGAGCCCTTAATGGCCAATGCTTTGTGAACACCTGACCATCACACCTACAGTATAAGGGCAATAGTGTGTGGATGTCCCTTCAAATTATTGGTTTCAAGTGTGAAGCTTATGGGTAATTCTACAACATGCAGATCTATCACAATTGTGCACTCTGTTAATAGTTTGGGAAGACTCTTCTTTTCCCAGATGACTGAACAAAGCCATCTCCAGAAAGGCACATTTGTTTGGTGTGGAATGCATTGGCCTCCTTTTTAGAACCCTGAGCTCAACACTATTGAATGTGGCTTGTGAGCCAGGTCTTAGCCTATTGACCTCACCAGTGCTTTTATCCGAATAGGCACAATCCCCTAGATGCACTCCATGGCATTCCACTCTTTTGTGTGATTGCAGGTATAGCCAAAAGGAAAGGGGGCGAGAGACCCATGGTTGTTGACATGGGATATCCAACAATCTCTCATATAGGTGTGGTAAATGGATGTCCACAAATTGATGGCATATGCATATAGTGTATCTCGGAAGTGTATTCGATTAAATTATTGGAAACCTCTCTTGCAGTACATCTATGCATTTACGATCGTACCAATGAGTTTGATGGAGGCAACAGAGCTTGTGAAACAGCCACTAGATATCAGTGAAAATCCCTACAGGAAAGCGGGAAAGGAAGGCAAGAAGAGTCATGTGGCTGAAGCCACAGAGGTAGTTGATCTTACTTTTTTTTTTTTTTTTTTTTTTATTTAAAAATTCCAGATGGTAGGTGGAAATGCAATACATTTGGTGAAAAATGTTCAGAATGATGGTAGAAGCATTATACACAACTACATTATAATGCCACCAAGATGTTAACTATAAATGCTTGAGAAACAGTTTGGAAGCAATGGCACAAACTGCTTTTAGAACTCCTCAGTCTTTTGGCACTGGAGCAACTGGTAGTAAACTATATTCTGAAAAAAACACTGCTCTAGGGCGACATCTCAATGCATCCCACCTGCTGGCTCTGCATGTAGGAGTGAATTGAAGAAAAGGCTGGACGACTGCACTCTGCACCAGAAGAGTTTTTAAACCGTCTTCAATAAAGGTGTTAACAGTGTGGTTGTCCAGCCTTTTCAGAAATTATATTGTGTGTATGTGTGTCTTGTCACTAATTGTCTCGTTCAATCTCTTTTCATCTAAACATTCAATAAATGAACAGCATGACTGTAATCCAAAAGCAGCATAACCTCTTCATGCATAAAATATCTAGAAAATGTGTCATAACAAAATGGGGAAAATAGGTAGACAAAAGGGCAAGAAAGGAGCTGAAAATTGAAGGAAAAGCAAGTAATATGGGAGACCTAGTGAACTCGTTGAGATGAGGGCAGCACCTGAGGCCGGGTTAGCTGGATATGCATCTATTTAGCCCATGGTGCCCATGTCTTCTCAAATTGCTGTTTACCCTATCATTAATCTTGCTAGCAATCATGAATTATAATCCATACAACCTTGTTTCACTCTCCTTAAGGAGACCAAGGGTTTCTTCCAGGCTCCCGCTATCTAGATTTTGGAAAAATTAAGATACATTTTTGGGATTGTTGCCAATTGTAAAGAAACCTGAGAATTGCCAATAATTTGGAGGCCGGCCCCAAAATACTAATTGCCATCTGTCCTCCTTTTTGTGTATTTATTTTTCTCTGGTCAATTACCTTCTAATATCTCAAACTCGAGTGGCAACTTTTTTGTTGCCTCCTGGGTCTGCAGCATGCCTATGAGTCTCATTTCTCACAATGCAACAGTAGTAGCGGTGCTGAGCGGGGACAGAGGGGGATGACTGGCAGGAAGGAGGGGGAGAGCAGGGCAGCCTATCACAGAGGGAGGCACTTTGACCATGGTGATAAGGGCAGAGCAGCCCTGGTTATGTTATCATGCTCTGTTTAGAGAGGCCATTCAGGAAGTGGCATATTCGGGGGGTTGTTTAGAGGGGGCAGATTACACAGCACAAGAGCTGTGCTGTTTAATCTTTTAAGGGACCAGAATATGATTTTTTTTTTTTTACCCCCCCCCAAAAGTTTTAAAGTACAGAGGAAAAAAGAAAATTGAAGGGTCATCAAGGAGACTGAACTGCTTGCGTGCAAACAGAGCTCAGACAACCTGAAACCTGAGATTCCTAAGGAGCCATAAAACCTTTTTTAAAGTAAACCTGTGGTTTGCCTATACTAGACGACAAAGTACCAGGTTCATTTTAAAGGCAGGACCTTTTCCCACTTTTTTCTGAACTAACAAGCTTTAGATTTTGGCACTGTGTGCAGTCTTGTCTTCTCCACATCTGTTCAGACAGATGCAACTTGTGTGTAGAAGGATTTGTTTCATCTGCGTATCACATGAGGCCAGTCACTTCACTGGATATACTGCTTGCCCATCTGTGGGATCGGGACAGGCATAGTGGGTGCTACCAGGGAGGGAGCAGAGCAGACAGCGGTATGGGAAGGGGTATGCAGAGCATTAACAGCATGTTGCAAACCTATGGTGGACAAGATCAGCAATATTTACAGTACAGTAAAACCTTGGTTTGAGAGCTTTTGAAAGACATGCCAAACTTTTAACTAAATTTTGATATACTTAGTTGTGACATGATGCTACTTGTATAACATAAAAGAGGCACCTCTAAGTGTAGCAATATGGTTACATTTAATGAAAGTACAACATTTAGCAACTCGCATGGTTGATTAAAAGAGGCACATCTAAGTATGCAGGCATCCGGTGTAAAGCTGTCCACATAGACTCCTCCGCACCACCGGCTGTCACCGATGTCGGTCTGCTATCGTGATCAGGAAAGCAAGACTTGAAGCACTTGTGGCAGGGAGGATGGTCTGTGGACCGCTTTATTCCAGATGCCTGCATACTTGGATGTGCCTGTTGTAATCATCAACCATGTGAGTTGCTAAATGTTGCACTTTTATTAAGTGTAACCATATTGCTACACTTGGAGGCGCCTCTGTTCTGTTTTATACTCAGTTGTGACATGACGCTACTTACATTGTGACTTGATATATATTTAAATTTTGCTTGTCTTGCAAAAGCTCTTAAATCAAGGTTTTACTGTAAATAATTGTCTACCATAGGTTTGCAACATGCTGTTAATGCTCTGCATACCCCTGCCAGTACCGCTGTTCTACAACCAGTGTTCCACTCCAACCTCTAGGGTCAGCCCAACTTTATTTACTGTCATAGTAGACCCAAAGGTTCCTGCTGTAAATGCAGACTTTGCACTAGAATTAACTATTTGCTAATATTGTGCAAAGCGGATATTTATTTTTTGCAAGATGTCTGTCTGTTCCCCCCAGATTTGCAATATAAACTACATTTTAAACCTGGATGGATTTAAACCATAATTAAAAAAAAAAAATAATCTATTTGTTTTAATTGCAGGATGTGCCGGCACAGCAGTTCTTCTTTGATTTGAAGCAGTCACAAGGAAAGAAACGTCACTCAGATGGGAGGGGCGGCCAGACAAAACAGCCAAGGAAACACCGTAAGCAACTGACTGTACCCGTCATCTTACTACTTTAAAGAAGTAAACCCTGATGTGGTTCTTCTCTGCAAAATAAAGGCATAATGTGCTAGTATGCAATGCATACTAGCACATTATGTGACGCCTGCAAACGAAGCCTGAGTAGTCCTTGCTGCAGGCCGAATCCATGTTCTCCCGTCTTCCTTCCGGGGCCACGGACTCCGGTTTAGTGACTGGCCGGAGCCATATGTGACTCCCGCGCATGGGAGCCGCTGGTCACAGCGCACACTCCTGAAGAAGTCATCGGAGGCCATTCCTTCAAAGCGCATTCGCTGATATCGGCACCGTAAATATCCCCTAAACGGTGCACATTTAAGAGATATTTACAGGAAATGAGGGGAATCTCCCTTGTGCCTTCACAAAAAGCTGCTTCACTATGTGCAAAGCACAAATATTTGTGTAGAGTTGGGCTTAAAAATGGGTTCATTGAATCTTACAGACATCACTTTAGCTTTTATATACAGCCAGTTTGTATTTTGGCTAAGAGTGTAAGAAAATTATATAGTTTATATACTTTCAGTAGAAGTGTTTCACCCCCACATAGTCTTTCCTGGTTCTTGCAGCAGCCCCTGATTAACTTTGCATCCCCCAACAGCAGCTACTTGCTTTCTATGTCATTCCATCCAAACACCAGCTGACTGCAGCTATTATCTTCCTGTCATCACATTCTACAGGCAGTGGTTGCAGCTGTCAGCCTCAACCTGTACATCCAGTTGCACTAGGTCCTGCTTGCACATTTTGCCACATTAGTGAGGCCTTATTTTGCGGTTTACTGGATACTTTTCTAATCAAAATTTTTTTTCTCTTCTAGCACAACCTACCGGACCATGCTGGTTCTGTCTCGCAAGTCCAGAAGTGGAGAAACACCTTGTAGTCAGCATTGGAGAACATGTAGGTTTCTGTGGGGCTGGGTATTACACTATGTATTTTAACAGAACACTGTCTAAGGCTGTAGGAGGTGTACCACCTTGGTATTAGGGTTTCAATTGAAGGAAAAGTTAAAGCATAACCAATCCCAAGAACAAATTTTGTTCTGTTGCCGCCCAGTCATTCTTGTGCATCAGAGCACACATGCGTTAACCACAGCACATGGCAACAAACCTGCTGCATTACAGTTGTAGGCATTGTGAATGGCACCCAGACAGGTACAGTAGAATTTAATGCATACCATATGTTGTAGTACTGTCATCAGTTGTGGTGCTATGGCGACAAGAGGGGTGCTAAACATATGCTCATTAATACAGCAAAATGGAATGGTCGTAGTGTTAAAGGGCCTATAGATGTTACTGGAATGCTTAGTCCGAAGTCGGCAGTGATTTAACTGGGTACCATTTTTTTTTTTTTTTTAAGGGCTTTTCAGCCCTGTAATATTTAATAGTGCATATGTTAATCAGTTTCTCGAATTTTCCCTCAGTGTTACATTGCTCTGGCAAAGGGTGGCCTAATGTCAGACCACATTCTCATCCTTCCCATTGGACATTACCAGGCTATGGTTGACCTCTCTACTGAAGTGGTTGAAGAATGCGAGAAGTATAAAGCCTCCTTAAAGAAGTTTTATAAGTCCAAAGAGAAGCGATATGTTATGTTTGAGCGTAATTACAGGAGTCAGCATCTCCAGCTTCAGGTATGTGAGGATTACGTTTAAGTCACAGCAGTGACTGGATGTTCTGTCTAATGCCTCAGCTCCTTTCTGCGCTGTCCCTTACCTTATGGTAATGAGTGGTGGTTTTGGTGTTTTGCCCATGCTATGTTTAAGAAATCAGCATTTCCTGCTTAAATCCAGCTTAAGCAACGGCTAATTAAAAAAAAAAAAAAATAAATAAATTGATTTGCGTTTTAATGACTGACCCAATATTTTTGACACTTCTGTTTTATGAAACTTATCCAATTAAATTTAGGCCAATATATATTCTGCTACATGTCTTTGGTAACAAAAATTTAAACTTTTTAACTGTATATTGGTTTGTGTGACAGTTGTAGTGTCTACAAAGTATATAGTGTGTGAACTTTACAGTTATAAATGCTATACTGTAATGGCAGTGATCAGTGACTTGTGTGGCCAGCAATCTGGTGCTAACAGACATTGGCTTGGAGGCTCACTAATTGGCACTGATGTCACTAGTGACACTAATAGTAATAATGTACAATGTTGCTGTACTAATGACACTGGATGGGAAGGTGTTTAACTGTGTGCCTTACAAGTCTAATGTGTGCTGCTTTTACTTGCTAATCTGTTTTTTTTGTAAATACAGAACTTTGTGTGATTGGACACAGCCAATCAGCTGAAATTGTTGGCTGAAATCTGCTGCAAAACTCATGCTTTGTCCATGGGCCAGCAGGGGGGGGTGTGCCCCAAACACGGAACCAAGCGGCAACGTACATTTACCTGCCACCCGCTTGCAGTATATTTACTGGGAGTGGTCGACAGGTGGTTAAAATACTTTTTTTTTTTTTTTTCTGCTGCTTCATTCCAGGGCTGGTAAAGCTAAGTACCATTCACACTCCTCTGCATAAGTGCCCCCCCCCCCCCCCCCCCACAGCCTTGTATTGTAGAGAAGTCGAGGGGGTATGTTAGATGATTAATGCTGATTACTGAGCACTGGTTTGAACTCTGGTGCTCCAGGCGTATTTTGGCCTTCCTGTACAATTGCTGAAACCATAAAATTGAGGTAAGACTGAAAACCAATGCTGCTACAATGTTTAACTTCATATCTTTTATAAGGGGTGTGTGTTCTATTATGTTCCTGTGGCAAATAAATGAGTGCATTTTTAAACCTCTCAACTTTGGAATGCAGCCTTTTAATTCTTTGAGAGCTGCTGATGTCAGAAGGTGGCTTCCTGATAAATGGAGGCTAAACATCAGCTTGGGTTAAACACCTAACTGCCTGAGAAAGGGTTTGGTTTGCATTGCACAGAATTATCCACTCCATGTGTACAATTTTGCTGTTGCATTGTGATGTTGCCTCTGATGGCTCACCTGTTGAAGTTGCGGGTTAGCCTGGTAACGTCACATAGAGAATTGGAGTAATGAGCATCAGGGGAGATAATTTCAGTCTCTTGCCCTCTCCTGTTGCCTCAACTCTCACAGCTCATTATATCTCATTAGTTTAAGTCTGTACAGGCAGCTAAGGGCTGTTTGACATGATGACTTTAATATTCTGAGGGATGAACACGTCCCTGTGATGACTTTATCTTTTTTGTATACTTTTATTTTTATGTATGTGTATAATGCGTAAAATTGAATGCAATGCTTTTAAAGTTTCATTTTATTTTACAAATGCATGGTGTATATACTGTCACCAAGACAGATGTCGTCCCTTTATGATGGTACAACACATGCACACCATACAGTGTTGTGTTTTTTTTATTTGCATCTTTCATTGCGTTTCAAAGACAATTTACCCATCTATCAACTTGAAATATTATGCTTTTATATTTAACTGAAATTTTGTAAGTTTGTGCACTAATTTAGTTTTTTTTATCAAAATATTAAAAAAAGTTGCAAAACTCTCTCAAGGCCTAAAAAACAGTAGCACTATATATTTTTTGGTGTGTGTGTGGTCTTTTACAAACCCTGAAAGTGGGGAAAAACAAAGGTGAGAAAATTGTGAACCTGGTCTGGCCACCTGAGTTGAAAAATATATAAAAAGCAGAGTATGGCAGTGAAAGGGGTAAATCCCTTTTTAGGATGTTTATGATGTAGTACAGTAAAGTTTGGCGTAATCGTTCTTTTCCAATACCTTCTGCACTAGACTGGTCTGTATGTCAGTACTGTGTAATGTGATCAGATTTGTTGTACAAGCATGTTTGCTCACTTTGTTTTGGATCTGTTCCTTAGCACGATGGTCAATATGATTTGCATCCCTTCCTGCAGGTTGTTCCTCTCCCATTGAGTTGCTGCACTACAGAAGATATTAAAGAGTCCTTTATTGTGCAGGCACAGGAGCAGAACATAGAGCTGCTGGAAATACCCCAACACACAGATATCAAGCAAGTATGTGGACTAAATGTGCTCACTGCTTACCTTGAACACTAACCCTAGGTTCTCATCTTTTTAGTGCAGTTTGCAGAAACGCACTACAGTCCATTTAACCTGGTTTCCTGTGGTACACATTCATGCATTTTGCAGCCATTGCGTTTTTGGAAAGGGTCGTGGACTTGGTGTGTGTTATAGACTTCAATGGAATCGCATCAGAAACTCAAGTATTTGATGCAATTTTTTTTTTTTTTTTTTACCCCCCCACAAAATTGTCATAAGTTATTTCTCACACATAGCGTAGGTAAACTTGAAAATGCACCCCAAAATATGTTCTGCTACTCCCAAATGTGTAAGACTTTCCACAGCCTGGCCACATACAGAGGCCCAACATGCAGGGAGCACCATCGGGTGTTCTAGGAGCTTAAAGTGGGGCCCCCCTTTAAAAAAATATTTAAAAGTCAGCAGCTACAAATACTGCAGCTGCTGACTTTTAATAATCGGACACTTACCTGTCCCAGGGTCCAACGATGTGGTGGAATGAAGCCCCCCCTCGTTCTCCGCTCGCAGGGCCGGCTTTCACAGCTGTGCACCCACTGCGCAAGCCGTGATACGCCGCACAGTCATCTGGGACGTGTCCCAGATGACTGAGTGCACCAAGGGGAAGTGATGTCAGTGCCCGGGCACGGAAGGAAGCGGACTTCGGGGGACCCCCTAGAAACAGGCATTTAGAGGTGAGTGAAATATTTTATTTAAATGTCACAGGTTTCCTGACTACCTATCACATTATTGAAGGCCCTGGCACACCAGGACAATGGAATTGCCCACAAAATGACCCAAGGGGACCCACATATCCAAGCCCCCCATGTGCATAAGTATTGGGGTACATTATACCCCTATCCATTCACCAAATAAGACGTGTAGTGTTACAAAACACAAGATGGTTTTTGACAAGTCCTTAATTAAAAATCATGGTTTTCTCCCCCCTACAGTTCTCCCTCTTCTCTCTGTCGTCTTTGTCCGCCGCTGCCCACTAAAATTAAAAAAACGGTCACATCGCTGTCTGCCATTTTATTATCTGGACATGGGTGTGGCCAGAAGGTGACGTCACCTGGCAAATCCACCCCTTGTCACAGATGGATAAAAGATCATTGTTATGGTTTTCATGCAGGTTTTAATAAAACTTTTTTTTTTTTTTTTTTTTTGTTAACTAGGTCTCAAATTTTAGTGTTAATAAACCCTAAGTATAGCAAGAAAACTGCCCTGGACAATATATTAAACTAAAACCTATTGGCAGCAACACCACGTGAGACGCACACAAAATACAATAAATTAAAAAAACTTAATTTAGCACACTATAAGATCTAGAATATTTTTTTTTTTTTTTTTTTTTTTTCTTTTCCCCACTGACGATGGGTACTTATGGGTAACATTGTTGGGCGCTGATTGCATCTCCCTGGTGGTCCTGGGTGGGCATCAGAGTGGGGGGCTTCGCTGATGCACAGACCCCCCCCCCCCCCTCTCTCTCTGAGCAGCTGATCGGCTCACTACTCGGCTCTTCCTGTTTACATCGTGATTGGTCACAGCTGATCACGCACCACCGATTGCCACGATGCGTGCCCCCAAGGGCACACGAGAGCGGTCATTCTGGGAGGCTGTCATATCGCGTCCACCCAGAACAATAGCCTTGGCGTGCGGGAAGCGGTTAATCTGCAAATTTTCATTGCAGCCTGTAGTTTCTTAACTAGGTCCTAATTTCTCTCCCCTCTCCCTTCTTGCTTTTGCTTCTAGGGTGACTATGCAGCCTTGCGTGGACCCCTTGAGCTCTAGTATGCATGAACAATCCTAGCCATAAGTTTTCACTAAGGTGCCAACTCTGTGTGCAGCAGTACGCTAAGAACTCTTGGATACCTTCAACTCAAGCCTCTTTCCTGCTCCCACTTATAAGGGGTTTGATGGAAGATTTAAAAAGCGCACTGTGTTCATAGGGTGGTAGTTAAAGCTGAGTTCCCTCCAAGTGCAACTTCTGCTTTTTAATGCCTCTTCTCCAGCTCCTGTTTGTAAAATTTAGCTTTTGGGGGAGGAGGGGAGCAGGTACCCGATTTTTGACAGGTACCTGCTCCCACTTCCGTTGCCATACCCTTAGGCGATCTGAGGCGGAAACTCTCCCTCCCCCAAGTCTACTGGGACACATGACCGATCCTAGGCTTAAGGACCAGTTGGAGTGCAGCACCACTCACGCATAAGCAGTTTGCACCCGGCTGTGAAGCCGCAAGCTGTCACAGCCGGGTACCCATAGTAGATGCCGGCGCTGCCAAAGGGAGGACATGGGGGGAGAACACAGCGCAAGTCAGTGGGACAGGTGTGGGAGTGGCTGTTTATTAAAAATCAGTTGCGCTTTTGTAGCTGCTGACTTTTAATATACAAATATGACGAACTCTGCGTTAATCAACACTGTAATTTGCCCCGATTTGTAAGGAAATTGTTGTGCGTTCAGTATCCTGTAACAAGAATTTGATTAAGTTGCTCTAAAACAGTGGTCATCAACCCCACTAACAGGCCAGGTTTGCGGGATAACTGAAATACATCACAGGTGATATAATTTTCTGCTCAGTGATTGCAGTATTCTAGTCTACATCTCCCGAAGGTAATACATAAAACCTGGCCTGTTAGTGGGCCCTGAGGACAGGATTGATGACCACTGCTCTAAAAGTAAGCATTAAACCAACCATAAACTGTTTAGCATCTTAACCTGTTCAGCAGGGACCAGATTTTACATGTGATTTATAGCTGCTAGCAGTAATCGCTGTAATGTGAGAACACAATGGCTTGATGGGATTGATTCCTCAATCAACGCAGACGGGCAATCGGGGGGGGGGGGGGGGGTTTGTGGTGTTTGCTTCTTCCTCTCTCCTTTATGCAACCGCGGTTGCTGGAAAAAATTGCTCAATCTATGGCCGGCTTTAGATGTGTAAGTTGACACTCCAAGCAGCTGGCACTTAGTATGGAGAGAGTGTTTAAGAAAAATTGTGGATAGTTCAAACAATCCAAACAGTCTCCTTTTGTGTTTTTTTTGTATGTAATGGGGGCTTTTATTTTTTCTCACTGGCTTCTAATGTTTTCAGATTGTACAGCCTGGGACACCATATTTCTATGTCGAGTTGGATACTGGGGAGAAGCTTTTTCATCGAATTAAGAAAAATTTTCCATTGCAGTTTGGAAGGTGGTCATTTTTTTTTTATTTTTTTTTTTGCTTTTCTTTGACATGCATTTATAACTGTGTGGGTTGGCTTTTTCTGCCTGACATTTATTCCAAATGCCCCACCATTTTGGAAAATTTTATATGAACTGTAAAATCTGTATTTTATAACGTAGTGAGTGTGTAAATGTTGTTAAAGCGATCAAATTACTTCTAATATGCCCCATTCCCTGCTGCAAAGTAGGCACCATCTGTGTATTTGTGTCCCTTCCTGGTGCATCAGTTTGTAGCCCTCTAAGGCCCCTTTCACACTGACAGACCGATTGGGTCCGCCTGTTTTTCAGGCGGACCATCCCTTGCTTTCTATGGAGCGGTGGCTTCAGCCCCCCCCCCCCCCCCCCCCCCCCGAACATCCGATCCTGTCTGCTAAAAACAGACTGATGGGGATTGTTTCCCATCCATCCCGTGGCTTGGATGGAAACTGACAGGCAGTCTGTTTCCATTCAACAGCCCACAGAACACATGGATCTGTCATCCACCTGTTCAGGGGGAGAGTTCCCCCTGCTGAGCGGGCAGATCCGCTGGCAGTCTCCCACCAGTGTGCAAGGGGCCTGAACACCCAGTCTGGGAGGAGTCTGCATAGCTCCCAACTATCCTTGTTTTTTCCAAGGGATTGTCTCTAATTTGGAACAAAGTCCCTCTATCATCATTTGTCCCTCGTTTTGGTCTGATCTATATAGTTGTATATAAAATCCACTACTTATCAAAGTGTTTGCCAGTCCTAAACATTTCTTCCAATTTTTGAAATGCTACATTTGTAAATTTCAAATACCAGTATAAAGGAATAGTAGTGGTTAGAAAAAAGCACTTGTGGATTTAACTAATCATTTTTCGTATGATTCACCTTTTTAAGGTGGCGTAGAAGGGGGTGGGTCCTGTACCTACATACTTTTTTCTTAATGGGTGTTCCCATCTCAAAAAGTTAGGAGGTATGATAGGAGTCTGTATATTTAGTCCATCCTGCGCACACAACTCCTAGGCCTAAATTTAACTGGGTGCCATATAAAACTACAAGTTACAAACATCCGACTTTCATACAAATACTACTTGCAAACTGAGGGAAACAAGAAGTGAGCGGAAATCTACCGATAGGAAGGGAAATTCACTCCTGAAAGTCTGGGGAAAAGGGTGTCTCCATTGAAGATTTATCACCAATCCTTGTTTCCACAACTAATCAAATTTTTCTAAATCCAACTCGCAGGGACAGAAAGTGAGGTAAAATCATCTGATGGGGCACAGACAGCAAAACAAATGTTACAAAGATGTTAACCCTTCCCTATGCTATCCAAAAAAAGTATGTGATTTGGCTGGAGTTGCACTTAATTTTAAATTTACATCTATTTTTTTTTTTTTTTAGAGCAAACCTTCAGAACCTAGCTTGTTTTTAACCTGGTGACTGCCTGTATTGGCTAAGTCAGCAATCCAAAGAATACACAGGGCTGATTTACTAAAGCTGAAGAGTGCAAAACTGGTGCAGCTCTGCATTTTCCAGGTTTCTTTTTATCAAATCTTAATTGAACAAGCTGGCTACCATGCGCAGCTGCACCAGATTTTGCGTTCTCCAGTTTTAGTAAATCAATCCCAATCTATATAGGGGGATCTATTAAAACTGGTGCACACAGAATCTGGTGCAGCTGTGCCTAGTAACCAATTATATTCTAGGTATGAGCCCACATTCATGTTGGGCCGATTTGGCATCCACTTTGGCATGTCGGAGCGCGTGTCAAATCTGAGCCTATTGCCAACAATGGCACCGTTCGAATCGGTGCAACGCTGCACCGATTCCTAAAAGTAGTTCCTGCACTTCTTTTGGTGACTTCGGGGGCTATTTCAATTGACATCTGTGCTTTAACCTGCACAGATGTCTTTCAAATCACCCCCAAAGTCGGACTGAAATGCTGGTTTGAACTCGCACAATTTCAAACCCACCCTCAATGTAAAAGTGGGCTTATTGTCAAGCATCAATTGAACAAGCTAAAGTTGGAATCGGGTGCAACTGTGCATTGAAACCATCAGCTTCTCCGTGGGAACCAGTTTTAGTAAATTAGTAAAAAAAAATTTATTTTTTTCTCTTGTCTAAAGATGCATTTCTTTCAATTGCTGACTTATCTAATGCATGTCTAGAGTGCAAACACTCCCACAATGCACTTTTTTTTTATTTATTCCCCCCCATTGTAATATAAATGTGCCTGGTTTGCTTTTAAGGCAGTAACCTTAAAGTGAAGTCACTTGAACAAAATGACCACGTGAAGTGTACTGCTGCAGTAGTTTCCAATCGCTTGCGCCTCCTGAACGCTGGGCTGTTTCTGATGGGGCAAAGCTTTGGAACTTTACTGGCAGCCTCTAGGCCTGCTCACTTGACCTCCCTAATACTCTATTGCATTATTGTGTTTATTACAGGTACTTGTATAGTGCCATCAATTTACACAGCGCTTTACAGATATTTTTTACATTAAAACCTGCCCTCAAGGAGCTCACAACCTAAAGCCCCTAACTTGCGTTCATACATACACATACTAGGGTCAAATTAGACAACCTATCAGCATGTCTTTGGAGTGTGGGAGGAAACCCGCAAATGGAGAAGATGCAGGGAGAGCCGTGGTTGGGATTCAAACCGATGACCCCAGTGCTACAAAGTGCTAAACCATTTAACCACTTCCCGACCGCCCCCTGTATATATACGTCGGCAGAATGGCACGTACAGGCAGAACCACGTACCTGTACGTGCCATTCTTCCGGCGGGTGGGGGGTCCGATCGGACGGCCGCCGGGGACGGTCGGGATCGCTTCAGGAGCGATCCGGGATGAGGGGACGGCCAGTGGTTTCTGGCCACCCCCTCGCGATCGCTCCTGGCGAATCAGATGCTTCCTCTGTCTGTGTCAATCAAAACACAGGCAGAGGAAGTGATGTCACGCTCGGTGCGCCGGTCTATGTGACCGGAACGCCGAGCTGTGAACATCTAAAGGTTAGTGCACCAACAGTACACTGACACCAGTACACATAGGCACACAAAAACCCCCCCTGTCACCCCCAGATCACCCCCCAGATCACCCCCTCCCCCCCCAGTCACAGTGTCACTAATTGCAGTGATCATTTTTTTACTGATCACAGGGCAGAGGAAAGATCTAGGGTCTAATAGACCCCAATTTTTTCAAAAAAAGAGTACCTGTCACTGCCTATTGCTATCATAGGGGATATTTACATTCCCTGAGATAACAATAAAAATCATAACAAAGAAAAAAAATGGAAGGAACAGTTTAAAAATAAAATAAAAAAGCTAAATAAATAAAAAAAAAACCAAAAAAAAAAAAAAAAAGCACCCCTGCCCCCCTTCTCTTGCGCAAAGGCGTACACAAGCGTTGGTCTGGCGTCATATGTAAACAGCAATTGCACCATGCATGTGAGGTATCACCGCGAAGGTCAGATCGAGGGCAGTAATTTTAGCAGTAGACCTCCTCCGTGAATCTAATGTGGTATCATGTAAAGGCTTTTAAAAATGTATGTAGTTTGTCGCCACTGCGTGTTTGTGCGCAATTTTAAAGCATGTCGTGTTTGGTATCCATGTACTCGGCCTAAGATCATATTTTTTATTTCATCAAAAATTTGAGCAATATAGTGTGTTTTAGTGCATTAAAATAAAAAAAAGTGTATTTTTTCCACAAAAAATGCGTTTGAAAAATCGCTGCGCAAATACTGTGTGGAAAAAAAAATGCAACACCCACCATTTTAATCTGTAGGGCCTTTGCTTTAACAATATATATAGTGTTTGGGGGTTCAACGTAATTTTCTTGCAAAAAAAAAAATATGTTTTCATGTAAACAAAAAGTGTCAGAAAGGGCTTTGTCTACAAGTGGTTAGAAGAGTGGGTGACGTGTGACATAGGCTTCTAAATGTTGTGCATAAAATGCCAGGACAGTTCAAACCCCCCCCAAATGACCCCATTTTGGAAAGTAGACACCCCAAGCTATTTGATGAGAGCAATGTTGAGCCCATTAAATATTTTTTTTTTTTTGTCCCAAGAGATTGAATAATGAAAAAAAAAAAAATATATATTTTTTTTTTTACAAAAAGTTGTCACTAAATGATATATTGCTCAAACATGTCATGGGCATATGTGGAAATACACCCCAAAATACATTCTGTTGCTTCTCCTGAGTACGGGGATACCACATGTGTGGGACTTTTTGGGAGCCTAGCTGCGTACGGAACCCCAAAAACCAATCACCGCCTTCAGGCTTTCTAAGGGTGTAATTTTTTTATTTCACTTCTCACTGCCAATCACAGTTTCGGAGGCCATGGAATGCCCAGATGGCATAAAACCCCCCAAAATGACCCCATTTTGGAAAGTAGACACCCCAAGCTATTTGCTGAGAGGTATGGTGAGTATTTTGCAGATCTCGCTTTTTGTCACAAAGTTTTGAAAAAAAGAAAAAAAAATGTTTTTTTCTTTACTTTCTTCATTTTCAAAAACAAATGAGAGCTGTAAAATACTCACCATGCCTCTCAACAAATGGCTTGGGGTGTCTACTTTCCAAAATGGGGTCATTTGGGGGGGTTTTGTGCTATTTTGGCATTTTATGGCCTTCGAAACGGTGATAGGTAGTGAGGAGTGAAATCAAAAATTTGCACCCTTAGAAATCCTGAAGGCGGTGCTTGGGTTTCGGGGCCCCGTACGCGGCTAGGCTCCCAAAAAGTCCCACACATGTGGTATCCCCATACTCAGGAGAAGCAGCAAAATGTATTTTGGGGTGCAATTCCACATATAACTATGGCATGTGTGAGCAATATATCATTTAGTGACAACTTTTTGAAAAAAAAAAAAAAATCTTTTTTATTTTTGTCTTTAATCACTTGGGACTAAAAAAAAAAATATTCAATGGGCTCAACATGCCTCTCAGCAAATAGCTTGGGGTGTCTACTTTCCAAAATGGGGTCATTTGGGGGGGTTTTGTACTTCTCTGCCATTTTAGCACCTCAAGAAATGAAATAGGCAGTCATAAATTAAAAGCGGTGTAAATTCCAGAAAATGTACTCTAGTTTGTAGACGCTATAACTTTTGCGCAAACCAATAAATATACGCTTATTGGCATTTTTTTTTACTAAAGACATGTGGCTGAATACATTTTGGCCCAAATGTTTGACTAAAATTGAGTTTATTAGATTTTTTTTATAACAAAAAGTAGAAAATCTCTTTTTTTTTTCAAAATTTTCGCTCTTTTTCCGTTTATATCGCAAAAAATAAAAATCACAGAGGCAATCAAATACCATCAAAAGAAAGCTCTATTTGTGGGAAGAAAAGGACGCAAATTTCGTTTGGTTACAAAATTGCATGACCGCGCAATTACCAGTTAAAGTAGTGCAGTGCGAAATTGAAAAAAGACCTCTGGTCCTTTGGCTGCCAAATGGTCCGGGGCTGAAGTGGTTAACTACTGTGCTGCCAATGACATAACTGCCAATAGGAATGGGTAGGAGGCAGGGAGAATAAAGTGTCGGTTTTTCTTGCTCCAGTACCTTCTGGCATTGGGCCACCTGGAAGGTGGCAAAATGCTACTGAAAGCAACTGATGTATAATTTTATCAACATAGATTGCCTTGGAAGTCTATAAAATACTTATCTTTAAGCCATTTCATGAGTGTGTGTGGGGTGTTTTTTTTTTTTTTTTTTTTTTTTTTTTTGTGCCTTAATTTAAATCCTTCAGATTATATTTGGGTTGTCAGTTTTGTTTCAGTGTTATTCATTATCAATATTTCACCATTTTAGAGAGGTTTTGGCGAGTGAGGCCATCCTGAATATTCCGACCAGAGCAGACTGGAAAGCATGCAAGTTGAGTCAAGATGAAGAAGAGAGCCTGGCCAAGGCTTTCCGGAGGGAATTTGAGCCGTTTGACTTCTCTTTAGAGGACTAATTTCCACTCCCTATGATTTCTTTTTTTATAGAAATATATCTGTACATACAATGGAAATACTTTTTCATATTTACTTGTGACAATAAAGCAATGTTTTGTTTACAAAGCTGCTCTGGTGACTTTTGGCAAAATGAGAGCTGTTTTTGTCAGACATCTGTCATAAATGTATCCAGCGTGCCATGTTGTTGGCCTGGATCAATAAACTGCTCTGTGTACAGCGGCATATGCAAACAATTTCTAGTTTCCTTCTGTTGAGTTCATCTGCAGTAACAAATGCAATAAAGCGCTGCTTCATGTGTATACGGGTTTAAAGTGCACCTGTATTCAGACTATGAACAACGCAATTTGTATTTTGAACAAGCCATAGAAGATTTTTCAGCCCCAGCGACGTATGAGATTTTTGTTTTGCCGGCAATGGACTTTTTTTTTTTTTTTTTTTTACAAAAGTTATCCTATTGGCTAATTAGCCGCTGAATTGCTTTTTACGGGCTGCAGCTGGAAGAACATACCATAGAGAGGGCCAGGAACATCCCTGATCATCTCGACGGTCTAAAACTAAGTGACAAGTATTTTGTCACTTCCAGTATTGCTGCATGTAAAAAAGCCATTACTGGCTTAGGAAATTTGATCCAACTCTTTTAAGGCCAGAGGAGCGATCTAGGATCACTCAAATCTCTCAGTAAAGAGTACCTGTTGCTGCCCATGCTATCAGAGGATGTTCATTCCTTTTTTATAATGGTAATGACATTAATAAAACATTTAGACTGTTTGGAAAAGAAAAAAAAGTTAACACCCGCCACCTCCTCTCATCGATCACACCATGTGTGAGGTGTCACCACAAACCTCAGATCAAGAGCAATCATTCTAGCACCAGACCACCTGTGTTAACCTGTAAAGGCTCTTAGTGTCATCTATGGATTATTTATTGTATGTAGTTTTTCACTGTTCCTCAGGCATGCACAATTTTAAAGTGTGACTATTGGTATCTATTTACTCAACATAACAGCTTTTAGATTTTACAAAAAAATTGGGTATTCAGTTTAGGCATTTGGGCACCAAATTTTTAAAAAAAATTGCATTTGAAAAACTGCAAATACTGTGTGACAAATTGCAACGCCTACCATTTTATGTTCAAGGGCCTCTGCTTAAAAATGTTTGAGGGGGGGTTCCTTAGTACTTTTTACCCGCTGTATATGTGAAAAGTACTATCGAACACTTCACCATCCACTTTATTAGATGCACTAGTACCAATTTGGACCCCCTTTTGACTTCAGAACTGCCTTTAATTCTTTGGTGTAGATTCAGCAAGGTGTTGGATCAGATTTTGGACCATATTAACATGATGGCATCACACAGTTGCTGCAGATTTGTCAGATGCACATCCATTATGCCAATCTCCTGCTCCACCACATCCCAAAGGTGGTCTATTGGATTGATCTGGTGACTGTGGAAGCCTTTGGAGTACAGGGATCTCATTGTCATGTTCAAGAAACCAGTAGTGGGATTATTTGAGCTTTGTGACATGGTACATTATTCTGCTGGAAGTGGCCATGAGAAGATAAACACACTAGTCATGAAGGAATGGACATGGTCAGCAACGATCAAGTGTGCCAAGAAAATATCCCCCCCCCCCCCCCCACACCATTACACCACCAGCCTGAACTGTTGATACAAGGCAGGATGGAATCATGCTTTCATGTTTACGCCAAATTCTGAATCTGAATGTTGCAGCTGAAATCGAGACTCATCAGATCAGGCAAATGTTTTTTCCAATCTTTTGTTGTCCAATTTTTGTGAGCCTGTGTGAATTGTAGCCTCAGGTTCATAGCTGACAGGTGTGGCCTTCTGCTTTGTTTGGAGATAGTATTTTGCATACCTTGGTTGTAATAAGTGGTTTAAGTTACTGGTGCCCTGCTATGATCTTGAATCAGTCTGCCTATTCTCTGACATCAACAAGGCATTTTCCTCCACATAGCTGCCACTCGCTGGATATTTTCTCACCATTCTCTTTAAAAGTTAAAAAGTTGCGTGTGAAAATCCGTGGACCAGCAATTTTTGAAATACTCAGACCAGCCTGTCTAGCACCAACAAAGTCGCTTAAATCCTCTTTCTTCCTCATTCTGATGATCACTTTGAAATCCAAGTCACCTTCACCACATCTAGATGCATTGAGATGCTTTGATTATTAGCAATTTTTGTTACAAAGCAACTGAACAGGTGTAACTAATAAAGTGAGATAAGAAATTTTGGAATAGAAGACTTGGCCTTTTTAGGCACAACCCAATAGGTAGTAATTGTATAAAAAGTTTATTAATAAATATAGAAAAGATAGTCAAATTATCCAGATTTGAAAAGGCAGACTTTTCTGACCTTTCAAATGTGGATAATGTATTTTTCTAGAATTACTACCTATTGGGTTGTGCCTAAAGTCCAAGGCTTCTATTCCAAATTTCCTCTCTCAAATCGGACGTGGCACGATTAATTTTAGAAGTATCCACAGGACCACGCTGTGTTGATACAATCAATATTGCTTAACTAATAAAGTGGCCGGTGAGTATTTCTAAAGGTGCTATTGCCATAAAATGTTAACTACCCATGCATACAAGGAAACCAAAAAATTAAGGTCAGAAATTGTTATGTGTAATAAAATGAAAGCACACAGGGACAGTATTGAACACACGACGAGGAGGTGGGGCCAAAAGCCAAGACATAGATTTCAGCTGCTAAGTAATTAGAAAGCAATCCTACCCTTTGTCACTGCAAATTTATATCAGCTATATAAAAAAGATGTCTCATTACCAAGGTGTCACACAAATGTCTAATGATGAGTAAAAGCAAAGAGCTCTCAAGACCTTTATAACCTTATTGTTGCAAAACATACTGATGACATTAAAGTAAAAATAATTTCAGTGCCAAGTGAACAACAAAAAACGCAGCAGCAGCTCAATATGGGATACACACATATATATAGGCAAATAGAATTAGAAAATGAAGCTGCACTAAAAATATCACACAAGGGGGGGTGTGTCCTGATGTAGAGGGAGCAAGACGTCTCACAGAGGAGCTCCGCCGATCCTGATCTAATCTGCAGCCATCCTGTCACAGCCAGAATCTGGAGAGTCTCCAAACTCTCCCTACATTGCACCGGACAACACCTGCATCAGCCCCAGAAGGAATTGTGGAGCTCGGCCGGCCGATCGAGTCTCTACAGGGCCACGGCCGGCTCCACACTCCAGAAGCCCGCCGCCATCTTGAGGCCTACTTTGCCTCCTACATCTGTGGGCTCGAGTGCCACGATCGGCGGAGGGTAAGGCTTCGGATCGCTGGGTATTGCCATCGAACGTCCCTGGGAGGAGGCAGAGCGGTGAGGGGGCCTGAAAGATAGAGGGGGACCCACGGAGGCCGTTCCCGGGCACTCGCGGCTGCCGCCATCTTGCGGCCTAATCCACAGCCATCCTTCACTTGCTGATGCCTGGAGGGACTGCAGACTCTCCCTAACAGTCACGATATACCCCCTGCATCAGCCCCAGCGGATATTGCGGAGCTCGGTCGGCCGATCGAGTCTCCGTGGGGCCTGTGCACTACCATCATCTTGCGGCCTACCTTGCTTCAGCCATCCACCAGCTGCTGTCATCTGTGGGAGGAGAGGCCGTACATCCCCACACAACCGGCTGCAGTTCCTGGGAGAGGGCAAGTCTGTCTGGGGAACTCCTGAAGGATCCATAGGGGCTGACTGCAGGTGCCATCTTGCGGCCTACTGTACCAGGACCATCCTTCAACACAAGGTACTGTGCTGTGACTTTACTCTATCCCCCTGCCTGTGCCTTGGTCCCTGCCCCGGGGACACCACACTCTCCTACCTATGACACTATCTGCACCCCAGTAAGCCTGCTTTGCCCTCTCTGTGCCCCCATCACTGCAGAGGCTCTGCCCTGCTAAGAGCCCTGATCTTGTACAGGAGGCACATTTTTGATCTACCCTCCATCCTGCCTCCAGGACCCCGAAGCTTGTCTCCTGCCCTCAGTCCTCAGACTCCTTCAGGACTCTCCTGCACCTCTGGGTGAACTGCGGATGGGCCACCCTAAGACCCGATACTCTAAATCCGCTCCGAAAAATCCTCGTGCCCCCCCGCCGACAGCTGCCTCGTCTGCGGGAAGGTCCACAGTTAAGATGGCGGCCAATGTGCGGGAGGTGGTGGAGTCGGGGGAGGTGGTCACTCCCACAGGAGCAGAGATCCTAGCCGCCATAACATCCTGCAAAGAAACCCTAACAGCAAAGATCGACTTCCTGACGGTGGATGTCGGTCTCATCCGCCAAGATATGGACAAATTCCGGTCACGTGTTGCTGAGGTGGAGGACAGGATCTCCACGGTGGAGGACACGGTCCGATCGGACTCCAGGGAGGTGAAGGCCCTGCAGCTTCAGGTAAAGGCGCTTCAGGAGCGGGCCATAGACACTGAAAACCGCCTCAGGCGGAATAATATCCGTATTCTTGGGCTGCCGGAGAGGGCTGAAGGCTCCAGACCCGCTGAGTTCACTGAACAGTTGCTGTCCACCCTGTTCAACCTGGGGGAAATGCCTCCCACCTTTGTAGTTGAAAGGGCCCACAGGGTCCCACCACTCCCTCCGAGGCCGGATACCCGCCAAGCACATGCGGCTGAGGGAGAAAATTGACCGACTGCAACCAGCAGGGAATAACTAAGTATCCCTCTCTCTTTCAAGAGGACTCTTTCTTGCTGAATCCTGGCATTAATTGCTTTATGTTCCCAGTCCCTCCATCCCTGCTACTTCCCACTTTTGCCTGTTTTGAATACTTTTGTATTCTGTGGCTGGCTAGACTGCCACTTACTCCTGCCTAAGGAGCTCCAAAGACTACCACTGAATTACCCCACCTTTTGCTCGGAAGCGCCCCCTGTTTCCCTGTTGCACTTTGGATTTCCCTCCCGGAATCGAGAAGGAATCTCTCGGGAAGGACTGTATCCACCTTCGGCCCTGTGGCCCAAAGTCCAGGGGTCCTAGTGACCCACGGACTCCATTTTTTTTTCTAGTTATGGGACAAAACCCGACATCGGTTTGTATGACTCTCTGGCCTAGGTTTTTGGTCATTGAAATGGGTTCTCATGATGTTTGGGTAGGGTGTTATGTATTCTGGGGGGAGGGGTTTCTCTGCTTTAAAGTAATGAATAAGTACTGTGCTGCTGACTATGTGTACCATATTTGGGTTTATTTACATATACTGGTTGGTTAGGATCATCCTGCTCCAATCTCCCCCTGGTGTTCCATGATGGCCCCCTCAGATGCTGAGTCGCTGACCATTCTATCGTGGAACGTCAGGGGGCTTAACTCCAAGTACAAACGTTCGCTGTTATTTCAATACTTAAAACTGCATAACCCCCACATAGTGCTGCTACAGGAAACGCACTTAACTGGTAGTAAGGTGCTGGCTTTGAAAAAACCCTGGGTGCAAAGGGCGCTTCATGCGACCTACTCCTCGTATTCTCGAGGGGTGTCTATATTGATTAGTAAAAGAGTTCCATGTACAATTCATGAGATCCATCTAGATCCCCAGGGGAAATTTGTTATGGCGGTGTTGAGCATCTATAATAGGAAGTATGTCATTGTAAACGTCTATCTGCCTCCTCCGAGCCAGATACACATTCTATACGCACTATATGAAAGGCTGGCTCCGCATTGTCCGGCGTGTGTCCTGTTCATGGGAGATTTTAATGCCACACTGTCCCGTGACCTGGATAGACCCTCCCCACAATCTACTTTCAATCCTGATCTTGGCACGTGGGCCCAGGCAACAGAATTCCAAGAGGCATGGAGATGGCTCCATCCCCAGGACAGAGCGTACTCCTGCTTCTCATCCACATTTAAAACATCCTCCCGAATTGATTTGGCTTTTGCCAATGATGCCCTCCTGGCCAATATCCAGGAGGCCAATTACCTTCCTTCTGGCCTATCGGATCATCATCCTCTTAAACTGACCATTAGGACCACCAAGACAAAGAATAAAGCCCTATGGCGGTTACAACCCCATTGGATCAACAATGAGACAGTCCATGATAGGGTTTCTCCCTCCATACGGGACTACTGGGTGCACAATGAGGGGTCAGCCTCCCTGGGAATGACATGGGATGCTTCCAAAGCCCACAGCAGGGGTCAGTATATCTCGGCTGTGGCGGCTGTTAGGGCGGAACTTGGGGACAAGTTCTCTGACCTGCAGCACAAAGTTGAAGAAGCTCTTAATCAATACTCTGCCTCGGCAACGGTCCCCAACTTCGAGCACCTTTCGTCGCTTAGGCGAGAACTGCATCTCCATGTTTCAGACACCACCAAGCTTGGTATACAAAATAGCAGACAGAAATATTTTGAGCATGGCGACAAGAACAGCAAACTACTGGCGATGCTAGCACAACAAGATAGGCCCTTAGCGGTTATACCAGAAATACTCACGGCAGAAGGAGTACTAGTCACCACTCAGGAGGATATTCTGTCCGCTTTCACTGATTTTTATACCTCTTTATATGTCTCCTCACTCCCTGACAGATTTGACCCCACACCTATGACCTCTATGTTGGACACGCTAGCACTGGGATGGCTCTCTGACACGGAGAGACAACTCCTTGTTTCGGAAATTACACCAGAAGAGGTCGCGATGGCCATTGGGTCTTTCCCGGCAGGAAAGACCCCAGGGCCGGATGGACTACCTATAGAATATTACAGAGCCCATGTAGAACTGCTTGCCCCCAGGTTAGCTCAGATGTACCGAGCCTGTCTCCAACAGGGCTCCCTGCCGTCCTCTATGTGGACCTGTTGGTTGGATGATACTACTACAGCAACAGATGCAGTAACTAACCCCTAGATTAACGTCATGGTTATAGTATGATAGTAGATTGACCCAAGTACTCTCATGTCAAATGTATCCTGTCAATAATAATATTGAGCACAGAACCTCCTGAACGAAACCTCTCCCCACATTGGGGTATAGATAAGTAAGGTTGTATTATTGTTGATCTGCCCTGTTGCGGTATGTTGCTGCTTCAGAGGCAAAATGTTTAGAGTATATGGTGTGCACCGATGTGGTCCGTTGCCATATCGGAAGTTTTGCCCCTGTGTGGGTAATGTTTGGCCCCTGCGTGGGCTATTTTGTATGCTAATGTAAAATTTAATAAAAAAGATTTTGCAAAAAAAAAAAAAAAATATCACACAAAAAATAGTGCACATGTAGATTGCAATTGCCCCCAACGCCAAAAGAGATTGAAGATTAGTCCATAGGTATAAACCTATGTGCTCTTCATATGACTTGTGACAACACCACAAACTTGTGTTTCTCCACTACATAGATTGTATGTGGTGGAGGAGGCAAGCTATTATGAGCTTAGAGCCTTGTTCCAAAGGATGGCGATGATAGCTCTCAGGTACTTGATGCGACACAGAGATTTGGTCATTCAATGGTCTCAATTGGAGGCATGATATGAAAGATGGTAGCCTGCAGGACTCTCCAGAGCCTCTGGCTGAAAACCTCCTTTTCATTAGCTTGGCCTCTCTGGTCTGTGTATCAGCTTAGAGGATACTAATGACATTGGTTATAGAAGGATTTCTAAACTTCTGAATGTTCCAGTGAGCACTGTTGGGGCTATAATCCGGAAGTGGAAAGAACATCATTTCGCCATAAACTGGCCAGGACCATGTGCTTCTTGCAAGACTTCTGGCAGAGGAGTGAAAAGAATTGTCAGTTGTCCAAGAGCTAAAGACCAGGAATTATCAGGTACATTTGTTTCAAAGAAAACCAATAAGTATTGCACTCAACCCCCATGGCCTGTATGCACGCTCACCATGCAAGACTCCACTGCTGAATAAAAAGCATGTTGAAGTTCGTTTAATGTTTGCTGCACAACATTTAGACAAGCTTGTGAAATACTGGGAGAATATAGTCTAGTCAAATGAGACCAAAATTTAACTCTTTGAATGTCATAATACACACCATGTTTGGAGGTCAAACGGCACTGCACATCACCCCAAAAACACCAAACCAACAGTGAAGTTTTGAGGTGGGAACATCATTGTGTGGAGCTGTTTTTCAGCATACCTATCATTTTGAAGGAAGGATGAATGAAAAAATGTACCAAGACCTTTAAAAAAAAAAAAATCTGCTGCCATCTACCAGGATGATGACGATGAAACGAGGGTGGAAATTTCAGCAAGACAATGATCCCAAACACAAAGCCAAGGAAACTCAACTGGTTTCAAAGAAAGGAAGAAAATAAAGCTTCTAGAATGGCCCAGCCAATCACCTGACTTGAATCCAATAGAAAATCTGTGGAAAAAAACTAAAGATCAGAGTTCAAAGAGGCCCACGGAACCTTCAAGATTTGAAGACTGTGTAGTAGAATGGGCAAAAATCACTCCTGAGCAATGCACTAGTTTCTCCATACAGGAGTTGTCTTGAAGCTGTCATTACCAACAAAGGATTTTGTACAGAGTTTAATACTTTTTCCCTGTGTAATTTCATTTTATTCCACATAATTTAACTTCTGAATGTCTGTCTTTTTTTTTTTTTTTTTTTTTTTTTTGTATGGATGTACTGCACGCGGTGTTACCAACGTGGTAAAAATGCCATGTCAATGGCACCTTTAGAAATATATTTACCTAGAAAAATGGTAATTTGTTCAATACTTATTTTACCTGCTGTATGTGAGAAGTAAAGTGGTTAAAGCAAGCCATCACTGACCTCTATAGCGGCAAGTACTGTAAAGTTTTATTTATTTTTATTTTTTTCATATTCCCTGTGTCCTAAATGCTTCAGGGAGCAGCACTACATACTCTCTAGAGCAGTGATGGCACCCCAGATGTTTTGGACCTATGATTCTCAACTACACTGCAGAGTGCATGAGCATCATGGCAAATGTAGTTCCAAAACATCTGGGGTGCCAAGGTTCGCTATCACTGCTCTAGAGCTTTTTTCTGGGTGAGCAGGGCAGCATGAGATCCTAAGGAATGGATTCTTGATGCTCTGAGCTTGCAGGAAGTGGGTTGAATGGTGCTAAGCATAATTTCCTCCAGGAGCGAATCTGCACTAGATCAGTTTCTGGTTATAGAGTTAAATTTGTGGGGATTTGTTTTATTAACCTGGGGCATTTTAACCACTTGCCGACCGGCGCACGACGATATACGTCGGCAGAATGGCACGTACAGGCAGGAGGGCGTATATATAAGTCCCTCCTTAATGCCTGTCCGTGCCATCGGGAGTGCGCCGGTCGGGACCCACGTGAGTCCGGTCGCGGTCCCCGCGGACTCGATCACCGCGGGGACCCCCGCGATCGTCTCACGGGAAGGCTGAACGGGGAGATGCCGAGATAAACAGCATCTCCCTGTTCTGCCTAGCAACTAGTGACGCCGATCTCTGCTCCCTGTTATTGGAGCAGAGATCAGCATTCACTAGCTGACAGCCACACCCCCCCACAGTAAGAAACACACCCCTAGGCATACTTAACTCTTACACTGCCCCCTTGTGGTTAACCCCTTCACTGCCAGTGTCATTTATACAGGAATCAATGCATTTAAATAGCATTGATTGCTGTATAAATGACAATGGTCCCAAAAATGTGTCAAAAATGTCCGATGTGTCCGCCATAATGTCGCAGTCACAAAAAAAATCGCAATTCGCCGCCATTACTAATAAAAAAAAATTATTAATAAAAATGCTATAAAACTATCCCCTATCTTGTAAACGCTATAACTTCTGCGCAAACCGATCAATAATCGCTTATTGCGTTTTTTTTTTTTTACCAAAAATATGTGGAAGAATACGTATCGGCCTAAACTGAGGAAAAAAAATGTTTTTTTATATATTTTTTGGGGATATTTATTATAGCAAAAAGTAAACAATAATGCATTTTTTTCAAAATTGTCGCTCTATTTTTGTTTATAGCGCAAAAAATAAAAACCGCAGGGGCGATCAAATACCACCAAAAGAAAGCTCTATTTGTGGGATAAAAAGGACGTCAATTTTGTTTGGGAGCCACGTCGCACGACCGCGCAATTGTCAGTTAAAGCGACGCAGTGCCGAATCGCAAAAAGGGGCCTGGTCCTTTGGCTGCAAATTGGTCCGGTCTGAAAGTGGTTAAATAAAACTGAAATGTTTAATAAATGCAGTTTATGGATGATAATTCATGACTTCCTATCAACACATTTGTGAAATGTTTTTTTATTATACTGCTAAAGTCTCCTTTAGGCCACTTTCAAAGGGGCGAATAGGTGAAGTTATCTACTGCACCTAAACTCACACAATGCTTTTCTATGGCCCCATTCACATACTGCGTTCAGCAATTGGTTTTCGTTACATGGGGTTTTGTGCGGTTAGAAAAAATTAATTTGACTGCGTCCAGGACAGATTTAGCGCAGCTATCTGCACATAACCGCAGGTAATTGTAGTGTACTATTTCACCTGCGGATAGCAGCAGCAAGGAGGAAAGAAAAAACAGAAAGCACATCAGAAATGGCAAGAATGTTCCACCGCAGCTGAACGCAGCCGCATGTAATCGCAATGTACAACTGCAAGTGAGCACTGTGCCTGGATTCTTGGAATTTTAAAGTAACACACTTTTTAACAGCAGGACAGCTGCCTGTGTGAAAGAGGCCTTAGGATGTAAGGACATTGGGGGAGATTTACTAAAACTGGAGCACTCGCAGCTGTTCATGGTAGCCAATCGGCTTCTAATTTCAGCTTTGACAATAAAACCTGGAAACTGATTGGTTTCTATGCAGAGCTGCACCAGATCTTGCATGCTCAAGCTTTAGTAAATCTTCCCCATAGTGATGAAAACATGCAATTGTAGAATTTTTTTTTTTTTTACAGATAAATCATTTCAGAACTGTTTCCACCTTTTAATGTGACCTATGAACTATACAACTCGATTGAACAACAAAAAAAAAAAACTTTTTTGGGAGGGGGGCAGGAAATAAAAAAATTAGAATAATGTGGTTGCATAAGTGTGCACACCCTCTTATAACTGGGGATGTAGCTGTGTTCAGAATTAAGCAATAACATTCAAACTCATGTTAAATAGGAGTCGATACACATCTGCCATCATTTAAAGTGCCTCTGATTAACCCCAAATAAAGTTCTGCTGTTCTAGTAGGTCTTTCCTGACATTTTCTTAGTCTCATCCTACAGCAAAAGCCATGGCCGGCAGAGAGCTTCCAAAGCATTAGAGGGATCTCATTGTTTTAAAAGGTATCAGTCAGGAGAAGAGTACAAAAGAATTTCCAAGGCATTAGATGTGCCATATTTTCTCCACTTGATGACTGTCTTCACTGTGCAAAAACACATCTGAAGGCTCCCAAAAGCATGTGTTGTGGCCTGATGAAACCAAGGTTGAATTTTTTGGCCATAATGGCAAAAGATGTTTGATTCAAAAACAACACTACACATGACCAAAAGAACACCATACCCACAGTGAAGCATGGTGGTGGCAGCATTGTGCTTTGGGGCTGTTTTTCTTCAGCTGCAACAGGGGCCTTACTCAAGGTAGAAGGGAATTCTGAACAGTTCCAAATACAAGTCAATATTGGCACAAAACCTTTGGGCTTCTGCTAAAAAGCTGAACATGAAGAGAAACCTAATCTTTCAGCAAGACAACGACCCAAAGCATACATCCAAATCAAAAAGGGAATGGCTTCACCAGAAGAAGATTAATGTTCTGGAATGGCCCAACCAAAAGCCCAGACCTGAATCCGATTGAAAATCTGTGGGCTGATCTGAAAAGGGCCATGCACAGGAGATGCCCTCACAATCTTAGTTACATAGTCAGGTTGAAAAAAGACACAAGTCCATATAGTTCAAGAAAAAATATATAAAAACAATCCCGTATACACAAACCTATACCCACAGTTGATTCAGAGGAAGGCAAAAAACCCCAGCAAAGCATGCTCCATTTTGCTACTGCAGGGGAAAAAAATCCTTCCTTATCCCTAGGGAGGCAATCGGATGTTCCCTAGGTCAACTTTACCTATAAATGTTAGTACCCAGTTATATTCTGTACAGTGGTGTGAAAAAGTGTTTGCCCCCTTCCTCATTTCCTGTTCCTTTGCATGTTTGTCACACTTAAGTGTTTCGGAACATCAAACCAATTTAAACAATAGTCAAGGACAACACAAGTAAACACAAAATGCAATTTGTAAATGAAGGTGTTTATTATTAAAGGTGAAAAAAAATCCAAACCATCATGGCCCTGTGTGAAAAAGTGATTGCCCCCTAAACCTAATAACTGGTTGGGCCACCCTTAGCAGCAACAACTGCAACCAAGCGCTTGCGATAACGTGCAATGAGGCTTTTACAGCGTCCTGGAGGAATTTTGGCCCACTCATCTTTGCAGAATTGTCCTAGTTCAGTTACATTAGAGGGTTTTCGAGCATGAACGGCCTTTTTAAGGTCATACCACAACATCTCAATAGGATTCAGGTCAGGACTTTGGCTAGGCCACTCCAAAGTCTTCATTTTGTTTTTCTTCAGCCATTCGGTGGTGGACTTGCTGGTGTGTTTAGGATCATTGTCCTGCTGCAGAACCCAAGTTCGTTTCAGCTTGAGTACACGAACAGATGGTCGGACATTCTCCTTCAGGATCTCTTGGTAGACAGCAGAATTCATAGTTCCTTTTATCACGGCAAGTCTTCCAGGTCCTGAAGCAGCAAAACAGCCCCAGACCATCACACTACCACCACCATATTTTACTGTTGGTATAATGTTCTTTTTCTGAAATGCAGTGTTCCTTCTACGCCAGATATACTTGGACACACACCTTCCAAAGAGTTCCACTTTTGTCTCATCGGTCCACAGAATGTTGTCCCAAAAGTCTTGGGGATCATCAAGATGTGTTGTGGAGAAATTGAGACGAGCTTTGATGTTCTTTTTGCTCAGCAGTGGTTTTCTCCTTGGAACTCTGCCATGCAGGCCATTTTTGCCCAGTCTTTTCCTGATGGTGGAGGCATGAACGCTGACCTTAACTGAGGCAAGTGAGGCCTGCAGTTCCTTGGACGTTGTTGTGGGGTATTTTGTGACCTCTTGGATGAGTCGTCGCTGCGCTCTTGGGGTAATTTTGGGCGGCCGGCCACTCCTGGGAAGGTTCACCACTGTTCCATGTCTTCGCCATTTGTGGATAATGGCTCTCACTGTGGTTCGCTGGATTCCCAAAGCTTTGGAAATGGCTTTATAACCCTTTCCAGACTGATAGATCTCAATTACTTTCTTTCTCAATTGTTCCTGAATTTCTTTGGGTCTCGGCATGATGTGTAGCTTTTAAGGATCTTCTGGTGGACCTTACTGTGTCAAGCAGCTCCTATTTAAGTGATGCCTTGATTGTGAACAGGTGTGGCAATAATCAGGCCTGGGTGTGGCTAGAGAAATTGAACTCAGGTGTGGACAACCACAGTTATAGTATGTTTTAACAAGGGGGGCAATCACTTTTTCACACAGGGCCATGATGGTTTGGATTTTTTTTCACCTTTAATAATAAACACCTTCATTTACAAATTTTGTGTTTACTTGTGTTGTACATTTAGGAAAGAATCCAGGCCTTGTTTAAAGCAAACTACTGAGCTTTCCAGAACCACTTCTGGAGGGAGTCTATTTTCACAGCTCTTACTGTGAAGAAACCTTTCCGTATTTGGAGATTAAATTTTTTTTCCTCTAGAAGTTAAGAGTGCCCCCTTGTCCTCTGTGATGACCTTAAAGTGAATAACTCAACACCAAGTTCACTATATGGACCACTTTTATGTATTTGTACATGTTGATCATATCCCCCTTAATCTCTTCTTCTCGAGAGTGAATAGATTCAGTTGCTCTAATCTTTCCCATAGCTGAGCTCCTCCATGCCTCTAATCGGTTTGGTTGCCCTTCTCTGCACTTTCTCCAGTTCCCCGATATCCTTTTTGAGAACTGGTGACCAAAACTGAACTGCTTTTTCCAGATGAGGTCTTATTAATGATTTGTACAGGGGAAAAATTATATCTCTCTGGAGTCCATACCTCTTAATACAAGAAAGGACTTTGCTTGCTTTGGAAACCGCAGCTTTGCATTGCATGCTATTATTAATTGTGTTGCCCCCCCCCTATACATTGTAAAGCGCTGCGTAAACTGTTGGCGCTATATAAATCATGTATAATAATAATAATAATTATTAAGCTTATGATCTGCCAAAATCCCCATATCCTTCTCCACCATTGATTCCCCCACTTGTACTCCCCCTAGTATGTATGATGCATGCATATTCTTAGCCCCCAAATGCATAACTTTCCATTTATCAACATTAAACCTCATTTGTCAAATAGTCGCCCAATTAGACAGAGCATTGAGGTTGCCTTGTAAATTGGAGACATCCTGTAAGGACGTTATTCTACTGCATAGCTTAGTGTCATCTGCAAAGACAGAAATGTTACTTTTAATCCCAGACCCGATATCATTTTATAAAGATATTAAAAAGTAAGGGTCCCAGCACTGAACCTTGGGGTACACCACCTATAACCTTAGACCTTTCAGAGTAAGAATCATTAACCATCACTCTCTGAATTCTGTCTTTTAGCCAGTTTTCTATCCATTTACAAATTGATCTTTCCAAGCCTGTAGACCTTACACATGAGCCGTGTGGGGGGAACTGTGTCAAATGCTTTTGCAAAATCCAAGTATACCATGTCCACCGCCACCCCTCTGTCCAAGGTTTTACTTACCTCCTCCATAAAAAGAATACAGGTTTGTTTGACAACTTCTTTCATGAAGTCTGTTGCTTAAAATATATTTTTTCATCAATAACTCATCTAGTCTTTTATTAAACTGTCCAGTATCTTCCCGACTGTAGAAGTTAAACTAACAGGTCTATAGTTACTTGGTAAAGACTTTGATCCCTTTTTAAATATGGGCACCACATTGGCCCTACGCCAATCCAGTGGTACCATTGCAGTCAATAACGAGTCCCTAAATAGAAACAATGGCCTTGAAATTACAGAGCTCAATTCTTTTAGGATCCGTGGGTGGATGCCATCTGGTCCAGGTCCTTTATACACCTTTATTCTGTCGAAATAATCCTGGAGAATATCACTTTTGAGCCATTGTGGATCATTTGGGGCTGTGTCACTACCACCCCTATTATGGATATGAGCTCCTTCATGCTCCTTTGTATACACAGAGCTGAAGAAAGTATTTATTTAATAAATTTGCCTTCTATTTGTCCCCAGTCACCCACTCTAGATTAAAAAATAAATGGAACTGGTGGCAATAATAAAAAAAAAAGATTAAAAAAAAAAGGGTTGCTGCACCTGAAATTAGTCAAGACTAATGAAAAGTGAATGCTGTGGTAAAGGGCGCTCCCAATGCAATCATTAAAAGGCAAAAAGTGATTTATACAAAAAATATATACATTCAAAACCGTGTATAAACATGTATTAGTGAATGGCTTCACTTTATACATGTGCACAAATGTCTCAGAAAAAAGAATTAATATATTTATGATTGCTCAAACAAATAAATATATCATGAAAAGTTCAAAACGGCTCCAAAATTCTTTCTAGATGATTCCACTCAAACACCATGTGAGAAATAAAATCCTTTTTCCCAAAAAATATTTGTGACTTTTCATCTTGGATGTTTTTTTCAGGCGGAATTCTGCTCAAGCTTGGCTTGCATACACACGGTCACACAAAAGTTCGCTGAACTTTCAACCATCAAGAGCGGAACGCTGGCAGGACACCCAAAATAGTCCTGCAAGCACCATCTTTGAGGTGCTTTAGGAGCGTTGCTTTGCAGGCACTTTTAACCCTTTTTCGGCCATTAGCGGGGGTTAAAAGCGCGTGGCAAAAATGACGGTAAAGCGTCAGATTTTTATTTTGCCAAAACGGGAAGTTAGAGGAAATCCATCCCTTGAGGACCCCCAGGTCACCAGAACTATGGAACCTTTTGGAAGATTTCCCCTCTAATACTTTTCTGGGGACAACCCAAAGTTTGAGATTTTCTTTTACTTTCACTTTTATTGATAATGGTAAATTTGACAAACAGAGGGTGAATATCCCTAATGGGGGAACAGACAGCAATAAAAACCTAATAGGTGGTCTAATTCATCTCCACTAAAAAAATAAACAAAAAAAAAAACAAAAAAATAACCTTTTGCTTTTAATTATACTTTAAATCAATGTCAAAGGCCTGGTCTTTATGACAGCTATTTTATCAAAGGTACATTTCAAATACATGCCTGTTGAAGAAGGACTGAGGATCATTGCTCTGACACACTGCCCAACAAGAATTCTCTTGTCTTTGTGGCTGTGTGTGAGTAAAGAAATGATCTCAGGCGTGTTATTTGGATATACCGTATTTATTGGCGTATAACACGCACCTTCACTTTAAGAGGGAAGATTTAGGAAAAAAATACAATTTTAAATAAAGAAATATGAAGCAAAATAAGGGTCAGTGCCCATCTGCAGCACCACCATTGCCAGAAATGTCAGAAATGCAGCCCCCATCATTGTCAGAAATGTCAGGAATACATCCCTCATCATTGCCAGAAATGTCAGAAATGCAGCCCCCATCATTGTCAGGAATGTCAGGAATGCAGCCCCCATCATTGTCAGGAATGTCAGGAATGCAGCCCCCATCATTGTCAGGAATGCAGCCCCCATCATTGTCAGGAATGTCAGGAATGCAGCCCCCATCATTGTCAGGAATGTCAGGAATGCAGCCCCCATCATTGTCAGGAATGTCAGGAATGCAGCCCCCATCATTGTCAGGAATGTCAGGAATGCAGCCCCCCATCATTGTCAGGAATGCAGCCCCCATCATTGTCAGGAATGTCAGGAATGCAGCCCCCCATCATTGTCAGGAATGCAGCCCCCATCATTGTCAGGAATGCAGCCCCCCATCATTGTCAGGAATGCAGCCCCCATCATTGTCAGGAATGTCAGGAATGCAGCCCCCCATCATTGTCAAGAATGTCAGGAATGCAGCCCCCATCATTGTCAGGAATGTCAGGAATGCAGCCCCCCATCATTGTCAGGAATGTCAGGAATGCAGCCCCCATCATTGTCAGGAATGCAGCCCCCCATCATTGTCAGGAATGTCAGGAATGCAGCCCCCATCATTGTCAGGAATGTCAGGAATGCAGCCCCCCATCATTGTCAGGAATGCAGCCCCCCATCATTGTCAGGAATGCAGCCCCCCATCATTGTCAGGAATGTCATGAATGCAGCCCCCCATCATTGTCAGGAATGTCCAGGAATGCAGCCCCCCATCATTGTCAGGAATGTCAGGAATGCAGCCCCCCATCATTGTCAGGAATGCAGCCCCCCATCATTGTCAGGAATGTCAGGAATGCAGCCCCCCATCATTGTCAGGAATGTCAGGAATGCAGCCCCCCATCATTGTCAGGAATGTCAGGAATGCAGCACCCCCCCATCATTGTCAGGAATACACAGCCCCCATCATTGTCAGGAATACACAGCCCCCATCATTGTCAGGAATGCAGACTCACCATTGTGCAGTGCAGCCTGAATTATGCCCCTCCATCTGCCGCCTCGGAGGGTACAGGGAGGGGGCGGGACGAGCGCCAAAAGATAACATACAGGAGAAACTCCTGTTTTCTCTGCGGCCTCTTTAATACAAGGTCCCGCCTCCTTTGATGGACAGAACAGCCGTCCAATGGCAGTGCTGGAGACGGGACTTCCTATTATAGAGGCTGCCGTGTAAACAGGAAATACTCCTATGTGCACGGCTCTTGTCCCGCCTCCTCCCTGTCCAAGGCATCCGGACATATATATCTTTTGTGGCCCCGGCGCTGGGAGATCGTTGGGGGCCACAAAAGATATACATGTCCAGATAAACAGGCGGGACTTTGGACATGCCTGCTCTAATGCATCACGCCCCCTACTTGGAACCACTGCTCTAACCTGTCACATGACTTCCCTATCCATACTTCCCATATACAGTGAGCTGCCATCTTTTCAAACATACCAAAGGGAATCTTGTACTATCTCATCACGTTGCTAAAAAGGAGAAAGCACCACCCGCACTGCACCTACTTTTCTTTGTTCTTCCTAAAGCTGCTCAAAAACAGCTCATATTTTGGACATATGCTACCGAATCAGCTGAAATTTGAGCCATGGATGTCTCTCTGATGGCACTACCCAGCTTGACAAAAGTTGATTTAAAATAGGGTGACCAGATGTCCCTGGACTGAGGACACTGTCCCTGGACCAAGACTGTCCCCGGTTTTGTCCCCAGCAGAGGCAGACTGCTGGTCCTGAGCTCAGCAGAGGTGGCCCAGGCAGCTATGACTAAGGACTAACGTCTGAAACGTGTAGGCTGTTTTACAGCTTTGTACATGTATTTAATAAAGGAATACTATTTTGGATGTCATCCTGAGTGCGGACCATCCCTTTCCTTATTCTGGCCCAGGCAGCCTCACAGGTAATCGGTGCAGGGGTGGGTTTACAAGCACCAATCTCCCTGTGTGGCTTTCAGCCACTTCTCCTTCTCTCCCTCCCACAGCTGTCAGCTGCTTCATTGAACGCAACACAGGGAGATTGGTCCTTGTAACTTCCCCCCACCACCACACCGATCATTCCCCGCTGCCCATTAAAATGTCTCTTCCTCCCCGTGTCTTCCTCCTCCTGTGGCTCCCCATGTCCTCCTCCTGCGGCTCCCCGTGTCTTCCTCTTGCTCCCCATGTCCTCCTCCTGCGACTCCCGGTGCCCTCTTGTGGCTCCCGTGTCTTCCTCCGGCTCCCCATGTCCTTCTGCGGCTCCTAGTGCCCTTCTCCTCCTGCGGGTCCCCCTCTGTGCTCCCCCCCCCCCCCCCCCATCCTGGATCTGTCAGGATGGAGAGCGGAGGAAGGAGCCTGTAAATCTAATAAAATTCTATATATAAAACAGCCCACCCATAGTCTGTCACGTTTTTCACAGATATTATTATTTTTCATCAGAAACCTAGGGAATTTATAGAGTGGGGATAAATGAAAAAAAGTAGTGGCGCGCAAATTTAAACTAAGTATTAAAAGACAGAAGAATAGCAGGTCATAAACATAAATAGCCAGTAAAACCTCTAGGTATAAAAATGGCATATAATAAAATAAGCAAAAGTGCATAGAGTGGTGTGATAAAAACAAATCGTGTGGTAAAACGCAATCCTGGTTAAAAATGGTGATATTGATATCTTCTATCCAACAGGTGGCAGGCTATTAGTGCTGGGGTTTCCAGTGGTGATTAGGGATGGTCTATAAATCCTGTGCAGTGTTCCGTGTGAGATCCTAAGGGGGATATGGGTGGCCCCTTACCTTACAGCTGTAAGGTTACAGCAGTGAAATATGGGTCTTTGTGGTCATGAGAGACCGTCCTCCCTGGGGTGTCTTTATGGTTTGCTTGGTGCCTTTTCCCTCTCGGCTTTCCTCATAGATCCAGGCAGGGGCGGGTGGGGGGGGTTGTAGTGGGGGGGCTTTCACCTCAATGTGCACATAAAGTAAGATAGCCTCATAGCGTAGTATGTCAATCATACAATGGTATTTATTAAATTTAAAACAGTCAACAGATAAAAAAATGGGTACTCACATTCAGTCAATGAGTACACAGACAGGGTATAAACGAGCCTCGAGCTCGTCGGCGTCACTTCCGGTAGGTCACGTGTCCCGACGCGTGTTCGTCACTTGTCACGTGACTTCATCAGGATGAAGGACCCCTGACTGCTGTAACCTTACAGCTGTAAGGTAAGGGGCCACCCATATCCCCCTTAGGATCTCACACGGAACACTGCACAGGATTTATAGACCATCCCTAATCACCACTGGAAACCCCAGCACTAATAGCCTGCCACCTGTTGGATAGAAGATATCAATATCACCTTGCACTTATACCATATATGGACTCTATATTTGGACTTTTATGCTCTGCGATTTATTAATCGTTTATTAATAGTTTTTAAGGTTGACTCAACCTGCACGAATTTCGCTACTTATCTATCTTTATATATTTTTATATGAGACCCCTGAGTCTCCTCTGCTTTCCTGCACTTTATATCATTGTATTTCCTTTATCTCGTTTATGATATATTGTTTTTATCCGTTTGGATCACTCCCTCTTTCACAACCTTGGATGCACAACCTATGCGTTTACAGATCTCCATCACGTTTTTATATATCTCATCACTATTTCTACACTCATTTGGATGCAACGTTATTTTAGTCACATCATGCGACTTTTATGATGCATTTTTAACCTGTTGGGCAATAGGCAAATAAATGCGGAAGACATTTTCCAACGGAAAGGTGATAATAACTTAGATATTGAACAATTGTTCAATCAACTAAAATATAACATGGAAAAAACTGATTACATCATGGTGGGATAACACCACACTGGAGTAATACATCAAAGAAAATATAACACCTAGACGTCTCAGATGGGATATTAGCCCAAATGATTGAATGGGGGATCCGCAGCTCATGAATGATTGGTATAGTTTTTTCAATCAATGTGAGAAAAAAATTATGGAAATTATGGAAATTATCATTAATAGAAGGAAAATTAAACTGATTTGATTGAAGCCAAAATAAAAACATTGAGAGAAAAAAGTGACGCAGTTCATGGAAACATGGGAATTTAGACAAAATTAAAATCATAGAAACACATATCGCCAAATACAATAATGACATTAAAAATAAAAAAAATAAAGAAATACCAAAGAGACACAGAAACTATCAAGTAATCAAAACACGTACAAAAAACGTAAAGGGAACACTATGTCAGAAACCATTAAATCAGGCCGAGACAGAAGTGCAGTTAAATCACACTTGTTTAATATAAAAGTAAAAAGAACAAAATTAGTCAAAACAGCCAAAGTTGAGTAACTGGAACGGATAGTCAGCCAAGCCAGAAGTCCGGGATCAATTTAGTGGAACAGCAAGCAGGATCTGGAGCCAGAAGGGATGTCAGCAAAGCAAGTCTTGAACAGGATCGCAGGAGATAATTTCTGTGATGTGACCAAGGCCCATTTCTAGTGGAATAAATTCGCTATATGCACGAATAGGAGAATATCTTGACGTAGTCCTTCAACCATTGGCAGCTAATGGAAGGTATTTTCTGAAAGATAGCAAGAACACTATTCATTGCAAGATGTCCAGGTAGGGAATTTCACTATACTAGCTACAGTGCACGTGGTTACCCTGTATACAAACATTAAACAAAGTGATGCAATAAAAGCAGTGAGATGGGCATTGGAAGTACAAACAGATTTAAAGAAACCACAGATTGGGTTCCTTTTGGAGGGCTTATTTATGGCCATGTCGAACAATTATTTATGGCATCAAAATGAGTTCTTCAATCAAATAAGGGGTGTAGCCATGGGGGGTTAAATATGCCCCCAGCATTGCAAACTTGTTTCTCAGCAAATGGGAGGAGGAATCTGTTTTCCCAAAGAATATACCCCAGCTAAAATATTATCGAAGGTATATCGATGACATTATGATAGTGTGGGAGGGAAGACAAGAAGATCTGGCTCAATTTCTACAAGATCTGAAGAATAACCTTCATGGTATAAAACTTATGGGGGAATGGAGCCGTGAAGTGGTTCAGGTTCCATGATTTGGAAATTTTTAACCACTTAAATACAGGGCACTTACCCCCTTACTGCCCAGGCCAATTTTCAGCTTTCAGCGCTGTCGCTTTTTAAATGACAATTGCATGGTCATACAAAGCTGTACCCAAACAACATTTTTATCATTTTGTTCCCACTAATAGAGATTTCTTTTGGTGGTATTTAATCACCTTTGGGGTTTTTATTTTTTGCTAAACAAATAAAAAAAGACTGAAAATTTTGAGAAAAAAAAGTTTTTCTTTGTTTCTCCTATATAATTTTGTAAATAAGTAAGTTTTCTCCTTCACTGATGGGCACTGATAGGCACTGATAAGGCAGCATTGATGATGGGCACTGATAGGCGGCACTGATGGACACTCATAGGTGGCACTGATAGGCGAAACTGATGGATACTTATAGGTGGCACTGATGGGCACTGATAGGCATCACTGATGAGGCACTAGCAGGCATTACTGATGGGCACTGATTGGCATCCCTGGTGGGCATATCTGGTGGTCATGGGTGGGCATCATTGGTGGGCATCCTCGGGGGGCTGCAGACCCCCCCCTGTCAGGAGAGCAGCCAATAGGCTCTCCTCTCCTCCTCTAGTAGGGGAAAAGCTGATACATGGCTTTCCCTGTTTACAATTGGACACAGCTGATCATGTGGTAAAGAGCCTACGTCAGAGGCTCTTTACCTAGAATGGAGTTGCGGTGTGTCAGACTGAAACACTGCACCGCCGATGGATGCACTGCGCGCCCCCATGGGCATGCGATCGCGGCTTATCCTGCTGGACGTCTTCATCAGTTTAGGTCGATATGTATTCTTCTACATATTTTTTTTTTTTTAAATCGCAGTAAGCGATTTAATTGGTTTGCGCAAAAGTTATAGCATCTACAAAATAGGGGTTAGATTTATGGCATTTTTATTATTATTATTATATTAGTCTTTTTTTTTTATTAGTAATGGCGGCGATTTGCGATTTTTATCGGGACTGCAACATTGCGACGAACACATCAGATCAGAGCGATCAGAGCTAAAAATAGCCACTGATTACTGTATAAATGTCACTGGCAGGGAAGGGGTTCCTACTTAGTAGGAGCAGACGATCTGTCTCCTCTCCCCTGACAGAACTGGTATTTGTATGTTTACACACACAGATCCCGGTTCTTGCTCTGTCATGAGCGATCGCGGGTGCTCAGCGGTCATCGGGCACGCGCATCGCCTCCGGCGGCACACAAAGCCTGCTACAACGTCTTAAAGAGCCGACGTACAGCTACAACGGCTCGCGCAGCTGTGCCAACCTGCCATAGTATAACTGGTCGGGAAATGGTTAAAGAAGACAGCAGACTTAACACCAGAACATTTTTCAAAATGGTAGACAAAAATGGATACATATCCACCAGAAGCTGTCATCACCCTGGTTGGGTGAGGGCTATACCCAAAGGCCAGTTTGTATGTATTAAAAGGAACTGCAACAACTTGAAAGACTATATGGCCCAGACAGATAAACTGATAGAAAGATTCATAGAAAAAGGTTATAAAGAGAAGGCGCTAGAATAAGTCAGGAATGAAGTGAATACGATGAAAAGGGAGGATCTATTAAAACCAAAGATCAGAGATAATGAAAATAAGGATGTTGCATTCATTACGGGGTTTCATCTTCAGTATAGAAACATGGAGAGAAGCATTAGAAAGTTCTGGCCAATTTTGCTAAGGGATAACACCTAAAAGAAAATACTCCCCAAAAAAACGCAATTCATATATAGACGAGCTCTGAGTCTAAGAAAAATAATAACAAAAAACGTGCTGGACCGCCCTAAAAAAAAAAACATTTCTAGAGAGAAATTATTTCTTTAGATGAATATGCAAAGCTTGCAGAACAACTAGGGACAAAAGGAGGAAGGTTAAGACGTTCACAGCATTGGATGGGAAGGAGTATAAGAATAATCAATTTATAACCTGTAGAACGAACCAAGTTTGTTACATACATACTCGTCTGCCCATGCGAGTTGATATATGTGGGGCGGACAACTAGATATCTTTCAAAACGTATAGGAGAACATGTCAACAACAATATTAAAAAAGGAGGATTTAAACACCACAGTGTCTCCAACCACTATAGGGTAAAACATAATAGAGATCCAACTTCACTTTTTCACTGTTTTTGAATTGATAGGGTACATCAACATTGGAGAGGTAGTAACATGCGCAAACAAATATCACAGAATGAAACCCAGTGGATTTATCGTATCAATACTTTAAATCCTCTGGGTTTAAATCTGGATATAGACCTCAATTGCTTCATTGAAGATTTCTAGATTGCTCTATAGACCGTATGTGTGTGTATAGAAGATGGTATTAGGTATAGGGTTTGGGATTGAAGGCTTTACGTATAAGTCAACACTAAATGGAAATAATGTGCAGTTTTAGTATGGTGGGAACAATTTTTTTTTAAATTTTCCCGCGCTCAAATTTAACCGTGGGAAATAAACATAAATTTTTCCCGCACTCAAATTTGACCGTGGGAAAAATATGTAAAATTTTCCCATGCTCAAATTTGACCATGGGAACCCTTTTTAAAATTTCCCCATGCTCAAATTTGACTGTGGGGAAAAAACGTCAAATTTTCCCGTGCTCAAATTTGGCGGTGGGAAGAAACGTAAAAATTACCCACGCTCAAATTTGATTGTGGGAAAAATATGTAAGATTGAAATTGAAAAATATGTTAAATTTTCCCATGCTCAAATTTGACCATGGGAAAAGTATGTAAAATGTTCCCACGCTCAAATTTGACTGTGGGGAAAAATTTAAAATTTTCCCACACTCAAATTTGACCGTGGGGAAAAAAATTAAAATTTTCCCACGCTCAAATTTTACCGTGGGGAAAAAAAGTTAAATTTTCCCACGCTCAGATTTGACCGTGGGAAATAATGTAAAATTTTCCCATGCTCAAATCTCACCGTGGGAAATAAATGTAAAAATTTCCCATGCTCAAACTTCACAGTGGGAAAAAAAATTCCCGTGCTCAAATTTCACCGTGGGAAAAAATTTTCATTTTTCCCATGCTCAAATTTGACTGGGAAAAAATGTCAAATTTTCCCGCGCTCAAATTTGAGCGTGGGAAAAATATGTAAACTTTCAACTTTCAAATTTGGCCATGGGAAAAAAACATAAAAATTTCCCACGCTCAAATTTGACCATGAAATTTTTTTTTTAATTTACCCACGCTCAAATTTGACTGTGGGAAAAATATGTAAAATTTGGCCACGTTAAAATTTGACCGTAGGAAAAATATGTAAAATTTTCCCATGCTAAAATTTGACCGTGGGAAATAAACATAAAATTTTCCCACGCTCAAATTTGACCGTGGGAAAAATATGTAACATTTTCCCACGCTCAAATTTGGTGGTGGGAAAAAATTTTAAATGTTCTCACGCTCAAATTTGACCACGGGGAAAAAAAAAAAAAATTTCCCACACTTGAATTTGACCATGGGAAAAATATGTAAAATTTTCCCACGCGCAAATTTGACTGCAGGAAAAAAATGTTCCTGTGCTTAAATTTGACCGTGGCATTATTTCTTAAATAAGTAATAGGTATTCCCGTGCTACTAGGATATAGAAAGAAAATATACAACTTGGTTGCAGCAAACCAATGGCAGGGGTGCAAAGGTATGGTGTCACGTGACTTCCCTGATGAAGTCACGTGATAGGTGAATACTCGGACACCGGAAGTGACGTCCTGAGCATGAGCGCGGCACTCATTTTGTTTTACTTGTTTTGATTATGCTTAATGTGAGTACCATTGATGCCTTTTAATTCATTACATTTTGAGAATTTGGCATACTTCACTATTGGGGCTCCTTGTTCTTCTTCCCTATATGGTATATGTGATATACTGCTTGAGTACTTAGTGGAAACCAGCCTTGTAAGGTCACAGACCCAGCCACACCATCCACAGGATACATACAACACTTTGGATATATTTATTTATGCTGTTTGCCTTACAGCAGTAAGGTAAGGAGCCATTGCAACTGGTGTTTGTGGGCACTTTGAAGCTATAAGACCACCCAGTCACTTATCTGAGTCACTCAGTTTAAACCATTCACAGACTTTATATTGAGTTTACATCGGCACTGTGTGCATTCATTGACTTTATATATATATAGTCATTCATTTGTTTTTTTATTGGCACTATGTATATATTTGCATTACTTTGCCGGATAGTAGTGTTTATTTACATGTGTGTCACCTATGCACTTTATGAATAGTGGATTTCACTTATGTGTTCATACTAGCAAGTGGTTTAGCAGTGTGATTCAAATTTATGGCACTTATGCACTTTACTTATTTATGCAAGCACATTGTATTTATTTGATTCATCCGTTTATTTAGTACTGCCATTTCATTATATTTATTGTCAGTGTGGATGCATTCATTTCTTGGCACAAAGCACTTTGTTGTTTTTTGGAGCGCACCACCATACATTGATTTCTTTAAAAAAATTTTTTACATGTGACAAAAAGTGAGATCTGCAAAATACTCAACATGCCTTTCAGCAAATAGCTTGGGGTTTCTTCTTTCCGAAAAGGGGTCATTTGGGTGGGGGGGAGGTACGCATTTCATGGCCTCTGTAACTGTTATAGGTAGTGAGGAAGTGAAATGAGCAATTTACGCCCCACTGCGAAACATGGTGGTGGCAGCTTCATGTTGTGGGGATGCTTTTCTTCAGCAGGGACAGGAAAGCTGGTCAGAGTTGCTGGGAATATGGATGGAGCCAAATACAGGGCAACCTTAGAAGAAAACCTGGGAGAGTCTGCAAAAGACTTGAGACTGGGGCGGAGGTTCACCTTCCAGCAGGAAAACGACCCTAAACATACAGACAGAGCTACAATGGAATGGGTTAGATCAAAGCATATTAATGTGTTAGAATGATCCAGTCAAAGTTCAGAGCTAAATCCAATTGAGAATCTTCGGCAAGACTTGAAAATTGCTGTTCACAGACGCTCTCCATCCAATCTGACAGAGCTTGAGCCAGTGGTGGCCCGTCCATAGGGGGCGCTTGGGTGCTGCCCCCCCCCAAGCTTTTGGCGAAAAAAAAATACAAGAAAAAAAAAATGGGGGGTGACTGGGCAGTGCTTTTTCAGCACTACGGCATCACTTGCAGTTTCCCTGGAGTCAGAGTGGAGTGCGGACACTGCAGAGACTTCTTTGTTGCACCCCGGGAACCTGTAATGTGAGTCGGGGAGCGGAGATGCGGCAGGTGGGTGCAGAGCTGAGCCTGGTGTACAGAGAGCAGAAGGTGAGTGACTGAATGCGGGGATCGGGGGTGATCTCTCTCACAGTGTGAATGACAGTCACAGAGGATTTTTGCATGTCTCTCCCTCCCGGCAACATGCTTTCCCATCCCCCTCCTTAGACTCCTCTGAAGGGGGGCTACAGAGTGACTGCCCCACTCGCTGCAGAGCTTCATGGAAGGTGGAGGGTGGGGCTGCTGAGTGTTGTGGTGTGTGGCAGTGACTGGCAGCTCTGGGTTCCCAACCCCCCTTTCCTGCATCCTAAAACAGCCCCCCGCCTCTGCACCATAATATAGCCCCCCCTGCCTCTCCACCCTAAATAATAACCCCCCTTCCTGCCTCCACCCTAAACAAACCCCCCTCCCTGCCTCTCCACCCTAAACAATAACCCCCATCCCTGCCTCTCCACCCTAAACAATAACCCCCTCCCTGCCTCTCCACCTTAAACAATAACCCCCCCTCTCTGCCTCTCCACCCTAAATAACCCCCCCCCCCTGCCTCTCCACCCTAAACAATAACATCCCTCCCTGCCTATTCACCCTAAACAATAACCTCCCTCCCTGCCTCTCTGCCCTAAACAATAACCCCCCCTTCCTGCCTCCACCCTAAACAAACCCCCCTCCCTGCCTCTCCACCCTAAACAATAAGGACCAATAAAAGCACCAATAAATAGACAGGTGTGAACCAGGCCTTATAGGTGTTTAGAGAGAGTAGTACCAAAGTAGTATTCAGGAGAGGAGCTTTTAAACGTAAATATCTAATGCGCCTAGGAGCGTTTAGCACGTGGGTTTGTTTTTGGTTTTTTGTTTGTGTTTTGTTTTTTTGGTTGTTTTTTTTTATTTTTTTATCCAATGGCCAGAATAAAGTATTCCTGGCCAATAAAATAAGCATTTGACATGCCTATATGCATTTGCAAAAATACAGCTTAAGCACGTTTTTTTTTTAAATTTTTTTTTTTGAAGCTGCTTTTCTCCTGCCTTTTTATAAAAGCCCCAGTGTGCATGAACCCAGAAACTCTTGTTAATTGGCCCTGCGATGCGAGAAAGATGAGATACTTTTACTTTGACTGCCTACCAGAGCTGCCAATCACCCTTGACCCCATCTTGGAGCATGGGACTTCCTTTCCAATGCCTCATGGTGCAGTTTCTCTCCCTCTCTGCAACAGTGGAGTGCTGGCACTTGATGGCTAGTGCCTACTTCAACCATCACACTTCCTGCAATCCCTCCCTCCACCACAACAGTTCACTAGGGAATTACCTTGTTTTGAGAAGACCTGCCTATCCGCACTCTCTTGTACTGCACTTTATTGAATGTCCATTCCAGAGAAGATCCTGGATTCATTTGTAATCGGGAACATGACCTACATATTACATTCTCCGAAAATCAGAAAAACAGAATCCTAGCCTTTGCCCAAGAGGCTTCAATTTGCAGTTAATATCAAGAGATCTCTTAGAACATAGTGACCAGATGGTACAGAATGCTGACAACATTGGTCAAAGATTCCCACAACAGAGTACAGTGTGCTGGCGCTGTGGCACACAAGCTGCCAACCATCTTGCGTATATTCTGCAAATGCCCTGCAACCTTTCTGGCAATCTGTCTTAGAGATCATTCATCAGACTACAGTTTTCTCCCTGTTTGACAATCCAGCATTAGTATTACTTCATCTTAGTCCGATGTCCAGTGAGAGATAGAAGAAATTCATGTTGATTGAGTTATTAAATGCTGCAAAAGCGTGTATCCCCAGTTTCTAGAAAAGTTCAACTCCACCGACATCGGGCGTAATCATTGAGAATGGAAAGTCTACTTCTTGTTTTATATGTAAAACTTGCACATGGACTGAGAAGTTAGGATGCTAGAATGTATTGTCTACTCAGATTGAAACTCTTAAGCCCCATACACACGGTCGGACTTTTTCATCAATTTGGTCCGATCGGACAAGGTTGTTGAAAAATCAGACCGTGTGTATGCACCATCGGACAGTGTTCGTCGGTTTGTCCGTCGGACAAAGTCTTATCTCCTGCTGGAAAGATTTCCCGTCAACCCGGTCCGATCACACCAAATCCAAGCGTGTGTACGCTTGTCCGACGGACAAAGTGCTACGCATGCTCAGAAGAAATTCTGTGACGGAAGCGCTCGGTCAGGTAAAACTACCTTTCCTAATCGACACAGCACATTCGTCACGCTGCAATGTTAAAATGTCTTTAATGCAGCGCATTCTCTTTTTCTTTACAATGCAACAAGAATTACATCTTTTAGCTGCTCCTATTCACCCGCACTTCTCACAAACTTACTTCTTTATTACTTTGCAGCATTTATACACTACATGTTTATTTTTACTCAGATCGTAATACAATCTTTCTTATTTTTTTACCCAGATTTTTTTTTTTTTTGGGGAATACATATTTGAAGGAGATTTTTTTTTTTTTTTGGAGGGGGTTTGTATGTCTCAACTTAGCAAAACCACATTATTAACATTTGTATTTCTTGCTTACATTTACTAGGAGTTTGTTGGTTGTTGGTGCCCCTAATTCTACTTTAGGATTAGTGAAATGTACCTGCCTACTCAAAGAAAAACTGTCATTGTAGAAAAGTAAAACACAATAGTCAATGATTATTTCAAATCAAAAAAACCTTTATTTAGGTCTCAGCAACAGACCAAAGAGGAACGCAGCCATGGTGAAACTTGGGGAATTTGCAAAGCCTTGGACACCCATGGCAACCATCATTTTACATACTTAAACAATTGGGGGCATGAAGACTACCTATCTAAATAATAAGGGAGCGCAATCTGGTCCTGAAGTCCAAAACATCCGGAACTGCAGCAGATGCCATCTAGGTCCCCAGGCTCTGGTACTACGAGAGGCTCCATCTTCTCTCAGACCAGACTGAATCCAGGTCGTCACTCTCTTGTCTTCCTTGTACGCTTCCTTCCACGCCGTGGTGCTGGTGGGGTGGCAGAAGGAGGAGGAGGAGGCGGAGCAAGGTCACTCTCGCAAACATGTGTGAGGGGAGTCATCTCCCCAGCCATCCCCTCATTTATTATTTTGAGGATGACCTCCTCACACATGCTGCGTTGCCCCGCCTCCATACCCGTAAATTTACTTGTAACCAAGGAGGCAAAGGCCTCCTCGTAGGTGGGTGTGGCATAGAGGGAGGCTGAGGCATCTTTTATCAGCTGGAGCGCTGACTCTCCCACCTCCCCCATGTTTTTCGCCCTTCTGTAGGGAAGGCGGAGGGGAGAGACTTGGGAGACAGTCAGGCTCCTACGCCTACCCCCCTGTTGGCTGCCACTACCCCCTGCCTCCTCCTGACTGCCACCTTCCACAGCCACCTCCTGGCTGAGGTCTTCCTGTGTATGAAAAAGGGACATAGTTTCAGTTATTTGTTCATCAAACACACACAATTCTCATCTAGTGACTGTTGCAAAATGTTTTCAAATACAAAACCATACAATTCTCAGCCCTGCAGTTTAGATTCTTCCCAAAAATGTCTCCAACACCACTGTCTGTTGATATGTCAATCACGTTAGGAAATAAGCAATTGGGGATCCTGAATTAACTGAACATCATTCATTATTCAACAAACTGGTTCCAAAACTACTATACCTGGAACAAGCTGGGCACCTGCACATATTCCTGACTGGAAGGCCCAGGTTGGTCCTCGGAAGCCTCATCAGGGGTGGCGTGCGTGGAAGGACGCGTGCAAGGAAGAGTCGAGAGTGACTTCCTGACAGTAGCCTGGTCTTTGAGAAAGTGGAGCCTCTCATAGTACCAGAGCGTGGGGACATGGACATCAGCTGCTGCAGCTCCAGATGCTTGTGACTTCAGGACCTTATTGCGCTCCCGGAAATAGGTAGTCTTCATGTTGGTGACCTTCACTTTTAAGTTTGCGACGGTTGCCATGGGCAGGGTAGGCTTTACAAATGCCACCAGTTTCAGCAGGGCTGCGTACCTCTTTGGTCTGTTGCTATAATCCCTGTGTTTTGCCTGCCATAAGAGGGGGAATTGCCGGTATTTATCAATGAAGTGTGGGAGAAAGCTCACGTTGTAGAAGGCATCCATCACCTCTGCAAGACACAACGCCACACAAAACAATATAAATAATGTCAGCCTAAACTCTCCTAATCTTCTCCATAAAGAAGCCTCAAGTTCTAATCAGTCTAGGCTAGTTATGTACCAACGTCAAATTGTACCTTCGTTTGTAGCGATCGTCTCGTGCGTGAGCTTTCTCTCCCCTCGTCTCCCAGATCGTGGCTACGACACAGGCGTGTGACGTTTTATATACAGTGCGCATGCGTCAAACTCCGCCCGCCCCTGACGATCTTTCTCGTCTATTCCCCACCCCTTCTCTTTACGGCGCAGTGGGGAGAGCACATGGCGGGGACACAGCAGGTGCGCCCCAAATATCCCCCCAACGAGGAGGTGGACGAGGAAAGTCCGGAGGCACAAACGTCCCGATCCCGGAGCCTGAAATTCAAGGCCTCCAATATGTCATTTGGAGAAATGTTGGAGATGGTGGACATATTAAAGAGGAGCGACTATGATGGGAAGTATGGGCCTTACCTCAACCCAATGTCCGCAAGGCCAAGATCATGTCTAAAGTTGTGAGAAGGCTGTACAATCATTTTGGGGTACAACGATCCAAGGAGCAACTGAGGAAACGCTGGTCAGACCTGAAACTGAGGGAGGCCGATCAGTACAGAAAGATCAAGAGAATTCTTCAAAAAAGTAAGTAGTTGTGTTTTGTGTTTGATTTCTTGCTTGCATACTGCTCCATGTGGTTTGATTTTTACAAAGTTGTACATTCCAAAATGGCCACTTTCATGTTCGTCTGTGCATTCGATCGTACTCAGCCTCGATCTTTCTGCCACTGTCATGGTCGTGTGTGTGTCCATTCGATCGTACGCAACCTCGATCGTGCGGCCACTTATAATACGATGTTTGGTGTTTTTTAGGGGGAAAGGAAGTTTGTTCTCCCTAGAAATGTCATCCAGAATGTAAAGCCAATTTATTCAATGTAAAGGAGAGGTCACCCAGTAGCTGTTTACCCATCTGGACTCGAGAGCACTAGTGCTGGGACACCCAAACCCCCTTTTTATTAGCCTTTTCCACACATGTGCTCCAGTGGATACTAGAGGGGGGTCTCCATCACACAAACTTCTACCAAAAAGCTAGTCAGTTTAGCACCTTTACAAAGTGACTACATTCATGTAGTTGACATTTGTAACTGGCCAAACTAAAATAGTGTCCGTCACTTTCAAGCAATGTTTGTCATTTCCTATTTCTGCCCTCAATAGTTTGTGTTGCTAAATCTTCCTTTTGGACATTCTCATAGGGGAGCGAAAACTTGGGCCGTCTGAGGAAACCCCCAAACCAACACCTCCCAAAAAAGGGGAAAGAGCAGAAGCAGAGGAGGAGGAGGAGGAGGAAGGAGAGATCATCGAACTTGGAGAAATTGTCACCACAACAGGTGAGTGTGGGAGAACACAGCTACTGGTAAGCTAATCCATGTATGGCTGCCTCATTTCCAACACCCCATTTTTGTTTGTTTGTGGTTTTTAGGTGACGTGGATGTTGTGGAAGAAAAATCGCACTTTACCACAGAGAGTGCCCACGTACTCATCGGAGAGATAATGGTCTGCAATCGAGATCTAGATTACATAAAGCAAAACATCAATGATGTTCAACAAAAATTGAAGAACATCATTGATGTTTTAGGAAAAATATGAAAACGCACCAAGTAATTAACACACATTTGTGCCTGCTTCTGAACACATTTGCAACTTAAAAACTGTCTGAAATTTGGAACATGCACACATTGTGTCCACATGTGCTAGCTCCCACCATGGTGGATGAATGGCAACGTTTTTTTTTTTTGGGGTGCAAACACTTTACGAACTACGAAAGTGGTTGTGGTGAAGGGGTTGCACCCCCAAAAAACGTCCATTCATCCCCATGATGGAAAATGGCACTTTTGAAGCTTCTAGGCATGTGTTTTCCCATCTAATGACCATTTTCAGACCCAAATTGTGTGCATGTTCCAAATTTCCACTTTTCGGGGGTGACCCCCCCATGTGATGAAGGCAAGATCAAACACACTTTGAACATATAGTCATGTCTGATCTTGTCTTCACTTTACAAAGTTGAACTTTCCAAGTTCCTAGGTTCTGTTTTGCTCCATGCCTGGTTTTACCAATTGCGGAATGTTTGTAAACAATGTTGTAAATAACCAAGATGTTGTCAGTTTTGGCGTGAAGATTGTAAACGCACTTGTGAATGTTTTCCTAGTAAACTTTTATTTTTCTAAATGTGTGGCTTCCTTATTTAAAAAACACAATGCATTATGTATGTAAAATGAAAAGGATATGGGGGGCAATGGGTGTTATTTACTAAAGGCAAATCCACTTTGCACTCCAATTTTCTTTCCCTGTGAACTTTTTCAATGCACTTGTAGAGCATAGCGGATTTGACTTATGTAAATGACACCCACAGTGCTTTGTACGAAAACACGGAGCACAGCATTTTGGAGAATACACACATGTCAGACCTGGTGATGAAAAGGAGTATTTTGGGTGTCAGTTAAGCAGTACAAACCTTCTCTAGACCAAAGATTAGGTAGCAAACACACAACATGAGAATAATCTTTTTGGGAAGAAGAGACTGTTACCTCCTTTTGCCCAGAAAGTGCATTCCCACTGTCGAAGGCAAAGGGAAAAAAATGTCAAAGTAAAATAAGCTAAAAAGAAGACTGAAATGACAAGAAATCATAGGTTGGTTAAAATATCAGATTTATTAAAAAATGCCTCTCACACATCGTCAGGCAGAGCAATGGCCCCCCTACCCACAAAGTACTCCATATATTGGTCCCGGACAACACGGGCATTTAGAGGGGGCAAGCCTGGACGTGCCACTCGAAGGGCTGTGAGTTCGGCATTTGGAGGGCCCTCCACATCTGGGCCAACGGGCACCACATAGTTCCTGTTATGTCTTTTGAGGAAGTTGTGCAATATGCAACAGGCAAGAACTATGTGGTTGAGTTTGTATTCCGCCAAGTTAAATGCCGTCAGGAACAGGCGGAAGCGGCTGGCCAGGATGCCAAAAGCGTTCTCCACAACTCTTCTGGCTCTGGACAGCCTGTAGTTGAAGACCCTCTGATCCGGGGTGAGGGTCCTCATCGGGAACGGCCTCATCACATGGGGAGTCAACGCAAACGCTTCATCTGCGACAAAGACGAAGGGGAGTCCTTCGGCATTCTCCTCTGGAGGTGGCAAGCACAGACTGCCACTTTGGAGACGCCAGTAGAACTCCGTGTGCGTAATGGCCCCACCATCCGATATCCGGCCGTTCATCCCCACGTCCACATACATAAACTCGTATGTTGCCGACACCACCGCCAACATCACTACACTATTAAACCCTTTATAATTATAATAGTAGGACCCCGAGTTGGGCGGTGGGACGATGCGGACGTGTTTCCCATCAATTGCCCCTCCGCAGTTAGGAAAGTCCCAACGGCTGGCAAAGTGGGAGGCCACAGTCTGCCATTCCTGTGGCGTGGAAGGGAACTGTGGAGTGAAACAAGAAAAAAAAATTTGTCACTTTGCACCTAAACATTGCAAGCAGATTAGACAATCAACATCTTGAAACAAGAGCATTGTATAAAATTGGAGGCTGGAAAGTATTTGCACAGAAAAGTAGAGGCTCCCCTTCACAGATTACTCACCCCCCCCCATCAATCCCCCCACTTCTGATGGGACATTGGCAATAACTAGGGTTTTGGGGGGGGGGGGTGGTGGACAGCTAACCCTCTGCACTTCATTGATTGGCAAATGGCTCAATAATGTGGGCTAGTTTGGCCAGACCCTCTGTACTTAACACTATTGGCAGGCTACAGGAAATATCAAATAACATTTCAACCCCCCCCCCCCCCCCCCCCCCCCCCAAAAAAAGGCAGGCACAGTGTGACATTATTAAATTACCAAGCAAGCTAATAGGAGGGAAAGAAGACAAAAAAATAGGAAATGGAATGTATGGAGGCAGCCCCTTGCACTACATGCTTTGCTGAATTCATCCCTAAAGATGCGCACTATAAAGAGGTAGGTATATAGTGTGTATGGACCTTGGGAAAGCCAGCAGATAAAGGATTGGTACCATCTGACAGAGCAGTTGGGGGAGGGGGTTCCTAATGAGTTTGCCCCCCCCCCCACCAAAAGAAAAAAAAAAAGGGGCTCTACATGAAGTAAACCACACAGCAAACATTTGTGCATATTTTAGGGGGTGTTTTGGGGCAAACAATACTATGCAGCAGACAAAAGACATTGCTTAAGTGACTAGGCCATAGGTGTCTATTGGGGCAGAAGAGCATGCTGGGGAGGTAAGTGAAGGGAAAAATGCATGAAGGAGAAAAGGGGCACAGCATATTAGAACATATTGCAATCATGGTAATTAGGGAAGGAGGTCAAAAATACAAGTCATTAGCAAACAGAGCATACATAGAAGGGAATAGTAAAGTATAAATGTTACCTTAATATAGTCCTCCTGCAGGACCTGAATGATGGCAGAACAGGTCTCTGGAATAATGATTCCCAGGGCCTGGGGAGAGATACCTGAAGAGAACTTCAAATCCTGAAGACTTCTCCCTGTCGCCAAGTACCTCAACGTGGCAACAAGCCTCTGCTCCGGAGTAATGGCTTGTCTCATGCAGGTATCCTGCCGGCTGATAAAGGGGGTCAGCAAAGCCAAAAGACGGTGAAAATCGGGGTCCGTCATCCTGAGAAAGTTCCTGAAATCATCAGGATTATTCTCCCGGATCTCACGAAGCAAAGGCATGTGCGAGAACTGGTCACGCTGAAGCAACCAATTCTTGGTCCACATACTCCTCGTCACTCTGTTCATGGACGGGTCTTGGCTCAAAGCTAAAAGCCCGACACCAATTCCGCGTACAGCACGAACTCGGCGACGAGTACGCACGGGAAACATCGCTCAGAAGGTCACAAAAGGTCGGCTGGTCAGAACGGACAAACAGAAAGCACCGATAAACAGCAAGGCCTGAAAGAACGAAGTGAATACCAGCAACGAGCAGACAATAAGCAGTGCAAATCAAAGCGTCCGATATCAAGATATAGGCCGCAATGACCAAAAATGCGAACTGACTACACGCACTAATAAACAGATACGCACGACAAGCACAAACTGAAGAGCAGTAACGATCTGAGTCAGAAAACTGAGAAGCGCGAATCTTAAGTCACCAAACTTCCACGAACTCTCGATAAACACGGGATCAGCAGAAGGAGCCCAACGGGTGCCTGACGTGGTGCTGAACTTCCCTTTTGTAATCTCGTGGACGACGACTTACGTCACGACGTTCTTCCGGACCGGATATTACGACAACGTAGTCCGACCGTGTGTACGCAACGCCAACATCGGACAAAGTACGTCGGACAAAGTCCGACCGACCTGGTCCGCGGATTGTCCGAGCGTGTGTATGGGGCTTTACATGGCATATGGTCAATGTTAATTGGGTGGACTATTGTAAGTGGATCCTGTTCATATACTGGATGCGATGAAACCCTTTAAATAAAGAATAGAGGAAAAAATAAAATTGAAGGGTCATCAAGGAGACTGTGAGCTGCTTGTGTGTAGACATCAGAGCTCAAAGACTGGGATCTGACAACTGAAGTCTGAGATTCCTAAGTAGCCATAAAACCCTTTAAAGTGAACCTGTGTTTTGCCAATACTAGACAAAGCACCAGGTTAATTTTAAAGGCAAGACCATAAGCTCGGCTTACCCATCTGTGGGCCCAGGACCTGCATAGAGGGTGCCGCCAGTGAGGGAGCTGAGCAGACAAGCATCTTCTCTCCTCCCCTTCTTGTTGCTGATCCAGAAGTGACATTTTATACTGTCAGTTTTGTAATCTGCACTGCATTCGATTAATTGGAGCATGGGGAGACATCTAGGGTCTTTTAGACCATGGATGTCTCATTAAAGAGAACCTGTCACCAAAAAAAATCATCACTTTTTGTCCCCTATGTGATGGTAAAAAAAGTAAAAAAATAAATAAATGTAATTGTAAATAGTTACACCCAGCACATAAAATCCCCATCCCCTCATTTACACTTGTACAAGAAAAAACGCACGTGTCGGGGGCGTCTACGCATGAAAACGTCAATTGCAATATACATGTTACATATCACCGTGCACCCTGGAGTGAGAGCAATATTTTTAGCACCAGACCTCCTACGTAACGCTAAACTGATGACCTGTAGGGGGCTTTGAAAGCATCACCTATTGAAAATATAGGGTACTGAAGTTTGTTGTATTTCATGGGCGCACCCAAAATTTAAGGTTTGACGTGCTTGGTATCTATTTACTCAGTGCAACCTCATCTTTTATATTTAACAAACTGTGTAATTTAATTGCATTTTGTGTGCCCTAAAATTAACTTTAGTGTATTTTATACTGAAATTATTCCTAGACCTTTTTGTGAAAAAAAAAAAAATGGAATGATTATATTTTATGTCTAATTTCAGAAAATGTATATATAGTTTTGGGGGTTGATGCAATCTTCAGACTTAAAATGTATTTATTTGTATTTATTTTTAAATGTGTGGTGTGCAAAAATGGCTCTGGAAGGGTTAAGGAAAGCTCTTCCATTGGTGAAAAGGTTCTTGTGTACTTCAACCTAAACCAGGGGTGCCCAACCTTTTGAAGAGCAAGGGCTGGTAACTGGTCGCGGGCTACAATGAGCGGAGTGAGAGGATGACAGGTCAGTGTCCACGGACACAGCCCACTCTACTCTATGGGCCCTCTGATCCAATTCGATTCACCCAGACGGGAGGGGCAGATCCCTTTCTATTTTTTTTAGGTAGGCGGGTGGAAAAAGACAAGTCTGTTTACATCTGTTGCTTCATAGAGGTGAACAGTAAGTCCAATTGGGTCGAACCAATCATGTGAAAGGGACCTAAGGCTGCTTTCACACGGATGCGCTGCGATTTGCCCAAACCAGCGCAGTGAACCTGTGGATTTTCTGCGGGTCAGCTGCACTGTGCCGTAAACTTCTATTATATCCTGCAGGTGTGGCGCACTTTCTGAAGGTGCAACAAACCCGCAGGTAATAACAGAAGTCTATGGCTTAATGCAGGTAAACCACAGCTGCACTGCACCTGCGGATCAGTTTGAAAGCAGCCCAATAACCACTGCAAAACAGATATATCCATATATATTGTGAATTTAGTAGTAAACTTAACTTTAATAACCTCTGCTCCGTTGCCACTTTCTTCCACTACCAGCGGCTTTCACAAAAATGCTGCTCTGAGATGGCGGGTCGGCAACCCGTGATCTGGGCTTGCCAACCTGCGATCTTGGAGCAGGAGGTCGAGGGCCACATCAGAGGGCTCTGCGGGCCACATGTGGCCCCCGGGCCACTGGTTGGGCACCCCTGACCTAAACAGACCTAGTTAGCAGCATTTCAGCCAAATAAACTGCAGGAAATGATGTATATATTGTGAAAATGTGTAGATCTTGATGGGTTATTTTCACTACCTGGGAAATAAGGTGAGACTAGTGTAGAACTTTCTTTCCCCCTTTTTTTTTTTTTTTTTTTTTTTTCCTTAGTTATAAAAATCCTGATATTTTAAGTTTGAAGAATAACCCATTAGAGTTATGACTAGGTTATGTAATCGGGAGAAGAGTGTGTCTGCCAGTAGAGGGAAGTAGAGGCTTTCTTTTAAATTTTCTGATGGCATATTATAGAGAACTCCAAGGTTAAGCCCCTTGTTATCTCTAATAATCACTAGATACATATCAGTAAACTGTTAAAGTGTGATTTAATGAGAAAACTGAATGCCTGTTAAAATTTAGTTCATGAAATTAGTACATAGAAAGTGTTGGTCAGGCTTTCTTTTACTCTGTTTAACTAGGCCAGCGGCATCAAAATACCAATCTCATTGGTGAATTGGAGCTTCAGGAACACGGTTTACATACCTCCCAACATTTTGAGATGGGAATGAGGGACACCTACTTGCAAATGTATGTAGGCATAGGGCACATGCCCCCCCCCCTAACACACCCCCTTAAAGGAGAAGTAACCAAAAAAAAAGGTAAATTAAATCCACAAGGACTTTTTTTTACCACTCCTATTCCTTTATATTGGCTTTTAAATTTTACAAATGCAGCCATTTAAAATTTAGATGAAAGGTTTAGCGCTGGGAAACACTTTTTGAAAGATAAAAGTGAATTTTATATACAACAACATAGATCAGACCAAAATGAGGGACAAATAATTAGGAATGAGGGACAGAGGAACACTGCTCGAAATCAGGGACAGTTGGGAGCTGTCCGGTTTATGTTTAGTTTAATAATACTGTGAAAATTGCTGACCTTGTCCTCCATTTGCAACTTGCTGTTAATGCTCTGCATACCCCTGCCCGTACCGCTGTTATACAACCTGTGTTATGCACTGCCCAGTGTTCCACTCCAACATCTCTAGGGTCAGCCCAACTTTATCCACTGTCATAGTAGACCCGAGAGTTCCTGCTGTCTCCTGGCTGACCACAGGCTGTAAATGCAGACTTTGCACTAGAATTGACTATTTGTTAATATTGCACAAAGCAGATATTTTTTTTTTTTGCAAGATGTCTGTTCCCCAAGATTTGCAATATAAACACCACAACTACATTTAAACCTGGATGGCTTTAGGCCATATTTTAAAAAATCTATTTGTTTTAATTGCAGGATGTGCCAGAACAACAGTTCTTCTTTGATTTGAAGCAGTCGCAAGGAAATAAACGTCACTCAGATGGGAGGGGTGGCCAGGCAAAACAGCCAAGGAAACACCGTAAGCAACTGACTGTACCTGTCATCTCATTACTTTAGGTCATAATTCTATGTAAACAAAGTGCACTTAGTTTATATAGAATTTCAGCTGGTGGATGTGGCAATACATATCAGTGCCGGTGTTCTGACTAGAAAGGTCCCCCCATCGGATAGTGTCCGCCGCGTACTGCACAGGCGCAGCGCTTGCGCAGTACGGAGCACAATGAGACGCCAAAAGTCTCCGAAGTTGAACAGCTGACCATCAGCTGTACACAGCGCCTGCGGACTTAATAGTCACCGCTTTGTAAGAGGGCCCCTCGCTTGCCACGCTTCGGGCATGGCCTCGCTTCACTCAGCATATTTTTATTCTAACTCTATGTCCACTTGGATGGTGGGGCTTGAACCTGGACTCAGTGCACAGGCGCCGTGTAGAGCTAACGATCAGCCGTTCACCTTCGGAGACTTTAGGCGTCTCCTTTGTCCTCCGTACTGCGCAAGCGCAGTATTGGGCGGACACTATCTGGCTTTCTGGCTTGGTGACAACACAGACAGTGGAAGAATAGGCACAAAAAGGTCAAAATCTGATGGGACGTTTTAACTTTCTTCAATTAGGACATGCTTTATCACTGTGGGTATGCCATGCCTTCACAAAAATCTGCAAAGCACAAATATTTGGGTAGAGTTGGGCTTAAATTGGTTCACTGATTTTACAGATATCGCTTTATTTAAATACACAGCCCTGATGAAAGAAATGTACTTCTGAAACGCGTTGGGTATTCCCCTTGCTCTTACTGCCGTGTTGGTCATCATCACGACAGTTCAGGGATTGAGTAGAACCCACATGTTTGACCCTTGCACTATGTTAACTTCTTTGTATCTCAGCCACTATTGCTGCTCATCATGTTTTTAACAATTTGTCAAATAAAATTTCCATGAATTTTTATACTTTGCTGTCATTTCACCTTTTGATGCTCATTGCATAATAACATTTGGGCCAGTAAAGTCACACTAAGGTGGATCTTTCCTATTGTCTTGTATTTGGGATTGTTGTGGATTCATGAAGAAATACATTTAATAGTTATGGAAAGAAATGTATAACTTCAAATAGGCCTCAAGAAGTAGATGAACTGTGATTTTGCAATAATTGAACTGTTCACCTCCTGGAGACCTTTAAAGCAAAATAGATGATCTCAGGTTTTCCAAGTTATTAATGCATCAACCATCTTGTAAAGTTTTACAAGCCTGTATTAAGACAGAGACTTGCAGGAAAAATAAGGTCCCATTTCAAAAACAAAGAAGATGGGTTCCTATCTGTGGGGGGTAGATACAAGCTACAAAACCTTTAACTCAAGGAGAAGTTGAGTAAATATGATTATGTCCTATTGTATCAGAGGATGATATTGCTTTACTAGTCAAGCCACGATGTTGACTCAGGCTTGTTCCCCAAAACAATGGCTGAGAGACAGTGTTAATATTACACTAAATGACACGCACAAACTGAAATCTCTGAATAATATGTGACTAAATTGTCTAACAGGAAGTAAAAGATTTGAAATATGTGCAGTCAGGAATATTTCAAAATACCTATATGGTAATTGTAAGTCATTTAAATTATATGTGATATTTGTTGGTCACAAAAGAGATATCATAATTTTTGTATCTAATAATCTAAAGAACTTTGTTATGAAGAAAATATATATGAAAGTGTGATTTTATAAGTAGAAGTGTTTTAAGTAAAAAATTTGTATTATGAAAAACATATAAGCGTGATTATAACTATATAAGAATTTAACATATGTTTAGATAAACAAATATTAATTGGATATACCAGAATTATACATGTATCCATATAGATAATCATTCGATGTGATATTGATTGATATATAGATAGACTAAATTTTATAAATATACATATAAATATATATATATATATATATATATATAACCATTTTTATGTACGTGATTAATCAATAATTATGCTAAGCGTATTTTATATTATGTTGGTTACTAGTATCTCTGAATACTAAATATATTCTTTTCACTAAGATACAAATAATATACATTATAAAAATAAAATATATTAACTTAACCGCTTAAGGACCGCCTCATGCCGATATACGTCAGCAGAATGGCACGGCTGGGCACAATCACTTACCTGTACGTGTCTCTTTAAGAGCCCAGCCGTGGGTCGCGCGCGACCCGGTCCTGAGCTCCGTGACCGCAGGACCAGCGGACCCGATCGCCGCTGGTGTCCCACGATCAGGTCACAGAGCTGAAGAACGGGGAGAGGTACGTGTAAACAAACCTCTCCCCGCGCTTCCTAGTGACGCTGTCACTGATCGGCTGTTTCCTGTCATCGGGAAAGCCGATCAGGGACGTCAGACGCAAAGCCACGCCCCCTACAGTAAAAAAAGCACACACATTTAACCCCTCCCCGCCCCCTAGTGGTTAACTCCTTCACTGCCAGTGTCATTTACACAGGAATCAGTGCATTTAAATAGCACTGATTGCTGTATAAATGAAAATGGTCCCAAAAATGTGTCAAAAATGTCCGATGTGTCCGCCATAATGTCGCAGTCACAATAAAAATCGCTGATCGCCGCCATTACTAGTAAAAAAAAAATATTAATAAAAATGCTATAAAACTATCTTCAATTTTGTAAACGCTATAACTTTTGCGCAAACCAATCAATATTTGTGATTTTTTTTTTTACCAAAAATATGTAGAAGCATACGTATTGGCCTAAACTAAGGAAAAAAATTTTTTTTCATATATTTTTTGGGGATATTTATTATAGCAATAAGTAAAAAATATTGATGAATGAAAAAACTTCGCGCATGCTCAATGGAATAAGAAGGTAAGTGATGGCAAGGTCCTAAACAGCTGTCACACCAAGATGGGTGACTAGGACCAATAGATGACTCTATATACAGCAGGGAAATAAAGTGCAATAAAGTGCAAGAACTTGCATATAAAAAGTGAGCAAGTGACAACTGTGAATAATTAGCCAAAAATCTTCAATAAATACTAAGCAGCTTAATAAGGGTGATGATAAAATAAATATGTGCATGCACGTCAATAAAGTGCTAGGAATATAAAGTCAGTCCTGTGAAAACAATCACGTGATAACTAGGTAAATAAAGATGATAGACAATAAAACCATTAAAGTTAATAAGTGATACGAATCAATGAATAATGCAAATAAAAATAGTGGTAATAAAATATATCAAGAGACCATAGGATAAAAGTCCATAGAATGCAAATGTGTAAAATAAATTCTAAAATAGTGATGGGATCCCGTGATAAGTATACCAATATAAAAATATTGATATAAAATAGTATATATAGAAGTCCAGGTGGATAGTATCACATATTGTGGGATGTCCTGAAAAGAATGGGAATAAAGGAAGCAGCTGATGGCTTTTGATAGGGTGGGAATTTCCACAAATAGTTCTATATGTAGAGATGTATCTTTATCTGTGTTGTTTCTGTGTAGTAGTATCCGTGCTGATAATGTTCTATTTATTGGGTAAAATCCTTCACTGGTCTCTCAGAACTCTTACCTCTAAACAGCTATAAATGGGCTTTGTAGGGGTATCAGCATGCGCCCCAGGTAAGGTGACAGGGATCAAGGTGCTCTCTTGTGGGGTCCAAAATTGTCCTTTCTCCTTATCCTCCTTCAGACCTAAAAGGGACTGTTGTGTGTCTCCACACAGCAGTGTAGCAGGGTCGGGGAACGGAAGAGACAAAGAAGGGGGGGGGCTCCACTAGTGTAGTAAATTCAGCTAAAAATGAGCAGTTTATTGAGCCAAATGGCAACGTACATAAAATCAAATAAAAACGAGCAAGAAGTAATCACCACGGCGTCCGGAACGCCTCCTCGCGTCCTCCTCTGTGTGGGTCTGCCTACGGCCACTCCCTACGCGTTACGACACGGTCACGTGTCTTCATCTGGGGAACCGGATTGGTCAGGCAGTGCTAGCTTAAATGACGGAGAAACCGGAAGTCATCAGGCGGCCATCTTGGTTATGGTCAATTCGTTGTTTGACCGCGGCCATGTTACTGGTGGTCAGTGTGTACAAACGGAAGTCGGCTATTTATGGTCTAATGCAGCGCGCCGCCATGTTAGCGGTTGGATACGGGGCTTGTCTGCAATGACACTTTAATGTAGTACACTTCCGTAGTTATACTGATCGCTAAGTATATAAAATATAAATAGCGGGGGAAATCTGTGTATATGGCTACTATATGTAGTCATTGTATGGCGGCCAAAACACTATTAATAAGTGATGGATGCAATAACACTTACAACCAATAAGTTATTAAAAATATATATATAAATTATGAAGAAGGTATAACTGGTACTTAAATACAATAAGTTAAAATAATGTATGTTGTATATGCTGTGTACAGCTCCATATGTGTATAGGTCCTGGTGCCTAACTTCATAAATAGTATAAGTTATATAGGCTGCAGCTTAGTACACCTCCATATATGTGTACCACCTGACGCCTCAATTCATCAGGGGATAGAGACATGGAGGGTATGACTATGATGGTAGTGCTATATTCAGAATAGAACGCGAGCAAGCACCCAGATTCCATAATAGTAATATAGTCTTTGGATCACATAGACATATCATAAAAATAACATTAAAAATGTTAAAATATTAATACAAAATATTTTAAAAATAGGGTGCAATAAAGCTGTGCAACCTAATAGTAAAATGAGAAAGGTAATCTATTAGGGGTCAAAGGGTCGTATCATGGATAGGATAATAGTGGTAAAATAAGGTAAAGGGAGTGACTCTGTTCAAGCATTACTTAAGAAACAGTTCAGATCAAACTCCACATTCAGGCCTCCAGGCGTGAGCGTCCGCATGGTATGGATCCATTTAGATTCTTTTTGGCTTATCGTCCTTATTTTGTGACTACCCCTCCAAGATTTATTATATTTCTCAATGCCCCAAAATTGGAGTGATGATGGGTCCTGATTATGTATTTGTGCAAAGTGCCTGGAGACATTATGTTTTGGAAAACCTTTTCTGATATTGCGTACATGTTCTTCCATTCTAGTTTTTAATGTTCTTTTTGTTCTTCCTACATATTGTAGGTTGCAACTACATTGTAGTACATAGACCAATCCTTCGGTATGGCATCCTATAAATTCACGTAGTTGGAAGGTTTGGCCTGTGTTGGTGGCAGTAAATTCAGTTCTTTTACCCTGAAATTTTTTGCAGTGTCTGCATGCATAGCAATTACGACACGGGTGGAAGCCTTTTCCTGAAAAAAACGAGTATGTAGGTTTAGGTGGTGGTTCTACCACTGATTTAACAATGAGGTCCCTGAAGGTGGGTGCCCTCTTGTATATTATATTTGGTTTTTCAGGTAACAGTGTGTTGAGATCTTTATCCTTTTTTAAGATATGCCAATGCTTCTCTATCATTTTGGCTACCTCCTTATGTTGGACATTATAGTCAAGTATGAGGCAAGGTGCCTCATTTTGATATGGTTTTTTTGGGTAACTTTTAAGCATAGTGCTTCTATCCATTCGGTTTACTGTTTCAATTTGGTCTTCAATCCACTCTTCATCATATCCTTTTGCTTTAAATCTTTCTCCTATCTGTTTGGCTTGATACTGATAGTCAACTTCTCTTGTGCAATTCCGCTTTATTCGAATTAGTTGCCCCTTTGGGATATTAAAAAGCCACGGTTTGTGGTGGCAGCTATTTATATCTAAATAACTATTGGTATCCACATTTTTAAAGTAGGTTTTAGTTATTACTTTGTCTGCTTCCAGGCTGATGTTGAGGTCTAGAAAGTCTACCTCCTTTGTATCAATTTTCCATACCAATTGTATATTTTTTGTATTGTTGTTCAAGTTGTTGAGGAAGGATTCCAGGTCGTTTCTGTCTCCATTCCAGACGATTATCACGTCATCAATGTATCGTTTATATAGTGTCAATTGTGGAGGGTATTCGGCATAGACTACATTGTCTTCCCATTGTGCCATAAAGGCATTGGCCACCCCTGGGGCAAATTTAGCCCCCATCGCTATACCTATGGCCTGTTTATAGTACATCTGGTTATGCCAAAAATAATTGTATTTAAGGCAAAAATCCAAACATTTGATCAGGTACTTTCTTTGTTTGCATACAAGGGTACTATAGTTCCTTAAAAGCCATTTGGTAGCTGAACAGGCTTCATGGTGATGAACTATAGTATAAAGTGATGTAACGTCTGCCGTTGCCAATAACGTTCTCCCTTCCTGTACTGGTATCGTTTCTAGTAGTTGTAAAATGTGTTTTGTATCTTTAAGATACGCCTGGGTTTGTTGGACTGCAGGTTGAATGTAGTAGTCAATATATTGTCCCATTCGGGATGTTAGGGAGTCAATCCCATTTACTATTGGTCTACCTGGCGGATTCTCTTTGCACTTGTGGATCTTTGGGACCGTATAGATGATAGGAATTCTGCATGTTTCCGGTATCAGGAATTTGGATTCTTTTACACTTAGTATTTCTTTTTTTATTCCTAGATTAACTAATAATTTCAATTCTTTTTTGTAGTTATGTGTCGGGTTACCCAAAAGTTTGATGTATGTAGCCTCATCATTCAGTTGTCTCTCTAGTTCTTTCTGATACTGTTCCTTGGATTGTAGAACTATGGCTCCTCCCTTGTCGGCTGGGCGAATAACTAGGTCGTTTCTTGCCGTAAGTAGTTGAATGCCCTTCTTGATGTGTATGGGGTCTGAGATTTTCTTAATCTTGAGAGCTTCCAGATCTTGTAGAACTAAATTCTTAAATACTTCAATATGTTGGTTATTCGATATTTGAGGGTTATAGACCGAATTGTTCCGAAGAGTGCTATGTACAATAGTTGATGTACTCGCTCTTGTTTCATTTTGCGGTTTCCATGGATTACTGAGGATACTTTTTTTGATGTTCATTTTTCTGATGTATTTTTTCAGAACGAAAAGAGGACACAGAGCGGGAAAGAGATTCCAAGCGAAAAAGAGAGTAGTTGGAGAAAATGTGGTTAATTTGAGTAACATCGCAATTACCACTGATGAATTGGCAGTCCTAGACAAAGGCCTCAAACATGCACCAATTAAAAACCTCAATAAGTTCAACACATATATTGGGATACAAAAATACATCAGAAAAATGAACATCAAAAAAAGTATCCTCAGTAATCCATGGAAACCGCAAAATGAAACAAGAGCGAGTACATCAACTATTGTACATAGCACTCTTCGGAACAATTCGGTCTATAACCCTCAAATATCGAATAACCAACATATTGAAGTATTTAAGAATTTAGTTCTACAAGATCTGGAAGCTCTCAAGATTAAGAAAATCTCAGACCCCATACACATCAAGAAGGGCATTCAACTACTTACGGCAAGAAACGACCTAGTTATTCGCCCAGCCGACAAGGGAGGAGCCATAGTTCTACAATCCAAGGAACAGTATCAGAAAGAACTAGAGAGACAACTGAATGATGAGGCTACATACATCAAACTTTTGGGTAACCCGACACATAACTACAAAAAAGAATTGAAATTATTAGTTAATCTAGGAATAAAAAAAGAAATACTAAGTGTAAAAGAATCCAAATTCCTGATACCGGAAACATGCAGAATTCCTATCATCTATACGGTCCCAAAGATCCACAAGTGCAAAGAGAATCCGCCAGGTAGACCAATAGTAAATGGGATTGACTCCCTAACATCCCGAATGGGACAATATATTGACTACTACATTCAACCTGCAGTCCAACAAACCCAGGCGTATCTTAAAGATACAAAACACATTTTACAACTACTAGAAACGATACCAGTACAGGAAGGGAGAACGTTATTGGCAACGGCAGACGTTACATCACTTTATACTATAGTTCATCACCATGAAGCCTGTTCAGCTACCAAATGGCTTTTAAGGAACTATAGTACCCTTGTATGCAAACAAAGAAAGTACCTGATCAAATGTTTGGATTTTTGCCTTAAATACAATTATTTTTGGCATAACCAGATGTACTATAAACAGGCCATAGGTATAGCGATGGGGGCTAAATTTGCCCCAGGGGTGGCCAATGCCTTTATGGCACAATGGGAAGACAATGTAGTCTATGCCGAATACCCTCCACAATTGACACTATATAAACGATACATTGATGACGTGATAATCGTCTGGAATGGAGACAGAAACGACCTGGAATCCTTCCTCAACAACTTGAACAACAATACAAAAAATATACAATTGGTATGGAAAATTGATACAAAGGAGGTAGACTTTCTAGACCTCAACATCAGCCTGGAAGCAGACAAAGTAATAACTAAAACCTACTTTAAAAATGTGGATACCAATAGTTATTTAGATATAAATAGCTGCCACCACAAACCGTGGCTTTTTAATATCCCAAAGGGGCAACTAATTCGAATAAAGCGGAATTGCACAAGAGAAGTTGACTATCAGTATCAAGCCAAACAGATAGGAGAAAGATTTAAAGCAAAAGGATATGATGAAGAGTGGATTGAAGACCAAATTGAAACAGTAAACCGAATGGATAGAAGCACTATGCTTAAAAGTTACCCAAAAAAACCATATCAAAATGAGGCACCTTGCCTCATACTTGACTATAATGTCCAACATAAGGAGGTAGCCAAAATGATAGAGAAGCATTGGCATATCTTAAAAAAGGATAAAGATCTCAACACACTGTTACCTGAAAAACCAAATATAATATACAAGAGGGCACCCACCTTCAGGGACCTCATTGTTAAATCAGTGGTAGAACCACCACCTAAACCTACATACTCGTTTTTTTCAGGAAAAGGCTTCCACCGTGTCGTAATTGCTATGCATGCAGACACTGCAAAAAATTTCAGGGTAAAAGAACTGAATTTACTGCCACCAACACAGGCCAAACCTTCCAACTACGTGAATTTATAGGATGCCATACCGAAGGATTGGTCTATGTACTACAATGTAGTTGCAACCTACAATATGTAGGAAGAACAAAAAGAACATTAAAAACTAGAATGGAAGAACATGTACGCAATATCAGAAAAGGTTTTCCAAAACATAATGTCTCCAGGCACTTTGCACAAATACATAATCAGGACCCATCATCACTCCAATTTTGGGGCATTGAGAAATATAATAAATCTTGGAGGGGTAGTCACAAAATAAGGACGATAAGCCAAAAAGAATCTAAATGGATCCATACCATGCGGACGCTCACGCCTGGAGGCCTGAATGTGGAGTTTGATCTGAACTGTTTCTTAAGTAATGCTTGAACAGAGTCACTCCCTTTACCTTATTTTACCACTATTATCCTATCCATGATACGACCCTTTGACCCCTAATAGATTACCTTTCTCATTTTACTATTAGGTTGCACAGCTTTATTGCACCCTATTTTTAAAATATTTTGTATTAATATTTTAACATTTTTAATGTTATTTTTATGATATGTCTATGTGATCCAAAGACTATATTACTATTATGGAATCTGGGTGCTTGCTCGCGTTCTATTCTGAATATAGCACTACCATCATAGTCATACCCTCCATGTCTCTATCCCCTGATGAATTGAGGCGTCAGGTGGTACACATATATGGAGGTGTACTAAGCTGCAGCCTATATAACTTATACTATTTATGAAGTTAGGCACCAGGACCTATACACATATGGAGCTGTACACAGCATATACAACATACATTATTTTAACTTATTGTATTTAAGTACCAGTTATACCTTTTTCATAATTTATATATATATTTTTAATAACTTATTGGTTGTAAGTGTTATTGCATCCATCACTTATTAATAGTGTTTTGGCCGCCATACAATGACTACATATAGTAGCCATATACACAGATTTCCCCCGCTATTTATATTTTATATACTTAGCGATCAGTATAACTACGGAAGTGTACTACATTAAAGTGTCATTGCAGACAAGCCCCGTATCCAACCGCTAACATGGCGGCGCGCTGCATTAGACCATAAATAGCCGACTTCCGTTTGTACACACTGACCACCAGTAACATGGCCGCGGTCAAACAACGAATTGACCATAACCAAGATGGCCGCCTGATGACTTCCGGTTTCTCCGTCATTTAAGCTAGCACTGCCTGACCAATCCGGTTCCCCAGATGAAGACACGTGACCGTGTCGTAACGCGTAGGGAGTGGCCGTAGGCAGACCCACACAGAGGAGGACGCGAGGAGGCGTTCCGGACGCCGTGGTGATTACTTCTTGCTCGTTTTTATTTGATTTTATGTACGTTGCCATTTGGCTCAATAAACTGCTCATTTTTAGCTGAATTTACTACACTAGTGGAGCCCCCCCCTTCTTTGTCTCTTCCGTTCCCCGACCCTGCTACACTGCTGTGTGGAGACACACAACAGTCCCTTTTAGGTCTGAAGGAGGATAAGGAGAAAGGACAATTTTGGACCCCACAAGAGAGCACCTTGATCCCTGTCACCTTACCTGGGGCGCATGCTGATACCCCTACAAAGCCCATTTATAGCTGTTTAGAGGTAAGAGTTCTGAGAGACCAGTGAAGGATTTTACCCAATAAATAGAACATTATCAGCACGGATACTACTACACAGAAACAACACAGATAAAGATACATCTCTACATATAGAACTATTTGTGGAAATTCCAACCCTATCAAAAGCCATCAGCTGCTTCCTTTATTCCCATTCTTTTCAGGACATCCCACAATATGTGATACTATCCACCTGGACTTCTATATATACTATTTTATATCAATATTTTTATATTGGTATACTTATCACGGGATCCCATCACTATTTTAGAATTTATTTTACACATTTGCATTCTATGGACTTTTATCCTATGGTCTCTTGATATATTTTATTACCACTATTTTTATTTGCATTATTCATTGATTCGTATCACTTATTAACTTTAATGGTTTTATTGTCTATCATCTTTATTTACCTAGTTATCACGTGATTGTTTTCACAGGACTGACTTTATATTCCTAGCACTTTATTGACGTGCATGCACATATTTATTTTATCATCACCCTTATTAAGCTGCTTAGTATTTATTGAAGATTTTTGGCTAATTATTCACAGTTGTCACTTGCTCACTTTTTATATGCAAGTTCTTGCACTTTATTGCACTTTATTTCCCTGCTGTATATAGAGTCATCTATTGGTCCTAGTCACCCATCTTGGTGTGACAGCTGTTTAGGACCTTGCCATCACTTACCTTCTTATTCCATTGAGCATGCGCAAAGTTTTTTCATTCATCTTTTCTGTATAAGTGCCTGTGTGATCACTAGTCACTTTGCTGCATGCACCTTATTAGCGATCACTTTGACCTCCCTATTTACTCACAGTAGCGCGAGAGCTTTCCACATTCAAGTAAAAAATATTGATTTTTTTTCAAAATTTTCGCTCTATTTTTGTTTATAGCGCAAAAAATAAAAAACGCAGAGGTGATCAAATACCACCAAAAGAAAGCTCTATTTGTGGGAAAAAAAAGGACGCCAATTTTGTTTGGGAGCCACGTCACACGACCGCGCAATTGTCAGTTAAAGTGACGCAGTGCCGAATCGCAAAAAGGGGCCTGGTCCTTTGGCTGCAAATTGGTCCGGGGCTTAAGTGGTTAAAGAGATAAACACCAAACACATGTGAGACACCTAGTGGTTGAAGGTTCTATTACCATAAAATCATTAGACTCCCAGAAAAAGTTAATTATTACATTTTGCCTGCCAATGAGAAGTGAACACATACCTTTTGGGCAGAACTTATTATAATTTTATAATCTTATTGTTTGAGAGGGCATTTAAGGAGCAGGTGGGATGCCTGGGAGATAGACATACTCCCAGACAGACTGACACCCATGCACCATGCATGAATACATATTTTAACATTAATGAAGATTCCTGAACCCGGCAGCCATCTTAAAAATCCTGGTAACCAGCAATCCAGACTAATAGCCATTTTTGGAATGGGTAAATATGCCATGTTGATTATATCTTGTATGTTCTTCCAAATTTTGATGTATTGAATATTCTACTATTGATAATCATTCTCCCGAATCAATAACCGTCTTTAAGATTTTTTCTCTAAAATTAAAATTTTCATTATATATTTCTTCTTTGCATAGTTGCCACTTTTATTGACATACAAACGTCTAATTTATTTCACATGATTAACCACTTACTTACCTGCAGCATAGTAACGGTTGGATGTGTGAAATACAGACGTTCTGTTTAATTGTCAATTATCATAAGGTTATTGATTCTACTGAGAAGTTATCATGGTGATATTATGTCCAAGGTACTACGCTCCTATTTTGCGGGTGTTTCTATTAAATTTCAAGATGTTCATGTAATGCAATCTGTATTTTAATTTCATGTGAATATTTGTTTTGTGTCAACCAATAAATGTAATTATTTTGTAAGATCACTTGTCTCTGTGAATAAGTTTCACATATATAGACTTTGCATCTTAAAAATATCCTTGTTAAAAATGACTTAATAAATATGTGCGGGAACTGTCCTTAAAAAGCACAACAGGATGAGGCCCCAATTTACTGACGGACCCCACCTACTCTTTTCTCGACTCTAATACTAAGGTGGTACACCTCCTACAGCCTTAGACAGCGTTCTGTTAAAGTATATAGTACCATGCCCAGCCCCACAGAAACATACATGTTCTCCAATGCTGACTAAAAGGTGTCTCTCCACTTCTGGGCTTGTGAGACAGAACCAGCACGGTCCGGTAGGTTGTGCTAGTGGTAGAAGAAAACATTTTTTTGATGCCGCTAGTGACACTAATACAGTGATCAGGGATGATAACGTACAATGTCACTGTGCTAATGACACTGGCTGGGAAGGGGTTAGCATCTAGGGGAAATGAAAGTTGAACTGTATGCCTAACAAGTGTAATGTGTGCTGCTTTTACTTACTAATCTGGCAGTTTTTTTTCCTCCCTGCTTTTTAGGGATAAGAAACAGCCAGATCATTGTTATGTGCATAGAATTCTGTTTGTAAACACAGCAATCGGTGATTGGATCAGCAGGTTTCAGCTGAAATCGTTGGCTGAAATCTGCTGCAAAACTTGTTCTTTGTCCACGGGCCAGCAGGGGGCGTGTGCCTTAAACACAGAAACAAGGTGGCAACGTACATGTACCTGCAACCCGTTTACAGGATATTTACTGTGAGCAGTCGGCATGTGGTTAAAATACTTTTTTTTTTGTTTTTTTCTTTTTCTGCTGCTACATTCCAGTGCTGTGTGCTGGTAAAGCTCAGTAACATCCACACCCCTCTACACAAGTGTCCCCCCACAGCCTTGTATTGTAGAGAAGTCAAAGGGGTATGTTAGATGAGGTTTGTTATTTAATGCTGATTACTGAGCACTGGTTTGAGCTCTGGTGCTCCAGGCGTATTTGGCCTTCCTGTACAATTGCTGAAACCGTAAATTTGAGGTAAGACTGAAAACCAATGGTGCAATGTTTAACTTCATATCTTTTAGTGTGTGTGTGTTCTTTTATGTTCTTGTGGCAAATAAATGAGTGCATTTTAAACCTCTCAACTTTGAAATGCAGCCCTTCAATTCTTCGAGAGCTGCTGATGTCAGAAGGTGGGTTCCTGATGAATGGAGGCTAAACATCAGCTTGGGTTAAACACTGACTGCCTGATGAGAAAGGGTTTTCCTTGCATTGCACAGAATTATCCACTCCATATGTAAAATTTTGCTGTTGCATTGTGATGTTGCCTCTGATGCAGGGGAGGGCTGGGAAGGGGGGCAGAGATGCAATTGCCCCCTGGGCTGCTCTCATATCCTCTACAAAGGCTGCTGTGTCACCAGCTCAGAATGCACAGTTTTTGAGCAGGCCAAGTGCTGCATCTCCATCCAGTACTGAGAGCTAGGGATGTCTCAGGGCCGACTGTGTTACAGAGCACAGCACAGCCCCGCCCAGCCCCTCCCTCCTCCACACGAATGGCTGGCAGAGGCTGGACCTGCTCTCTATTTCCCCCCCCACACTCCGGGCAGCCTGTGTGCTGTCTTTGAAGAGGATGTGTGGGGAGGGAAAGATAAATCTGAGCAGTCGGCTTGAATACAGTGAGGTTCCTGGGAGGCTGGGAAACACCAAGTAAGTGAACTTCTCCCTCCTCCCCCCGGCCCCCCCCTCTGCAGCTAAAGAGTTTTTTTTTTCCTAGCAGCCTGTGACACTGCCTTGCTTGCCCTCCTAGGTGTTGATGTGGGCTCACACTGGCATGCTGCGATTTGTCTGTAGTGCTGGTGTACTGGCAGTCTTCCTGCATGTGGCCCCTGGTCCCATAGAGGTTGCACATTTTGCTCCATGTTCTTAAAGTGCACAAAACGTCCTGCATGCTGCGTCTTTGGTGCACTTCAAGAAAATGCAGCAAAAATGTGCAACCTAAAAGAAGACTGAGGGACTATGGCTATGGAAGGCTTGTATTCACTTACAGCAGGCACTGCCACTCCACTGAAAAGTGACAGACAGAGAAGGTGATATAACATTTCATCCATGCCTGTTTTAACCCCCTAAATGCCAGTGTCCAGCGGTCTCTCTCTCTGTGCAGGCAGTGTTAAGCAGTCTCTCTCTGTTCAGGCAGTGCAAAGTGGCCCCTGTCTCTGTGCCAAGTGGCCTCTCTCTCTCTCTCTGCAGGCAGTGCCAAATGGCCTCTCTCTCTGTGCAGGCAGTGCCAAGTGGCATCTCTCTCTCTGTGCAGGCAGTGCCAAGTGGCCCCTCTCTCTGTGCAGGCAGTGCCAAGTGGCCTCTCTCTCTCTCTGTGCAGGCTGTGCCAAGTGGCCTTTCTCTCTGTGCAGGCTGTGCCAAGTGGCCTTTCTCTCTGTGCAGGCTGTGCCAAGTGGCCTCTCTCTTTCTCTGCAGGCAGGACCAAGTGGCCTCTCTCTCTCTCTCTCTCTGCAGGCAGTGCCAAATGGCCTCTCTCTCTGTGCGGGCAGTGCCAAGTGGCATCTCTCTCTGTGCAGGCAGTGCCAAGTGGCCCCTCTCTCTGTGCAGGCTGTGCCAAGTGGCCTTTCTCTCTGTGTAGGCTGTGCCAAGTGCTCTCTCTCTCTGCAGGCAGGACCAAGTGGCATCTCTCTCTGCAGGCAGTGCCAAGTGGCCCCTCTCTCTGTGCAGGCAGTGCCAAGTGCAGGCAGTGCCAAGTGGCCCCTCTCTCTGTGCAGACTGTGCCAAGTGGCCTCTCTCTCTGTGCAGACTGTGCCAAGTGGCCTCTCTCTGTGCAGGCTGTGCCAAGTGGCCTTCCTCTCTGTGCAGGCTGTGCCAAGTGGCCTCTCTCTTTCTCTGCAGGCAGGACCAAGTGGCCTCTCTCTCTCTCTGCAGGCAGTGCCAAGTGGCTTCTCTCTCTCTGTGCAGGCAGTGCCAAGTGGCCCCTCTCTCTGTGCAGACTGTGCCAAGTGGCCTCTCTCTCTCTGTGCAGGCTGTGCCAAGTGGCCTCTCTCTCTCTCTGTGCAGGCTGTGCCAAGTGGCCTTTCTCTCTGTGCAGGCTGTGCCAAGTGGCCTCTCTCTCTCTGTGCAGGCTATGCCAAGTGGCCTCTCTCTCTCTCTCTCTCTCTGCAGGCAGTGCCAAGTGGCCTCTCTCTCTGTGCAGGCAGTGCCAAGTGGCATCTCTCTCTGTGCAGGCAGTGACAAGTGGCATCTCTCTCTGTGCAGGCAGTGACAAGTGGCCTCTCTCTCTCTGTGCAGGCAGTGCCAAGTGGCCTCTCTCTCTCTGTGCAGGCTGTGCCAAGTGGCCTCTCTCTTTCTGTGCAGGCTGTGCCAAGTGGCCTCTCTCTTTCTCTGCAGGCAGTGCCAAGTGGCCTCTCTCTCTCTCTCTGCAGGCAGTGCCAAGTGGCCTCTCTCTCTGTGCAGGCAGTGCCAAGTGGCATCTCTCTCTGTGCAGGCAGTGCCAAGTGGCATCTCTCTCTGTGCAGGAAGTGCCAAGTGGCATCTCTCTCTGTGCAGGCAGTGCCAAGTGGCCCCTCTCTCTGTGCAGGCAGTGCCAAGTGGCTCTCTCTCTCTCTCTGTGCAGGCTGTGCCAAGTGGCCTTTCTCTCTGTGCAGGCTGTGCCAAGTGGCCTCTCTCTTTCTCTGCAGGCAGGACCAAGTGGCCTCTCTCTCTCTCTCTGCAGGCAGTGCCAAGTGGCCTCTCTCTCTCTGCAGGCAGTGCCAAGTGGCATCTCTCTCTCTGTGCAGGCAGTGCCAAGTGGCCCCTATCTCTGTGCAGACTGTGCCAAGTGGCCTCTCTCTCTCTGTGCAGGATGTGCCAAGTGGCCTTTCTCTCTGTGCAGGCTGTGCCAAGTGGCCTGTCTCTTTCTCTGCAGGCAGTGCCAAGTGGCCTCTCTCTCTCTCAGGCTCTCTCTCTCTCTGCAGTGCCAAGTGGCCTCTCTCTCTGTGCAGGCAGTGCCAAGTGTCATCTCTCTCTGTGCAGGCAGTGCCAAGTGGCCTCTCTCTGCAGGCAGTGACAAGTGGCCTTTCTCTCTGTGCAGGCAGTGACAAGTGGCCTCTCTCTCTCTGTGCAGGCAGTGACAAGTGGCCTCTCTCTCTCTGTGCAGGCAGTGACAAGTGGCCTCTCTCTCTCTCTGTGTGCAGGCTGTGCCAAGTGGCCTCTCTCTCACTGTGCAGGCTGTGCCAAGTGGCCTCTCTCTTTCTCTGCAGGCAGTCCAAGTGTCCTCTCTCTCTCTCTCTCTCTCTCTGCAGGCAGTGCCAAGTGGCCTCTCTCTCTGTGCAGGCAGTGCCAAGTGGCATCTCTCTCTGTGCAGGCAGTGCCAAATCTCTCTCTGTGCAGGCAGTGCAAGTGGCCTCTCTCTTTCTGCAGGCAGTGCCAAGTGGCCTCTCTCTCTCTCTTGCAGGCAGTGCCAAGTGGCCTGTCTCTCTCTCTCTCTGCAGGCAGTGCCAAGTGGCCTCTCTTTCTCTGCAGGCAGTGCCAATGGCCTCTCTCTCTGTGCATGCAGTATCTCTCTCTGTGCAGGCAGTGCCAAGTGGCATCTCTCTCTGTGCAGGCAGTGCCAAGTGGCATCTCTCTCTGTGCAGGCAGTGACAAGTGGCCTCTCTCTCTTTGTGCAGGCAGTGCCAAGTGGCCTCTCTCTCTCTGTGCAGGCAGTGTCAAGCGTTCTCTCTCTGTGTGCAGGCAGTGTTAAATGGTCTCTCTCTCTCTCTCTCTGCAGGCAGTGCCAAGTGGCCTCTCTCTCTCTGGGGCAATATGGAGCAGTCTTCTCTCTCTCTCTCTCTGCAGTGAATGTGGTGTAGATGGATGGTGAGCTGATTCAGTGGTTCAATGGGCCATTTGACTGGACTTGCCCCCCAGGCCTAAGGCTGCCAGCCCTCCCCTGCTCTGATGGCTCACCTGTTGAAGTTGCGGGTTAGCCTGGTAACGTCACATAGAGAATTAGAGTAATGAGCATCAGGGGAGGTCATTTCAGTCTCTTGCCCTCTCCTGTTGCCTCAACTCTCACAGCTCATTATATCCCATTAGTTTAAGTCTGTACAGGCAGCTAAGGGCTGTTTGACATGATGACTTTAATTTTCTGAGGGATGGACACATCCCTGTGATGACTTCAACTTTTCTGTATACTTTTATTTTATGTATGTATGTGTATAATGTAGTGTAAAATTGAATGCAATGCTTTTAAAGTTTTCCATTTTATGATTTTTACAAATGCATGATATACAATAATTGGTAGTGTTGAGGCTTTTAAAGCAGTCCTTAGCTAGTTTAAAGATAAAACACAGATTTTAATGAAGTGCGACTGTCTTTTTAACCTTTTTCACCTTCACCGACGCAAGGGTAATGCATACCTCCCAACTTTTTGAGATGGTAATGAGGGACACCTAACAGCAAAAGTATGCAGGCATAGGACACACCCCTTGGCACGGCACTTAAAGGAGAATTGTACACAAAAAACAATATTGGTTAAACCCACAAGTGCTTTTTTTTACCCCTACTATTCCTTTATATTGTTTTTTGGAATTTAGAAATGCAGCAATTCAAAAATCAGATGAAAGGTTTAGCACTGGTAAACACTTTTTGATAGATAAAAAGTGCATTTTATATACATCTATATAGATCAGAGCAAAATGAGGGACAAATGAGGAGTAAAGAGGGACAGAGGGACATTGCTCCAAATCAGGGACAGTTGGGAGCTATGGTAATGGCAGAACAGCCCCACAGTGTGCCCGCATCCCTTATGCTTTCTGCTGCCCACTTTCTCCTTGTGTGCCCTCCTGTAGTGCTGCTTTCCCCCCAGCCCCTTCAAAGAGGACATGTCACAATTGGTGTATATTCTATCATCAAGGAACACGTCATCCCTTTATGATGGTACAACACATACAGTTTTTTTGCATATTTCATTGCGTCACAAAGACAATTTAACTATGTATTAACTTGAAATGTTATGCTTTATATTTAACAGAAATTTTGTAAGTTTGTTTGTGTGCACTAATGATTTTAGTGCATTTATAATATTTTGATTACAAATTTGCACAAGGCCTAAAAAACCAGCAGCACTATTTTTTTTTTTATTCTGTCAGCTCTGTGCTTTCAGAAAATGTATGGTTTGGGGGGTCTTTTACAAACCCTGAAAGTGGAAAAACAAAGGTGAAAAAATTGTGAACATGGTCTGGCCACCTGGGATGAAAAATATAAAAAGCAGAGTATGGCACTGAAAGAGGTAAATCACTTTAGTTATGATGTAGCACAGTAAAGTTTGGAATAATCGTTCTTTTCCAATACCTTCTGCGCTAGACTGGTCTGTATGTCAGTACTGTGTAATGTGATCAGATTTGTTGTACAAGCATGTTTGCTCACTTTGTTTTGAATCTGTTCCTTAGCACGATGGTCAATATGATTTGCATCCCTTCCTGCAGGTTGTTCCTCTCCCATTGAGTTGCTGCACTACAGAAGATATTAACCACTTGCCTACCAGGCACGAACACCTCCTTCCTGACCAAACCATTTTTCAGCTTTCAGCGCTGTTGCATTTTGAATGACAATTGCGCGGTCATGCAACGCTGTATCCAAATAAAAATTTTATAATTTTTTCCTCACAGATAGAGCTTTATTTTGGTGGTATTTGATCACCTCTGCGGTTTTTATTTCTTGCGCTATAAACAAAAGAAGAGGGACAAGTTTGAAAAAACATAATATTTTTAACTTTTTATTATAATAAATATCCAATTTTTTTATTTTTTTTTAACAAATTTTTTCCTCAGTTTAGGCCAATACGTATTCTTCTACATATTTTTGGTAAAAAAAATTGCAATAAGCATATATTGATTGGTTTGCGCAAAAGTTATAGTGTCTACAAATAAGGGGATAGTTTTTTGGCATTTTTCTTATTTTTTTTTTTTACTAGTAATGGCGGCGATCTGCGATTTTTATCGGCACTGCGACATTATGGCGGACAATTTTGACACATTTTTAGGACCATTGGCATTAATACAGCGATCAGTGCTATAAAAATGCATTGATTACTGTAAAAATGTCACTGGCAGTGAAGGGGTTAACACTAGGGGGCGATCAAGGGGTTAATTGCATTCCCTGTTTGTGTTTCTAACTGAAGGGGGAGGGGGCTGTGTAGGGGAAGAGATAGATCGCTTTTCAAATGTATGCGTTTTGCAGCCGGAATGTTTTTGGAAAGGGTCAGGACTTGTTTTGTGTGTAATAGACTTCAATTGCATTGCACCAGAAATGCAAGTGTTGTGCTTGATGCGTTTTTATTTTTCCCGTTTAAACACTGTATATAGCTTGTTACAAACTAGCGGGCCGGGAAGCCGATCGTACTGTCCAACAACCAATGAGTCATCAGCTTTCCTGCTGGCTGTAAAAAAAAAAGGCGCAGGGTTCCCCCCCACCCCCGCGTCCATACCAGGCCCATCAGGTCTGGAATGAATGTCCCACCCCCACACCAAATTTTTTTTTTTAAATGGCACGGGGTCCCCCCCAAAATCTATACCAGACCCTTATCCAAGAATGTAGCCCGGCAGGTCAGACAAGGGTGGGGACGAGCGTGAGCGCCCCCCTTCTGAACCAGGCAGCTTGCCCTCAACATGGGGGGTGCTTTGGGGCGGGGGGACTCTGCCCCTCCCACACAAAGCACCTTGTCTGGATGTTGATGGGGACAATGATTTCTTCCTCACAACCCTGGCCTGTGGTTGTGGAGGGGGGTCTGTGGGCAGGGGTCTTATCCGAATTTGGAAGCCCCCTTTAACAAGGGGACCCTCAGATCCCGGCCCCCCATGTGAATGAGTATGGGGTGCACTGTACCCCTACCCATTCACCAAAAAAAGAAGTGTAGTGTTACAAAACCCAATTCCTTTATTAAAAATCGTGTCTTCTTAGATTTGGGATTTTCCATTCTCCCCTCTGGTCTCAGCCAAGGACAAACTGGTCCAATACAAAATTGTACACAGAGCTCACTACACGCCTCACAGGCTGCACCAGATGTCGCCTGCATATTCTCCGGCGTGCTGGCCCTGCTCCTACCAGCCGGGGGATTTCTTTCACATTTTCTGGTCTTGCCCAGCAATTGTACATCATTGGGAAGAAGTACTCCAAGTGATCGCTAAGATCACTAAGACTAGTGTCCCTTATGATCCTAAACATTGTCTGCTGGGACTGGTAGAACAAATGTCAATGCTCAGAGATAGGAAAATACTCATATCCCTGTTATTGTATTATGCACGTAAGGCCATCACGATGAACTGGAAACAATCATCTCCCCCTCTGTCAGATTCTGGAAGAACCTAGTCAACGCCAGTTTACCCCTTTATAAAGTCACATACTCGGGCAGGGGTTGCCCACAAAAATTTGAAAAGGTATGGACCTGTTGGTTAGACGATAACACCACGGCAACCAATGCAGTAACCAACCCCTAGATTAACATTATGGTTATAGTATGGTAGTATATTGACCCAATTACTCTCATGTCACATTATCCTGTCATTATAATCTTGAGCACAGATTCTCCTGAACTAAACCTCTCCCCACATTGGGGTTTAGATAAGTAAGGTTGTTTATGTTGTATCGTCTGTCCTGTTGTGGTCTGTTGCTGCATCAGTGACAGTTCATTTATGTTATATGATGTGCCCTGTTGTGGTCTGTTGCCGCATCAGAGGATCTGCCCCTATCTGGGCAATGTTTGGCCCCTGCGTGGGCAATTTTGTATGCTAATGAAAAACTCAATAAAAAAGATTTTGCAAAAAAAAAAAAAATCGTGTCTTCTTTCTGTGGGCTTCTCCCTTTGGTGTTTCTTCTCCCTCTTCTCTCTCTGTTGATTTCTTGTCCCTCTGCTGTTCCTTCTCCCTCTTCTCTCTCTGGTGATGTCTTCTTCGTCCGCCGCTGCCCACTAAAAATAAAAAACATGGCTGTCTCCGTTGTGTCGGCTCCCGCTGTCTGCCATTTCTTATATAGCCATGGCCAGCCGGTGACGTCACCCGGAGATTCCGCCCCTTGTGACGTCACAGATGAAATACAAAACGTTGTTTGTTATGGTTTACATGCACTTTACAGGTCTCAAAGTGTTAATAAACCCAAAGTGCCTTAATCTGTGCAAATTTTCAATGCAGCCTGTAATTTCTTAACTAAAAATGGATTGGTTTCCCCAAGGGGTATTTTAGCAGCTGAATATTCCAATCAAAGTACTTGGGTTTTTGATTTTTAGTAAAATCTTTATTAACCACTTCCCTACCGCCCACTGTCATATGACGCCCACAAGGTGGATCTCCCATCCTGGGTCGGCGTCATATGACGTCCTCCCATTCCCGGCCGCCTAGGGGGCACGCGCGGCGTCGCTCGGGACCCGGTGCGAGTGCCCGGCGGCCGCGACGTCCGCCGGGCACCCGCGATTGCCCGTTAAAACAACGGGACCGTGCGGGACCGTGGAGCTGTGTGTGGAAACACACAGCTCCACGTCCTGTCAGTGGAGAGGAGACCGATCATGTGATCCCAGTACGTAGGAACACCGATCGGTCTCCTCCCCTTGTAAGTCCCCTCCCCCCACAGTTAGAATCACTGCCTTAGGGAACACATTAACCCCTGCAGCGCCCCCTAGTGTTAACCCCTTCCCTGCCAGTCACATTTCCACAGTAATCACTGCAATTTTATCGCAACGATCGCTGTGTAAATGTGAATGGTCCCAAAAATGTGTCAAAAGTGGCCGAAGTGTCCGCCGCAATGTCGCAGTCACGAAAAAAAAAAAAATCACAGATCGCCGCCATTACTAGTAAAAAAAAAAAATGCAATGAATCTATCCCCTATTTTGCAGACGCTATAACTTTTGCGCAAACCGATCTATATACGCTATATACTGAGGAAAAAAATAGTTTTTTTTTAAAAAAAATGGGATATTTATTATAGCAAAAAGTAAAAAATATTGTGTTTTTTTTTCAAAATTGTCTCTCTTCTTTTGTTTATAGCGCAAAAAAAAAAAAAAAAAAACGCAGAGGTGATCAAATACCACCAAAAAAAAGCTCTATTTGTGGGAAAAAAAGGACGTCAATTTTGTTTGGGTGTAACGCTGCACGACCGCGCAATTGTTAGTTAAAGCGACGCAGTGCCGAATAGCGAAAAGTGCTCTGGTAAGGAAGGGTGTAAAATGGCCCGGTGCTGAAGTGGTTAAACAAAATCAAATTCAAAAAGTGAAAACAGAGTTCTGGCTACAGATATATACAAAACATGTTTCATTGCATCTGTTAATTTCACAAAATATAATAATCAAAGAGTTGTTACATTGCAGAGATGATGTCCACATGAACACCCCAAATTGTTGCATTACAGAAATGGTGTCCGCATGAACACTACAACGCATTTCAACTTAAACAGTCGTAGTCTTCTTCAGGGGGTTTGTTCCAGAGAGACCTATCAAAAAGTACATACCCATATGTTTAATGCATCATACTTTACAAACACCTATGAACATATTATACCATAATAGAATTAAAATTACCGCTCAGGAAATTAAACTGTATCCTATAGCCAGGCTTTGCTTTTAAAGAGATCCCAGCGATCCCATACTCTCCAGGCGCCGTTCCCACCTCCTGAAGATGGAGTCCAGTTCTAAGAGGCTTGCAAGGAGCCACGCATTGTAACCTTGTAGAGATGAGGGAGTGGCCCATTTCTAGGGGTGATAGCTTTGCGCATTGCGGTTTGCTGCACTTCGGAGTCATTAAGAAGTAATGGCATCGGAAATGCGTCTCACGTTTTGCTGCAATGGTGTGAATGGAGCCTTAAGCCTCGTACACACGATCGGACTTTCGGTAGACAAAGCGTCAGACTTTTGTCCGAAGGGCGTGTGCCGGGAACTTGTCTTGCATACAAACGGTACACAATTATCGGCCAACAAACACGAACATAGTGATGTACTACGTGCAATTTCAGCTCTTAAGCGCAACAATTGTCCGATGGAGCATACACTTGGTCGGATTTTCCACCAACAGCCTGTCATCAAACATTTGCCATCGGAAAGTCCGATCATGTGTACGAGGCTTTAGAGTGTGTACTGGAGTTGGTGGGGGTTTTGTGGTGAGCAGTAATCCTCTCACTAACTGGTATTGCTCGTTCTTTTTAGATGCACATCTGACACCTGCAAAGAGTCAGTTACCATTTGCAACAGTTCCACATGTGTTCCTGTTTTTCATAATTGAGCCCTAGTAAGCAAATCATTTTTAAACATTTATTGTCCTAACAGTCACAAAATATCTGTTTTTGTATGAAACCTATTCGGACTGAAAAAATGTTGTGAATAAAAGCCTCTGTTTTTATTTCTGTACGTTTCACTTTTTTTATGGAGTACAGTGATGGCATTTAAACAAAACTTTATGGACGGTAATTCATATATGACTTCCTATCAATACATTTGTGAAATGTTTTATTTTTCTGCTAAAGTCTCCTTCAGGATGTAAGGACATTTGGGGGTTATTTATGAAAGGCAAATCCACTTTGCACTACAAGTGCAAACTACAAGTGCAAAGTACACTTGATATTGTACTGAAAGTGCACTTGGAAGTGCAGACGCTGTAGATCCGAGGGGGACATGCAAGAAAAAAAAAAAAACAGCATTTTAGCTCGCATGTGATTAGATAATAAAATCAGCAGAGCTTCCACTCATTTCAGATCTACCCCTCAGACTTACAGCGACTGCACTTCCAAGTACACTTTGCACTTGTAGTTTGCACTTGTAGTGCAAAGTGGATTTGCCTTTTGTAAATAACCCCCATTGGGGGTTAATGTCTAAACCGCTTGCAACAAAAGTGAGTACATCCCTAAGTGAAAATGTCCAAATTGGGCCAAATTATCCATTTTCCCTCCCCCTGTGTCATGTGACTTGTTATGTTGCGTACACACGATCGGATTTTCTGACGGGAAATGTTGGATGTGAGCTTGTTGGCGGTAAGTCTGTGTGTATGCTCCATCGGACACTAAACAAAAAAGGGGGGGGGGGATTTTGTGACTTTAATTGAGGCATGGTGAGGCGCCTCCATCCCTGGATTCGATACTCAAAAGGAGGTTTGGACTTTAGATGAAGCAGTTGAAATGCTAGGATTGGAGTAGAAATTATTTTATTAATCATGAGTATATAATAAAAGAGTAATATGGTATATGTACAAGTGATAAGCACAAGGTATAGACATAATCATACAAGGTATAAATAGATAAACACATGATTAAAAATGAGTACAAGATAATCAAATAGTAATAAATAAGACAATAGTATGGCCCACAAGTCCCAAGAATGGCATGCCCGGTACTTATGCCCATGGTCATCTTGTATAGATATAACTATACTGTAAAAAATGGTTAAATTATTAAAATCATCAAGGCGTAGTAGGTGTCACTGTAGCATCAAGTATAGCTCGACGCGTTTCATGGATACTTCTCCACTCATCAGGAGCAGATGAGACAGATTCCTGTGAAATATATAAATATAATAAGCCACACTCTATACTGAGCGAAAAAGAAATAATAATTATTGCAAAAGTTTGCCAAGTGCACTTACCGAACCTGCCAGTGAGTGCGACATGCAATGAATGGCACATGGTGGGTCAGAGGCATCAACTCCACCGTGGGAGCTGAGGAAGCGTGATCTACATTGGCAGCATCGGGTGCTGTTTGGGAGGCGCCTGGATATAGGGGTAATCTCCATGTGACAGCAGTGCTGGTGTGTGGGTGATAGAATGAGATAATTTGGGAAAAGATATAGAATGTATATGTATTAAGAGAAGTTTGGACGTAACCAAGTAGATGTGTATTTAAAATAATGAATTCAAAAGTAATGTATATATGTAGCAATATAGGGTATATATGTATTTAAAATTGATATTGGATTGAAAGTAGTATATAAGTATGGATCCAGTGTATCTACAAATATGATAATGATAGTGAGGAGTGTGGGTGAAAAAAATGGAATGTGTATGTGATGACTGAAATATATGCGATAAGTGACATAATGATAGTGAGGAGTGTGGGTGAAAAAAATGAAATGTGTATGTGATGGCTGAAATATATGCGATAAGTGACAACAATGGCCTGGGTGTGTGCAAACATTAATCTTGTGAGTGAGGGTAGGTGAATAAAATTGTAAAGAGTGATAAAAAAATGTGTACAGTAAAGCAAATCCTACAAGCTAGAGTGACCTAGATCCAGGAGCACTTGGAGTTGATGCCTCTGACCCACCATGTGCCATTCACTGCATGTCGCACTAACTGCCAGGTTTGGCAAGTGCGCTTGGCAAACTTTTCCAATAAACTTTTTCGCTCAGTATAGAGTGTGGCTTATTATATTTATATATTTCACAGGAATCTCGCATCTGCTCCTGATGAGTGGAGAAGTATCCACGAAATGCGTCGAGCTATACTTGATGCTACAATGACACCTACTATGCCTTAATGATTTTACTAATTTAACAATTTTTTACAGTATAGTCTATACAAGATGACCATGAGCATAGGTACCGGGCATGCCATTCTTGGCACTTGTGGGCCATACTATTGTCTTATTTATTACCATTTGATTATCTTGTACTAATTTTTAATCATGTGTTTATCTATTTATACCTTGTATGATTATGCCTATGCCTTGTGCTTATCACTTGTACATATACCATATTACTCTTTTATAATATACTCATGATTAATAAAATAATTTCTACTCCAATCCTAGCATTTCAACTGCTTCATCTAAAGTCCAAACCTCCTTTTGAGTATCGGACATTTGTTGTCAGACTTTCCCCCAACAAATGTTGGCTAGCTGGTTCTCAAATTTTCCACCAACAAATGTTTGTTGTCGGACTTTCCAATCATGTGTACACTAGTCCGTTGCACAAAATTCCACGCATACTCGGAATCAATAACGAGCCAGAAGCGATCAGTCTTGCAAAACTATCGTTTGCAATGGAGATATCACATACGTCTTGTATGTCACTACGTTCGTAATTGTTGGCCAACATTTGTGTGACCGTGTGTATGCAAGACAAGTTGGAGCCTACACCCTTCGATCAAAAATCCACGGTTTAGTTGTCGGTAAGTCCGATCATGTGTACAGGGCATTAGCATTACAAAGTCTTGTGTGTGAATGGGGAGCAGGTGTGTTAAATTTGGTGTTATCACTCTCACTCTCTCATACTGGTCACTGGAAGTTCAACATGTCACCTCATGGCAAAGAACTCTCTAAAGATCTGAAAAAAACAATTGCTGCTCTACATAAAGATGGCCTAGGCTATAGGACGATTGCCCGGACCCTGAAACTGAGCTGCAGCATGGTGGCCAAGGCCATACAGCGGTTTAACAGGACAGGTTCCACTCATAACAGGTGCCATGTTCCACCAAAGAAGTTGAGTGCACGTGCTCAGCATCATATCCAGAGGTTGTCTTTGGGAAATAGAGGTATGAGTGCTGCCAGCATTGCTACAGAGGTTGAAGGGGTGGAGGGTCAGCCTGTCAGTGCTCAGACCATACGCTGCACACTGCATCAAATTGGTCTGCATGGCCCTCATCCCAGAAAAAGACCTCTGCTAAAATGGTGCACAAGAAAGCCCGCAAAAAGTTTGCTGAAAACAAGCAGACTAAGGACATGGATTACTGGAACCATGTCCTGAGATCTGATGAGACCAAGATAAACTTATTTGGTTTGGAAGGTGTCAAATATGTGTGGCGGCAACAAGGTGATAAGTACAAAGACAAGTGTGTCTTGCCTACAGTAAAGCATGGTGGTGGGAGTGTCATGGTCTGGGGCTGCATGAGTGCTGCCGGCTCTGTGGAGCTACAGTTCATTAAAGGAACCATGAATGCCAACATGTACTGTGACCTACTGAGGCAGAGCATGATCCCCTCTCTTCGGAGACTGGGCCGCAGGGCAGCATTCCAACATCATAATGACCCCAAACACACCTCCAAGACGACCACTGCCTTGCTAAAGAAGCTGAGGGTAAAGGTAATGGACTGGCCAAGCATGTCTCCAGACCTAAGTCTCTAACATCCACCAGCTCTGTGATGTCGTCATGGAGGAGTGGAAGAGGACTCCAGTGGCAACCTGTGAAGCTCTGGTGAACTCCATGCCCAAGAGGGTTAAGGCAGTGCTGGAAAATAATGGTGGTCACACAAAATGTTGACACTTTGGGCCCAATTTAAACATTTTCACTTAGGGGTGTACTCACTTTTGTTGCCAGCAGTTTAGACATCAATGGCTGTGTGTTGAGTTATTTTGAAGAGACAGCAAATTTACACTGTTATACAAGCTGTACACTCACTACATTACATTGTAACAAAGTGTAATTTCTTCAGTGTTGTCACACTGAAAAGATATAATAAAAAATATTTACAAAAATGTGAGGGTGTACTCACTTTTGTTAGATACTGTATGTATGTATATATATATATATATATATATATATATATATATATATATATACACACATACACACACACACACACACACATCTCATAAAATGTATCCTCAAATATCCTCAAGTAATTTATTTATTTCAGTAATTCAATTCAAAAAGTGAAACTCATATATTATATAGATGCCTTACACACAGAGTGATATATTTTAAGCATTTCTTGCTTTTAATTTTGATTATTAGAGACTTACAGCTAGTGAAAACTCGAAATTTTCACTCAGAAAATTAGAATATTACATAAGACAAATAAATAAAAGGATTTTTAATACAGAAATGTTGGCTTACTGAAAGTAAGTCCATGTACAGTATAGTATGCACTCAATACTCGGTCGGGGCTCCTTTTGCATGAATTACTGCATCAATGCGGTGTGGCATGAAGGCGATCAGTCTGTGGCACTGCTGAGGTGTTATGGATGCCCAGGTTGCTTTGATAGTGGCCTTCAGCTCATCTGCATTGTTGGGTCTGGTGTCACTAATCTTCCTCTTGATGATACCCCACAGAATCTCTATGGGGTTTAGGTCAGGCGAGTTTGCTGGCCAATTAAGCACAGTGATACCATGATCATTAAACCAGATATTGGTACTTTTGGCAGTGTGGGCAGGTGACAAGTCCTGCTGGAAAATGAAATTAGCATCTCAATAAAGCTGGTCAGCAGTGGGAAGCATGAAGTGCTCTAGAATTTCCTAGTAGAGGTGCGCTGACTTTGGACTTGCTAAAACACAGTGGACCAACACTAGGAGATGACATGGCTCTGCAAATCATCAGGGACTGTGGAAAATGTTTCATTTCATTTGGAAATCAAGGTCCCAGAGTCTGGACGAAGAGTGGAGAGGCACAGAATCCATGTTGCATGAGGTCCAGTGTGAAGTTTACAGTGATTGTTCAGGGGGTCGTGTCACTACAAGTCTTGGGCCATTGGACAGACAGGCTGTGCTCCTGGCATAGTAAAAAAAAAAAAAAAAACTGACTACAGTGGGATGGCTGTGCTTCTAGGCCTAGTGTGAAATGTGAAAGCTGGGGGACCGGCGGGAACACTGGCAGGTTTTTTACACAAAGGAAGAAATACAAAGAGAACAGGATATTTTTTTATCACAAGTACATGGTGCAACAGGCACAGATCTGGAATATGAAATGTTAGGGTAACATTCTTTCAATCAGGAATTGCCCAGAGAAGCTTTATAAATATATGAAACTGATAAAAGTGATAGGTGTTTAAAGCACCTACTCTTTAACTTTTTTTATTCTTTGGCGAAGAGTTGGTATTTATTTCTGTAAGGTACCTGCTTCCCCCTCTGCCGGTATTTACCTTGATCAGTGATGGCGAACCTTGGCACCCCGGATTTTTTGGAACTACATTTCCCATGATGCTCCACTGCACTGCAGAGTGCATGAGCATCATAGGAAATGTAGTTCCAAAACATCTGGGGAGCCAGATGATTTCCCAGAAGTGGGAAATCCTAGTTTTGGCTGCTGAATGGCCATAGTGACTGTCAATCAACCAGCATGGGGGCAGGTTGACAAAAAAAAAAACATGGCTGCCTGTAGCTCATACAGGAGGGTGACAATTCCCTCTGCAGCATTTTAAGGTAGTAAGTAAAGCCTGCTATAGATGGAGTGATTTTCTTTCCTGTAACCACGGCTAGATTACCCTATCAAGAGTCAGTGTTGATGGGGAATCCCTCCTGCTAAGCCATTGTGTTCTCCTGGCGGGGGTGGAGAACACCGTGATTGCTGCTCGCAGCTATAATAGTCACTAGCAATAATTGCATGTAAAATCTAACAGGCTGGTTGTACCCAAGTTGATCGTTCAGTTTGGTTACATTCAGCCTGCCTATACATGGTTCAAATCTCGACTGGTCCCTGTTGAACCGGCTGAGATTTAAAAAAAGTGTGAACCCTAGAGGCAGGTGTTTTCCATGTGCTAAGTGGGTTCCAATAATACCAATAATCTCTATAAGCTTCTAGTTGGCTGCACTGTAAATGTCACTCAGTACATTCCCAGCATGCTCCAGATGTTCCGTCCAGAATTTATAACTTCACTTGTTAAAGGACATTTCCTCTCTAGTGAATGGCTTCATTGTTCTTCGGCAGTCTGGGCTGCAGAATTTGTTCTTTGGAAAGGAATCTATGGTATAGGCAAATTCCATAGCACATGCCACCCTGATGTCTTCTCTCGGCCTCATTTATGGACAACCTCGATCACAGAGGATGAAAGTCACCAGTGAGCTGACATCATACCAGGTTATGTTCTCTTGCTGTTGTATAATAGGTGCAGCCATGGTGTTATAATATTCATAGACTTTACAGGGCTTCTTCATACCACATGATTTGGGCTGTGTTGGTCAAAGCAGTCCCAATACATGGATAAGTCAAAATGGTGTTTTGGTGTGAAAAAAAATCAGGCAGGCCACATTTTATTGAGTTGTAGCCTGTGTGGTTAAAAGAAAGCAAAAAAAAATGTAGCACGCATCACCAGTGCATACCAATACATATGTGCTAACGCATGCGCTGTGGCGCGAATAAGCCCTAAATTAGTATTTCATGTTTCCCCCGAAAATAAGACCTACCCCGAAATCAAGACCTAGCGTTATTTTCCAGCAGGCCTGGAATATAAGCCCTACCCCGAAAATAAGCCCTAGTTTAAAATGCCCTAGTTTAAAATGCTTGTAAAATCCTATAATCCAGTCTATTACAGTAGAATATAATGTACAATGTGTGTGTTTCTGTAATATAATTGTGGGGAAGAGAACTCCGGCGGGTCACAGAAGCGCAGAGCGGCGCTATAATAAAGGTATTTGGCACAATTATATTACAGAAACACACACATTGTACATTATATACTACTGTAATAGACTGGATTATAGGATTTTACAAGCATTTTAACTCTGTTCACACTGGGGATTCCTGTCAGGCAGGGAGAGAGAGGGGGAGAGAAGACCGCACATTACATGGTAAGACCTACCCCGAAAATAAGCCCTACTGTGTCTTTTTACTGACAAAATGAATATAAGACCCGTGCTTATTTTCGGGGAAACACAGTGTGACGGACCTCGTACCCAAGATGTCCGCCGTAAATGCTTCCTCCGTCCGGTACCACACAATCCAAGACCCCTTAGCTCACCCAGTCACCAGACAACACCAGTGTAGGCTACATCAGGAATTACTCTTTATTTGAAATGTCACACATATATACAGCCAGATGACTAAAGCCTAACCTAATTAGCATGAGCTAATTATCTTAATCAACACTGGACTCCTTCATTCAATTGCAGGGTTAATTAGCACATACAACAATAGGTGAAATACTCTTACAAGCCAGACTATATGCATTAACACAACAGACAGGTGGCTGGAGTTCATGAGTCATGACATTAGCGTCTCTTGCTAATATGCCAAATACACATACAGATTCTATGTGTATTGGGGGGCCAGCATGGACCTGAATCCAAGTACCACCAGCTCAGGGGTCCCAGGCTTGCAGCTCAAAGAGCACTGTTCCCCCAAATGCCAGGGCCCATAATCGCAAGGTAATAGGCTCGCCTTCAGTCCCCTCCAACAGCCTGTGTCCCGGCTAGGTCTGTCACATTTCTCCCCTTTCGGCAGGAGACTAACACAGGAGGAGACCCCAGACGGGTTGACTCCGAAGTTAGTCAGTGGTTCCAGTCCTCTAATGCCTGTACCCACACAGTACCCCAAACAAATTGTTCCAAACAGAACACGACTCACCCAGCCAACTTCTGCCTCTCTCATAGAACATATCAGCCGCTGGGGAGAGGCCTGGACTGGCCCTTCTCCCTGGAGTCTTTTCAGCCGCTGGAGAGAAGACAGGGTGACTGGGCTCACTCCATCATGCTGTTGGGGATCTGGGCCGACAGCCCAGCATCCCTGGGGTATACAGGTGGGGACTGCAGTCCCATCCCCCTTTACAGGAAATCTGCCCTCTGTTAGTTATGGGCAGAGGCCAGCAGCACTTTGTTCCGTTGCCAGCAGTTCAGCTGGATGTAGGAGCTTCCCTACATCATCTCCTCCAGCTAACTGTTGGGGAGAGAGGCCAACTGCCCCAGCTCCCTGGAACTCCGCAGCTGTTGCTGGTGCTGGACAGAGGTGGGCAGCACTCTGCCCTGTTGCCAGCACTTCTGCTGGGGACTCCACATCCTCCGCTCTGGTTAACCGTTGGGGCAGGAGGCTGGCTTCCTCCACTCCCAAATTGTGTAGCTGCCATTGGGAAGGGGAGCCGGCTGCTTCCTTTTCCATTCCCTCATCTGGCTGCTGGGATGACATGTCTGTGGTATTGTCTCCCAGGTGCACGGATCTTTGCTGGGGAGGAAAGACCGCTTTCTCCCCCCTGGCCGACTGTTGAGGAGGGACAACAAACACCTCCTCTCCCTTCTCCCCCTGTATCTGCTGCTGGGAATTGATCACCACCTTCTCACCCTGAGCCTCCAAAACTGACACAGGTGTGGGGCAGAGGTCTTGGACCCTCTGTCCGGTGACCAGCGCTTCAGCTGGGGCAGTTCCTTGTAACTCCCCAGATACTGCTGTTGATGCTGGGCAGAAGTTAGCAGAGCTCTGCCCTGTTGTCAGCACTTCAGGTTTGGGGACGGCAATCTCCAGAGTTTCCACTGCCGATTCTCTTGCATGCTGCTGGACAGGCATATTCCTCCATCCAACCTCGTTTTGTGCAGTAACAGGTTTGTCAAGGTCAGTCAGCACTTGCTGCATCCGCCATAAGACCTCCGCGTCCATAGCCTTTGGGGGCAGGTGGGCAAAGCACTCTGTTACTATGCCACATTGCTGACTCTTCAGCCAGGATTTCAGAGCTGTCTGCTGGTATTTGCTGATAGTCCCAGGCAAAGGGAGCCCCACCCTGCTGCTGAGCAGAGTCTAGCAGCTGTATGTAGGCGATCTCCAGCTCCCATTCCTGAGCGGCCAGGAACTCCAAATCTTCCTGTGCCCAGAGCACTTCCGAGACGTTCAATCTTTGCTCTCTGTGCTCCATTATTTCCTCCAAACGCCACTCCAGATCACTCCCAAAGTCGGGGTCCTCGGACAGCCTCCAGTACAACAATCCCAGGCCATTATAATCAAAGCCTTCCGTGGGCCTGTCATCCGCTGTCCACGGGCACACTTGGGCTACATACCACCGGAGGGCTCTGTAGCTCTCGTCCAAACGCATTTCTGCCCGGATCAGCCTGCTTAACTCAGCTGTCCACTCCTGCTTCGGTTGTTCCCCCAATAACAGCAATCGTACTTCATACTGCGACCAGTACCTTACATGGATGGAGGGGAGAACTTTTCCCTGGTGTCGCTGCTCACAGGCTAGCGCTTCTTTCCAGAGTTGTAGGCGAACAGAATCATACCATCCCAGCAGGACCTGCACCGATACTGGTCCTCTGTGCTGTATCCGCATCTCTCGCAACCTCCTTCCGAATTCCTCTTCCATGACGTATCTGTACCTCTGCTATCCGGGCCTTGGATCCAGGTGATGGTTTGGATGTGTTCACGACAAGGAAGCACGATCCCACCGCTGCCAGCCAATTGTGACGGACCTCGTACCCAAGATGTCCGCCGTAAATGCTTCCTCCGTCCGGTACCACACAATCCAAGACCCCTTAGCTCACCCAGTCACCAGACAACACCAGTGTAGGCTACATCAGGAATTACTCTTTATTTGAAATGTCACACATATATACAGCCAGATGACTAAAGCCTAACCTAATTAGCATGAGCTAATTATCTTAATCAACACTGGACTCCTTCATTCAATTGCAGGGTTAATTAGCACATACAACAATAGGTGAAATACTCTTACAAGCCAGACTATATGCATTAACACAACAGACAGGTGGCTGGAGTTCATGAGTCATGACATTAGCGTCTCTTGCTAATATGCCAAATACACATACAGATTCTATGTGTATTGGGGGGCCAGCATGGACCTGAATACAAGTACCACCAGCTCAGGGGTCCCAGGCTTGCAGCTCAAAGAGCACTGTTTCCCCAAATGCCAGGGCCCATAATCGCAAGGTAATAGGCTCGCCTTCAGTCCCCTCCAACAGCCTGTGTCCCGGCTAGGTCTGTCACACACAGTATATAGTTTTTTGGGCCAATCATTAGTTGCTTACAGTAAGCAGCACTGTGTTCTGGCAGCAGTACAGGAGACTTCCTGTCTGCTGGCAGAATTAAAGAGTTAGGTTGAGTGTTTCTCTGCCATTCAGTAGAATCCTTGTATTTTTATCATTGAATGTAATGCTTTCTCTGATTGTCCAAGGTGGAAATTGTAATGTCACCCGCCCTCCACTCCTGCGCTCCTGGCATACATCCCTGAGGCATCATTCACACCTGGGCATTTTGGGATCATGGCAAAATCATTGCGATTTTTATTACTCAGCAATCGTGGCAAATCGCATTGGCGTGAGTCTTGTCACGTAAAAAGGAGCAAAGCTTAGCAGGCATGCGAGCGCCACGTGACGTAGGAGCTGATGCACATGCCCGGCGGTCGCACTGTCCGCCAGGCACCCGCAATTGCTCCTGAGAGAGAAAGAACGAAGGATCTGTCAATGTAAACAGATAGATCCCCAGTTCTGTCAGGGAGAGGAGAGAGATCTGCTGTTTCTAGTGAATAGAAACAGCGATGTCTCTCTACTCCCAGTCACTACACTGCCCCCAGTTAGAAACACCTCCCTAGGACACATCTAACCCCTTGATCACCCCCTTCCCTGCCAGTGACATTTATACAGTAATCAGTGGCTATTTCTAGCTCTGATCGCTTTATAAATGTCAATGGTCCCAAAAATGTGTCAAAATTGTCCGATCTGTCTGCCACAATCCCAATAAAAAAAAAAATCGCAGATCGCCACCATTACTAGTAAAAAAAAAATAATAATAATAATAATAATAATAATAAAAATGCTATAAATCTTCCCCTATAATATATTGTAGACGCTATAACTTTCGCGCAAACCAATCAATATACGCTTATTGCAATTTTTTTTTTACCAAAAATATGTAGAAGAATACATATTGGCCTAAACTAGGATACATTTTTTATTTGTGGATATTTATTATAGCAAAAAGTAAAAAATATTGTTTTTTTTTGTCAAAATTGTCGCTCTTTTTTTGTTTATAGCGCAAAAAATAAAAACTGCAGTGGTGATCAAATACCACCAAAAGAAAGCTCTATTTGTGGGAAAAAAAAGGATGTCAATTTTGTTTGGGTACAACATTGCACAACCGCGCATTTGTCAGAGCGACGCAGTGCCGGATCGCAAAAAATGGCCTGGTCATTAAGGGGGCAAATCCTTCCAGGGCTGAAGTGGTTAATACAATGCTCAGTGTTTCAGCATGTCATAGATTTTGACAGTTTGCTGGCTGCACCTGTGTTTCCCGCGATGATGCTGATGAGCCAAATCATCCGTGTGCATGAGGCCTAATAGCAATATATGATTGATTTGATTTGGTTTTTAAATCCTGTTGATGTGCGATTCTTTCAAAACAATGGAATCTGCAAACACCTGAATAGCCATGACTTCCTTTCCAGACGGACTCGATCAAAGTCGATCGACCAGGGTGAAAAATTATGACCACCATTAGAACGATGCCGTGATCTCTGGACAGAGCAGCTAAATGGAGGAAGTTCTCAGCAAATCCGGGACAGTTGGCAGATGCATTTGATCAGATTGAGTAATTCTACCTTTTTTACAATGAGAAATCTTTGCGCAAACATAAAATTAAATAAAACGACCACATTTTTATCTGTGATGATTTTACTAAAGCTGTCTTTTCCCCCTTCTTCAGCTTTTTTTTGCTCTGACCTCTCCAGCTTTTATTTATTTTGTTACTTAACAGCAGTTGCTACGTTGTCTGCAAGTCGGCAGTATGCTGTGTTTGTCATTTTTTCCACAATACAGGGATTGCCTGTCACTGATTATAGAACACGGCCTTCATCTGACATCACAGGATATCCTGAGTGTTTCCTCCTGGGGTGCGTTAACACCATTACAAGATTTCAGCACATTTCTATGTATTTTTTTAATTGTTTCAGTAAGAAGCAATTCAGAGTTATATAAAAGTATAATTAAAGGCAAAACCTTTTTTCGTTTTTGATGGAGTAGAGAGGGATTAGAACCAGTGGCGGCTGGTGCTCAAAATTTTTTTGGGGGGGCGCAAACAAACTGAACCCCCCCATCAATTGCAGCCTCACTGTGCCCATCAAATGCCACCATTGTGTCCATCAAATGCAGCCACTTGTGCCCATCATATGTAGCCACCTGTGCCCATCATATGCAGCCACTTGTGCAGATCATATGCAGCCACTTGTGCAGATCATATGCAGCCACTTGTGCCCATCATATGCAGCCACTTGTGCCCATCATATGCAGCCACTTGTGCAGATCATATGCAGCCACTTGTGCAGATCATATGCAGCCACTTGTGCAGATCATATGCAGCCACTTGTGCAGATCATATGCAGCCACTTGTGCAGATCATATGCAGCCACTTGTGCAGATCATATGCAGCCACTTGTGCCCATCATATGCAGCCACTTGTACAGATCATATGCAGCCACTTGTGCAGATCATATGCAGCCACTTGTGCCCACATTATGCAGCCACTTGTGCCCATCATATGCAGCCACTTGTGCCCATCATATGCAGCCAAATGTGCCCGTGAAATGCAGCCACTTGTGCCCGTGAAATGCAGCCACTTGTGACCGTGAAATGCAGCCACTTGTGCAGATCATATGCAGCCACTTGTGCCCATCATTTGCAGCCACTTGTGCCCATCATTTGCAGCCACTTGTGCCCATCATTTGCAGCCACTTGTGCCCATCATATGCAGCCACTTGTGTCCGTGAAATGCAGCCACTTGTGCCCTTCAAACGCAGCCACTGTGCCCATAATATACAGCCACTTGTGGCCATCATATGCAGCCACTTGTGCCCGTCATATGCAGCCACTTGTGCCCATCATATGCAGCCACTTGTGCCCACCTCCCCCCCCCACTCGTGGCTCTGGCAGCACCCCACCCGTCTCTGGCGGCAGCACCCAGCCCCCACGGCTCTGGCAGCACACCCCCCCCCCCCCCGTTAGCGCGGCTCTTGCAGCGCCGAACCCCCCCCGCACGCGACTCTGGCAGAGGGGACTTACTGCAGCAGCTCCTCCTGCGTGTCTTCTCCGCTCCAGCGTGTGTGTCTTCTCCGCTCCTCTCCTAAGTGCCAGTCATCCAATAGGGTGGCCTGGCGCTTTGGCCAATCAGGAAACAGGTCTGCCGCCCGGCCTCCTGATTGGCAGGTTAGTGTGAAAATAGTGAGAATTAATTTGCTGTCGTCACACAATTGGGTGGAATCAAGGCGCACTCTCTGCGCCCCGAGCCCACCCTATTTTGAAGCCTATTAGAGCCTCTGGCTCTAATCAGATGCTTCAAAAAGTACCACCCCCCGCCAAAGGCATCCATGCGCCCGGCCCCTTTCAGGACGCCAGACGCATGGATGCCATGGACGGGGGGGTGGCGCCTGTGCGCCCACAGTGCACGGGCCGCCACTGATTAGAACGCTTGTCATTTTTTAATGCTGTCTGTGCCTCTGTTAGACCCCTTTCACACTGGTGCGCTTTGCAGGCGCTAAAAATAGCATTTGCAAAGCGCCCTAAAACAGCCGCTGCCCCCCGAGGGCTTTCACACTGGAGTGGTGCGCTTGCAGGACGTTAAAAAACTCCTGCAAGCAGCATCTTTGGAGCAGTGTATACACTGCTCCTTCACCGCTCTTGCCCATTGAAATCAATGGGGCAGCGCGGCTACACCGATAGGCAAAGCTTTGCGGGTGGTTTTAACCCTTTTTCGGCCACTAGCAGGGGTTAAAACTGTCCCACTAGCAGCCGAATAGTGCCGCTAAAGCGACGGTAAAGCAGTTTTACCGCCGGGGCCCGAACCCCCCAGTGTAAAAGGGGCCTTAGGGAGATTGACCCTCTCTATTTGTTTACCATTAACATTAAACGTGAAAGTAAAAGAAAATGCCAAATTTTGGGTTGTCCCCAGAAAAGTAATAGAAGGGAAATCTTCCAGTGGAGACACTAGTTCTTGTGATCCGGAGGTTCCCATGGGATTCTCTTAATTTGCAGGGATTTCTTCTCATTTCCTGTTTTGGCTACATAACAGGAAGTGAAGGGAAATCTCACCAATGGGTCAAAGATGGCAAAAAATAAACCTTACATGAGTTATAACCCTCCCTTACACTATCCAAATTGAAAAAAAAAAGGTTTTGCCTATAGTTCTACTTTAACCACTTAAGGACCGAAAGACTTTGCCCCCTTAATAAACATGCAATTTTTTTGCAATAGGGCATTGCGCGGTCATGCGACATTGTACACAAACAAACAAAATGAATGTCCTTTTTTCCCCCTCAAATAGAGCTCTCTTTTGGTGGTATTTGATCACCTCTGCGTTTTTTTTTTTTGTGCTATAAACAAAAAAAGAGCGACAATTTTGAAAAAAAAAATAAAAAAATTTTCTTTAAATTTTTGCTATAATAAATATCCAAAAAATAAATAAAAATGTCTTCATTAGTTTAGGCCAATATGTATTCTTCTACATATTTTTGGTAAGAAATAAATAAATCGCAATAAGCGTATTTTGATTGGTTTGCACAAAAGATATAGCTTCTACAAAATAGGGGATATATTTATGGCATTTATATTATTTATTTATTTTTACTAGTGATGGTGGTGATCAGCGATTTTTAGCGGCACTGCGGCGGACAGGTCAGACACTTTTGACACTCTTTTGGGACCATTGAAACTTATACAGCGATCAGAGCTAAAAATAGCCACAGATTACTGTATAAATGTCACTTGCAGGGAAGGGGTTAACACTAGGGGGCATCAAGGGGTTAAGTGTTCCCTTGGGAGGTGTTTCTAACTGTGGGGGCAGTGTACTGACAGGGAATAGAGAGAGATCGCTCTTCCTGATTACTAGGAAAAGCAGATCTCTCACTACTTCCCTGACAGAATGGGGATCTGTCTGTTTACATTGACAGATCCCCATTCTGGCTCTCTAAGGAGCGATCGCGGGTCACCGGTGGACATTGCGGCTGCCGGACATGTGCATTGGCTCTGGCGTCGCGATCTCTTAAAGCAGCCGATGTACACCTACGGCGATTCGCGCAGCCGTGCCAACCTGATGAAGTACAATGATGGCGGCTGGATGGCAAGCGGTTAAAGAATATCTAAACCCAAGAACAAAAGTGCAATATTGCAGCTTACCAGTCCCTAAATGTGGTGGCTGCATTCGTTTTCTTTTCCCTTTATTTTCACCTGGTGATTCTGCTAGTAACACGCTTTCTATCCTAGGATGACAACAATTACTCATTGTACAGAAACAGAAACCCCCCTCCCCCACCCCCACCGGGTTCATAATGTACCTGATAGCCAGTGCCGATCCTGACCTCCCTGGGGCCCTAAGAAAAATTCTGCTAAGGGGCCCTCTACTTGACCCGTGATGCCGTGAGCTATGTAAACTATTTGCCATTGCCACACAGTCACACCTGACACTTCAGTGCTCCCAAAACAATCCTCGCTCCTTTAAACAAAACAGTCAAAGAATAAGTACAACAATATAGAACAGAATGAGGTCCTCAGAGAGCCCCCTTACATCAGGGTCCTCAGAGAGCCCCCCTTACATCAGGGTCCTCAGAGAGCCCCCCTTACATCAGGGTCCTCAGAGAGCCCCCCTTACATCAGGGTCCTCAGAGAGCCCCCCCTTACATCAGGGTCCTCAGAGAGCCCCCCTTACATCAGGGTCCTCAGAGAGCCCCCCTTACATCAGGGTCCTCAGAGAGTCCCTCCTTACATCAGGGTCCCCAGTGAGCCTCCCTACTTACATCAGGGTCCCCAGAGGGTATCCCCTTACATCAGGGTCCCAGAGAGCCTCCACTTACACCAGGGTCCTCAGAGAGCCCCTCCTTACATCAGGGTCCTCAGAGAGCCCCTCCTTACATCAGGGTCCTCAGAGAGCCTCCCCTTACATCAGGGTCCCAAGAGAGCCTCCCCTTACATCAGGGTCCCAAGAGAGCCTTCCCTTACATCAGGGTCCCAAAAGAGCCTTCCCTCTTAAATTAGTATCCCCAGAGAGCCCCTCTTTACACAGGGTCCCCAGAGAGCCCTCCCCCTCTGACATCAGTGTCCCCAGGGGGCCCCCTCTTACATCAGTGTCCCCAGAGGGCCCCGTCCTTACATCAGTGTCCCCAGAGGGCCCCGTCCTTACATCATTGTCCCCAGAGGGCCCCCATACATTTGGGCCCCCAAACAGCTGACTCCCCCCCCCCCCCTGCAGAGGTTCCCCTGTACCTGGCTAGTGGAGGTGGGAGGCAGCGATTGGCAGCTATATGGTGTCCACAGGCAGGGGGATCTCCCTGGGGCTAGTAGTTCTATCTCCAAATGTATACAGCGGAGAGGGGAGGGGCCTCTGACCCGGGCATCAGCAACAGTGTTCAAGCAGAGTGAAAGTGAAACTGATACCTGCCCGGGTCAGAGGCCCCTCCCTTCTCCTCTCCACTGTATACACTGAGAGTACTACAAACCCCAGGGAGATCCCGCCGCCCACTCAGGCACCATAGAGCTGCCGATTGCCGCCTTCCACCTCCTCCCACCTCTCCTCACTGCACTCTAAACGGCCAGCCAGAGGTGCAGGGGGGATTCTGGGTCTTGGGGGCCCCCCCACAGCGGCGGGGCCCTAAGCAGCTTGCATAGTGTGCCTATAGGGCCGATCGGCTCTGCTGATAGCACAGGGAGTTAGTAGTACACAAGATTTATGGCAGGATCAACTGATATTGCATGCATTTGGCCCAATTAAAGTAGGAAGAATCAGTAGTCTCAGTAATGTTTAGTAAGGCCCCTTTCACACTGGGGCGGTTTTCAGGCGGTACAGCGCTAAAAATAGCGCCTGTATACCGCCTGAAAAAACCGGCCCCATTCACTCCAGTGTGAAAGCCGGAGGGCTTTCACACTGGAGCGGTGCGCTAGCAGGACCGCAACAAAAGTCCTGCTAGCAGCATCTTTGGAGCGGTGAAGGAGCGGTGTGTTCACCGCTCCTATACCGCTCCTTCCCATTGAAATCAATGGGAAACCGCGGGGATACCGCCCGCAAACCGCCGCTGCAGCGGCGCTTTGCGGAGGTTTTTAACCCTTTTGCGGCCGCTAGCGGGGGTTAAAACCACCCCGCTAGCGGCCGCATACCGCGGGTAAAACGATGGTAAAGCAGCGCTAAATATAGCGCTGCTTTACCGTCGCCGCCCCGCACCGCCCCAGTGTGAAGCCTGTCTAAAGGTAACTAAGTGAACACATGCAATGGAGTAAAGTGAAAAATTCTTTGGCACAAGCTGCGTCAGATGTTATGGTGCCCGCGCTAGTGGGTCCCCACTGGGCAAATCCCTGGAGCCAAGTGCCTGAACTTGTTCCAGCACTGGGCTCCGCTCTGGGACTCAGCCTTGATGCCATGACATAATAATGATGAAAAATAAATAAATCACATAGCACACTGGCATAGTGCAGAAAGTCTGATGGACTAGTATGCTTACTGTAGGCCCTAACATCATGCCCATGGGCACCTGGGGCCATACAATGTAAAATTCTGAATATTTCCCCTTCCAGGAGCCACAGGTGCTGCTTACAGCTGTCCGCCCATAGAAATCAATGTATGACAATATCAATGTCCCTGTATGCAGACATAATGCATCCAGTGTCTTAAATTTGTAAGCATGTGTGTGTTTTCACAAGTACCAACGTATACCCACGTGCAGTCATTGATTTCTATGGGCAGCTGTACACAGTCCCCATGGCTCCAAGCTGGGGAAATGTGCCCGAATTTTACATTGCATGGCTCCAGGCACTTTTCTGCATTAGGTAGTTGTTGCTAAATTGCACAGGAATATTGCAGATCAGATTGTAGTATATGTAGCCAGTCTAATGCCCCGTACACACGGTCGGAATTTCTGACGGAAAATGTCCTATCGGACCATGTTGTCGGAAAATCCGACCTTGTGTGGGTGCCATCGGACTTTTTCCGTCGGAATTTCCATCGGAAAAAAATTTGAGATCCTGACTTTTTCCGATCGTGTGCAGCAAATTCCAAAGGACAAAGTGCCATGCATGCTCAGATCAAATTACAAGACCAAAGCTATTGGCTAGTAGCCTCTACGTAGTTCCGTCGTACGCAACGAACGTCACCACGTTCAGAATGATCGGATTTTCCGACAACTTTGTCCGACCGTGTGTATGCACGGATTTTGTGGTCGGAATTTCCGACCGTGTGTACAGGGCATTAGAGCGCATACACATTGGAATAGTTTGTGCAATATGTTTGAGGCATTTGATTATGTTGGAACACATATAAATATGCTTTTATGTTTCTAGTTCACACAAGAATAATTCAGCATGTTTCCAGTGTCCTGTGGTGTGTTTCCAGGCTTATTTCTGTGTGGTCAGCACATGTGACCGAAGCTAATAATACTCCATGGAAACCTTGTAAACGCATCCAAACACATGTAGACTGAAATGTATGACAAATGCACTGCTGGAAATTATTGAAGGACTCCAGTATGTACTAATAACATCTAAATAGCCAGAATAACACTTAGCTACTTTAAAAAGCCTGTTCTAAAAACAAAAACAAAAAAAAAAAAATTTATGAGGTCCCCATGCTTCTAACAACCCATGGGAAAGGTTAAAGTTCTGAGTCTCCTCTGTGGTTCTCTGATACTTATGCTGGTCATACTCTATACGAAAAATCGGCCAAAATTCGGTCATTTAGAACGTTCGTTCGATTTTTCGGCCAGTTAATGGACACAAAATCGATAATCGTTTGGACGTTTTTAAGCCAAAAAAAACGAAGGACGAGTTTGGAAATTTTCTGCCGAACGAACGATAAATTGAAAGGTTAATGTGTTCCCCGTCCGACCTGTCTGCACTAGGTATATGTAATAAAACGAACATAAAATGTATTTATTTATGTTCACTGAACAATTTATCGGCCATTACATGATGGCACCATCGTTTGCGCTCGCAGCCGAACGTTCGTTTTTTCGAAATTAGTCAGCATTTTCAGCATTAGTGTGCTTGATCCATAGTAAAGTGTAACAACTGGTGTTTTCTGAAATACAGCACCCTTGACACTTCTTTAGATGTGCACTGAGCTACTAAAGTGGTAGTAAAATCAAAACTTTGACTTTACCCTACAGTAAAACTATAAAAAGTCTTACCTGTAAGTGACTTTGAAATGGCTTGAATGTGTGCCGTTTAGTAGACACTGTCATCAGTTTTAGCTGGTGACATAATTGGCACAGGTGCAGTGGACAGAACACTGGGTGTGCTGTGGATGCAGATAGCTCTGTGCCACTATGGTGACTCTCGTGCATATGGGCAGGAGTGACATCATCATGGCCTGTCCATTCGCATGGCCAGATTACATGAACCTGGAAGGAAGCAGTGACAGTGTGCTGCTATATATTTGTAAGGTAAGTATGTCATAATGTACTAGTATGTGGTGCATACTAGCACCTTATTGCATTACCCTGCAGGGGGACATTTACTTTTTTCGAAGTTTGCTACCGCTTTAAGCTGTTTATAGTGACTGGGGCCTACTGAAGTTGAAGGCCACTTGTCATGAAATAAATAATACTAGTCGCTTGTCTGTGCTGGTTTCATTACTTTGTGGGTTATTATTGACCTGGAACAAGCATACAGCAAGTGATGTCAAAGAAAAGTCGGGACTCCTGAAGTGTGTTTTTTGATCCAGGTCTGGGGATAATTCTAATATCCAGGCAAGTAGCATTTTCAGAAGAAAGAACTCTGGGAGGAGGATTGAGGAGTGCCTAGTACAAAATTTCAAATCGGTCGGAGGTCTTTGTAAAATGTTGATTGGTTAAGAGCATCAAGTAGAGCCAACATGTTTTGAGGGTAAGGCTCCACCCTTCTTCAGGGCTAGGGCATTGGCTGTTATTGGAATCACAATAAGATGCAATAGGCCAGGGGTCTCCAAACTTTATAAAGAAAGGGCCAGTTTACTTTCTATCAGACTTTGGGGGGGGGGGGCAGACTGTGCTCAGTGGGCATTAACAATGCCTGATCTTTTGTATTAGGGAGAGAAAGAGTTTGTATCAGTGAGAGGAATAGTGCCCCATTGTTGGTGTCACTGGCAGGAATTATGCCCCATTGTTGGTGTCAGTGGCATTAATAATGCTTCGGGGGCTGGATAAAGACAAGCAAAGAGCCACACATGGCCCCAGGGCCAAAGTTTGGAGACCACTGCAGTAGACTATAAAAGTGCTTGAAAAAGACTGTCAGATCTTATTGACACCATGAACTCTGCCGGCATTAGGATTTAAATTTTTTTTTTATCAAGCCCTATCATACAGTAGGTCTCCTATAATATTGCATGGTGATTCTAATGACCTCAACTGCTCAAGCCCTAAGGAGGCCCTTCCCCCATGTACGACAATGAAACATCAATGCAGCATGGTGCACAATGTTTTTGGAAAGGTACAGGCGTTTCTTTTAGTGCAATACAGGGGGTCCCCGAGTTACGAACTCGTTAGGGACTGCCCGCCTGTACGGAAGTCGGAAATGTTCGTAAGTCGGCCGCGCATGCGCAGACCGACAAATACGGAGATTTCCGGACATTTCCGATGTTCCGTCTATTGCCGTTCTGCGCATGCGCGGCAAATTACGGACATTTCCAGCATTTTCCGAAGCTCCGTATGGCCGCGCATGCGCAGAACGGCCGAAAGACGCCGAAAAAGAACGAAAAATGGCGGAGGGTCCCCGCAGCACCCCGTTCGTAAGTAGGGGTTGTTCGTAGGTCGGGTGTTCGTAAGTCGGGGACCCCCTTTTTGGTCCCATAGACTTAAATGGGAGAGCGCATATAAAATGCATGTACATGCATTTTTAGTGCGTTTTTGGCAGAATTTTGGGGTATAAAATCTATTTCCCCCTCCTACAAGAAAAACCCATGAAGCATGAAAATACATCAAAAACACATGTAAGGGTGCGCCACAAGAACACCCTGAAAATCACATGATTATGCAGCAGCACTAGTATAAGCCTAAGCTAAAACACAATTATACCTATGGATATTAAAGAGGAAGTAAAGCCTTTAAAAAAAAAAAAAAAAAAGACACCCTGCAAGGCAAAGGCATAATGAGCTAGTATGCATAGCATACTAGCTCATTATGAAAGACTTACCTGAAAACGAAGCCCCCGAAGCGGTCCTTATCCACGATCTTCTGCGCCGCCATCCAGGGCCGGAGTGACTTCCGGGTCTCGCCGCTCCAGCGCTATAATTCGCTGGAGCGGCGATGACGTCACTCCCGCGCATACGCACGAGATCGGCATATCGCCGTTATCTCGGCATCCTCATTTCGCCTGCGCGCCGCTGTCTACGGCGCATGCGCCGTAGACAGCTGCCTTTTCATTTCTAAATTTCTCCTAAACCTTGTAGGTTTGGGAGATATTTATTGGACCTACAGGTAAGCCTTAATCTAGGCTTACCTGTAGGCCAAAGTGCTTTGGAAGGGTTTACAACCACTTTAACAGCTCATTCATTGCAGTCTGCGCACAGATAATTATTTAAATTTGAGTTTTTACATTACCTGGCGAGATCCAGACTATGGGGGTTATTTACAAAAGGCAAATCCACTTTGCACTACAAGTGCACTTGGAAGTTCAGTCGCTGTAGATCTGAGGGGGACATGCAAGGAAAATAAAAAACAGCATTATAGCTTGTACATGATTGGATGGTAAAATCAGCAGAGCTTCCCCTCATTTCAGATCTTCCCCTCAGATCTACAGTGACTGCACTTCCAAGTGCACTTGTAGTGCAAAATGGAGTTACCTTTCGTAAATAACCCCCCATGTTCTCCAGTTTTAGCAGAAGTGTCTAAACCACAAAGGAAATACAATGTGAGACATTAAAATAAATTATTGTGAAATCATGCTGAAGACACTTGTATGCTTTCTAGAATAACAGTAGGCATATCATTTTAACCATTCCCTACTCCAACCAAAAAAAAAAAAAGTTGCTTCAGTTAGACTGTGCCGTTACCGGCGGCTCCTGCGTGCATGTGCCGGAGTGACATCATTGCGGCTCTGGCCAATCATAGCGCCGTAGCCACAATACCCGGAAGTAACCCCCGGGAAAGATGTCGGCCGCCGGAGCGGTGAACAAAGACCGCTGCGGGGGCTTCGATCTCAAGTAAGTAATTCATAATGAGCTTTGTCTTGCAGGTTTGGGGGGGATTTTTTTTTTTAGGGTTTACAACCACTTTAAAGTAGCGCAGTGCCAAATAGCAAAAAAAAAATGGCCTGGTCATGAAGGAGGTATAATCTACTGGCGCTCAAGTGGTTAAAAAATGCATTCAAAGCCGTGTATTGCACATGCATTTAGGCGCGTCAAGCATTTGAGTGTTAATTCATTCCATAGGCAAGAATAGTAATTTATTCTGGATATTAGAATGCAATAACGCCCAAATGCGCCTAGTGTTTAGATATATTTACACACATTATAAAATGCCTGTGAACACCAATGTGTGCATGGACACATAGGCTAAAATAGAGGCTGAAAAATAGACATGCCAAACACCTGTAAAAGCAGTGTTTAAGAATGAGGCAGTTTCTAGCCACATTTCAAGAACATACTATTTACCGGAATAAATTGCCCTGGTGCAATAGGGCGAGTAGATGGTGTGAGTGCAAGCTGTGGGGTTCAGAAAGTGCTGCGTAATATGATGGTGACAAATAAATAATGGAAAGAAATAATACCTCTAAACTGTACACACAACTAAAACTCCATTAGGAGTTGACCAACACCCATTAGCACCGGCTTTTATGATGGGATGAAAGGTCTTCTTTCAGAAGGCTTTGTACATCTTTGAGTGTGAATTATGCAGTTCCCGTACTTGTTTTGTCTGCTTATCACCCTTAGCACTCACATACCATGTGAACAGTTTGCGATGTTATTCTTGAGAAATAAGGAAACACATTTTCATCTGTGGACAACAAGAGATAGGCCGAACAATAATTTACTGGAATTCTCTCGCCTTTATTGACTCCTTCTAAGACTTAGATCTCTTCCTCTTAGTCCTGGTGGGCTGTAAGAGAATTTGGGGAATTTTCTTGACGTCTGCCAGAACAATGTATTGTAAGGAAGTTGTAGAGCTGCAGGGAGAGGAAGTTGTAGAAATGTGTTTATCTACAAGTTTTTATTAGCGTCATACATAGCAGAGCCAGGAAATAAAGCACTTTATGGATTTGCATAGAAGTAAAAAAAATAAAAAACGAGACGAGAAGCTTGTTTTCTGCAGGATAATTTCATTAGATATGCATCTTGCTGCTTTCTATTGGAACAATCAATTGGACAGGTCAGAATGTGTGTTCTAGTCATAATCATCCCAGTTCACCTAAGAATAAAAGGCACTGACAGAGTCTGGTCACCTCCTTCCTCTTCTGTGGTGAACAAAGTATTTATGTTTGTTTGAGCAAGCAAAAAATAAAAGTGCTTACTATGCTGATTCATGAGAACACACATTTTCACGGTATTGGGTTAATTCAAACAAGCAAGTATCAGGCCAGTACAATTGCTAAGTGGTTAGCACTTCCGCTTAGCAGCACTAGCATCATCAGTTCAAATCCCAGCCATGGCACTACCTGCCTGGAGTTTGCATTAACGCAAATAACGAATTGGGAATGCAATAAGAAGTGTAAGAGCACAATCAGGGCTGCTAAAATAGATCACAAAAGGCGCAGAGGAGAATAAAAAAAATCCCAAGAAATTTTTTAAATATATTAACAGTAAGAAAGTGAGGAAAGAGCATATTAGCCCCATAAGAAATGATGAATGGACTTTGGTTACAAAAGACAAGGAGAAGGCAAAAGTTGTAAATGCATTCTTCTCCTCTGGTCTGGTGTGGTAAGTGGGGTACTCCAAGGATCTATCCTGGGACCAATTCTGTTAAAAAATGTTCACAAAGGAAAAGGAAAGGGGGGAGGGGATATAGTAACCAAGACTGTAATGTTAATAACATGTCACAGAATGTATCCTTGTGGCTAACAAAAGCCAGGGTCAGAAACAGACTTGAAAAACTTAACATAAATAAATCACCAGGACCAGATGATGGCTTACACCCTTAAAGCAGAGTTCCACCCAAAAGTGGAATTTCCGCTTTAAGGCCTCCTCCCCAGCTCCCGTTTGTGAAACTGAGCTTTTGGGGAGGAGGGAGCAGGTACCTGAATTTGACAGGTACCTGCTCCCACTTCCGTTCCGGTCGCCTTATCAATCGGAAGCAGAAGTTCTCCTTCCCAAAGTCTTCTGGGACATACGACAGGTCCTAGAAGACTCCGGAGACAGTCACAGACCGCAGCGCGGCTCACACATGTGCAGTGGGCATCCGGCTGTGAAACCGCAAGCTGTCACAGCTGGGTACCCATAGTAGAGATGCTGGAGCCGCCGAAGGAGGACAAGTAGAGAACACGGCTGAGGTAAGTGCGCCGCTGGACCGTGGGACAGGTGAGTGGCTGTTTATTAAAAGTCAGCAGCTACACTTTTTGTAGCTGCTGACTTTTAATAAACAAACAAATGACTGGAACTCTGCTTTAAAGAACTCAGTCAGGTGATAGCTAGACGTCGTTCCTAATTTTTATGGACAGTTTACTCATTGGAATGGTACCAGATGATTGGAGAAAAGCCAACATAGAACTTATATTTAAAAAAGGGCAGAGCTATATCCCTGGAAACTACAGACCAGTCAGTCAAACAATGATAGTTTGTAAACTATTGGAGGGGATGATAAGGGACTATATCCAAGAATTTGCTGATGAAAACAGTATCATTAGTAGTAGTCAGCATGGATACATGAAGGATTGTTCTTGCCAGACGAATCTGTTAAAATTCTATGAGGAGGTGAACTGCCATCTAGATAAAGGTAGGGTTGTGGATGTGGTGTATCTGGATTTTGTAAAAGCATTTGATACAGTTACCCATAAACCTTTACTTTACAAACTAAGGTCTGTAGGCATGGAGCATAAGGTATGTACCTGGATAGAAAACTGGTTATGGGTGTGTGTCAAAAGGGTGGCGATAAATGAGTACCTCAAGGATCTGTTCTGGGACCAATTCTATTCCAATACCAATTTATTAATAAATGATATAGGGGTTGGTATAAATAGCTCAATCTCAGTGTTTGCTGATGATACAAAGCTAAGCAGGGCAATAACTTCACAACAAGAGGTGGACACCTTACAGGAGGACCTCAACAAAATAACGGGGTGGGCAACTACATAGAAAATTAGGTTTAATGTTGAAAAATGTAAAGTGATGCATTTGGGTGATAAAAATACGAACGCAAGTTACTCACTAGGGGAAGAACCACTGGGGGAATCCAGGATGGAAAAAGATCTGGGGGTCCTAATAGATGACAGGCTCAGCAATGGCATGCAATGCCAAGCAAAGTTTCGAAGGCCATAAACTGCCAATATGCCAAAATTGCACAAAACACCCCCAATTTGCTGAAATGACCCCATTTTGGAAAGTAGACACCCCAAGCTATTTGCTGAGAGGCATGTTGAGTACATGGAATATTTATATTTTGCCCACAAGTTGCGGGAATATTACAAACTTTTTTTTTTTTTGCCCAAAGTTGTTCTGTCACTAAATGATATATTGCCCACACATGCCATGGGCATATGTGGAATTACACCCCAAAATACATTCTGCTGCTTCTCCTGAGTACGGGGATACCACATGTGTGGGACTTTTTGGGAGCCTATCCGCATACGGGACCCCGAAAAACCAAGCACCGCCTTCAGGATTTCTAAGGGCATAAATTTTTGATTTCACTCCTCACTACCTATCACTACCTATCACAGTTTTGAAGGCCATAAAATGCCAAGATGGCACAAAACCCCCCAAATGACCCCATTTTGGAAAGTAGACACCCCAAGCTATTAGCTGAGAGGCATGTTGAGCCCGTTGAATATTTTTTTTTTTAGTCCCAAGTGATTGAATAAAGACAAAAAAAAAAAATTAAAAAAAATTTATTCAAAAGTTGTCACTAAATGATATATTGCTCACACATGCCATGGTTATATGTGGAATTGCACCCCAAAATACATTTTGCTGCTTCTCCTGAGTATGGGGGATACCACATGTGTGGGACTTTTTGGGAGCCTAGCCGCGTACGGGGCCCCGAAACCCAAGCACCGCCTTCAGGATTTCTAAGGGTGCAAATTTTTGATTTCACTCCTCACTACCTATCACAGTTTCGAAGGCCATAAAATGCCAAAATAGCACAAAACCCCCCCCCCAAAATGACCCCATTTTGGAAAGTAGACACCCCAAGCTATTTGTTGAGAGGCATGGTGAGTATTTTACAGCTCTCATGTGTTTTTGAAAATGAAGAAAGTAAAGAAAAAAAAAATTTTTTTTTCTTTTTTTTCAATTTTCAAAACATTGTGACAAAAAGCGAGATCTGCAAAATACTCACCATACCTCTCAGCAAATAGCTTGGGGTGTCTACTTTCCAAAATGGGGTCAGTTGGGGGTGGTTTGTGCCATCTGGGCATTCCATGGCCTCCGAAACTGTGAGTGGCAGTGAGGAGTGAAATAAAAAATTACACCCTTAGAAAGCCTGAAAGCGGTGCTTGGATTTTGGGGTCCCGTACGCGGCTAGGCTCCCAAAAAGTCCCACACATGTGGTATCCCCTTACTCAGGAGAAGCAACAGAATGTTTTTTGGGGTGTATCTCCACATATGCCCATGGCATGTTTGAGCAATATATCATTTAGTGACAAGTTTTTTGTAAAAAAAAATATTATTTTTTTTTTTTTATTATTCAATCTCTTGGGACCAAAAAAAAAAATATTTAATGGGCTCAACATTGCTCTCAGCAAAAAAAAAATAATAGCTTGGGGTGTCTACTTTCCAAAATGGGGTCATTTGGGGGGGGTCTGCTGGAAGCAAAGCCAGAAAAATATTAGCATGCATCAAAAAGGGGATTTGCTCCAGAGATAAAACAATAATTCTGCCACTCTACAAGACTCTAGACCTGCCGCATCTTGAGTATGCCATCCAGTTCTGGGCACCAGTCCTCAAGAAGGATGTGCTGGAATTGGAGAGAGTCAGGAGAAGAGCAACAAAGCTAATAAAGGGACTAGATTAGAGGACCTCAGCTATGAGAAACGACTACAATCATTAAACGTATTCTCTCTGGAGAAGTGACGCTTGAGAGGAGATATGATAGCGATATACAAATACCTTACTGGTGACCTTAGCATAGGAAAAAAATGTTTCAGTGGGAGGGAGGTTAAAAAGACCGCAGCTATTCATTGAAACTGCAAGAGAAGCGGTTTAACCTTAAACTGCATAGAGGGTTCTCTGTGTATGTATGAATTTGAGTTAGGGACTTTAGACTGTAAGCTCCTTGAGGGCAGGGACTGATGTGAATGTATAATGTATGTAAAGCGCTGTGTAAACTGATGGCACTATATAAGTACAATATAAAATATTTTCCATAAACCACTAATTTGCCCTGGTGGATTAACTAATCCAATCTGCAGATTGTCCACTTGTGCTGATTACAGGAACCTTTCTTTGGGCATTTATTTATTACAGGCAAATATATAGCACTACATATTGTACATTCATATTCCAATCTGACATGCATACATACATACCTCCCAACTTTTTCAGATGGGAACGAAGGAGACCTATTAGCAAAAGAATTGTAGGCATACGATACCAGTGGTGGCTGGTGTGAAATGTACCTATGATCGTGTATCTCACCTCGCATACCGTCACAATATATATATATATATATATATATATATATATATATATATATATATATTAGTCTCTCTGCCATATTGTGCCCCACTCTGTGCCAGAGACCTCCACACAACATTCCTATTCCTTGACCTTTATATTCCCAAGGAAGGAAAGTACACACATAAATAGGGGTGCTGCACTTTACTGGTGGTACCAGGAAAATGACACAACGAGGTCACCCTTTTTTGAAGCCAATTAGAGTCTCAGGCTTTAATCATGTGCTGTAAAAAAAACCTCTCCCATTGAAATCCATGCATCCGGTGCCCTGTATGTAGATTAGGGGGCGGGGCATAGCTTAGGGGGCCATCGCCCCTGCTCCCCTTTTGGATGGGCCGCCGCTGATACACCCCCTGCCACGCCCACCTAAAGGAGAATTCTACAAACAAAAGATTTGCTAAACCTCACATTCCTTTTTTTTAACCACTACTATTACTTTATACTGGCTTGAAATTTACAAATGCAGCAATTTAGAAATTGGATGAAAAGTTTAGCTTTGGGAAACACTTTTTAAAAGATTAATAGTGCATTTTATATACAACTATATAGATCAGAACACAGTGAGGGACAAATGAGGAGGAAAGAGGGATAGAGGGACTTTGTTCCAAATCAGGGACAGTCCCTCTAAATCAGGGACAGTTGGGAGGTATGATACGTAGACTAGGGCCAATTTAGACAGAAGCTAATTAATCTACCAGCATGTCTTTGGAGTGTCGCAGGAAAATCAAGCAAGCATAGGGAGAACATGCCAACTTCCTGAAGGTAGTGTACTAGCTTGGATTCAAACCGATGTCCCTGTAGGCAGGCGCAGCTAGCTAGTCTGCTACTAGGTGACTCTGTCCCAGAATATGGTCTGGTTATAGAAGTTAGGTCATCAGGTGCTAGGCCCCTTTTATTTAGAGCCCTCCTGCAGTAATGTCATTTGTGAGTCAGTGCCCACATATTAGCCAGGTTGGGAAGAGCACTAGTGCGGTGGGGGGCATGGGAAACAAACACCCCAAATGTAAGCAGATGTAGCCAGCAAGTGTAGGCCCTGGACAGGGCTGGAGGCTGGCGAGAAGCAGTCCTGCACCGAGGAGTGCCGGCTGTGGACTTCCTGATTCTTATGGAGGTGGGGGCTAGGGCGGATTGCCTTGCCTTTTAAATCTGGCCAAGAGTTCCCTGAGTGAGGCTATTACCCTGGAGGGTCCCAGGAAAGGTGTACCTATTGAGGAGGTGACTAAATAGATCCTATTCCAGTGAGTACTAAAGACCCAGGGTGGAGGGAGAGACTGTCAGAGGGAGGATGGCTTACTTTGATGGCTGTAAGATGCTTTCGCATGTGATTGCTCTTGGACCATCCACTAAACATGATTGACTATGTACTGTCAAGCGACCCTGAATAGTATGTCAGTGTGATGTGAAAGTTGTGTCATTTTCCTGGTACCACCAGTAAAGTGCAGCACCCTTATTTATGTGTGTACTTTCCTTCCTTGGGAATATAAAGGTCAAGGAATAGGAATGTTGTGTGGAGTTCTCTGGCACAGAGTGGGGCACAATATGGCAGAGAGACTAATATATATATATATATATATCTATATATATTGTGACGGTATGCGAGGTGAGATACACGATCATAGGTACATTTCACCTCGCATTCGTTACATTGTAAGGGACTAAACCAGAATCCGGCCTGGGTTTTCCAGCCTCTGTGGCGGGCTTGGATCCGGATGGTCTGGTCCACTGGAGTCCACAGTCAGCTGGACTTTAAATCACCAGGAAGAGAGCACAGCAGGGCTCTGGTTTTGAGACTCAGAGAGGAACCTGAGTGAGAGGAGCTCTGGCTTTTGGACTAAGAAAAAAAGGTTTGCTTTTCCGTATGTTTTGTGGGCGACGGGGACCAGCCCCGCACTGTATAGAGAGGAGACTGTTTAGTTAGCGCCGGACGGCAAGGATTTGATTTACTGTTTGTTTGTTTTTTTTACTTTGCAAACCCCTTGCAAATAAACCTGGCATCCACCAGAATTTTAAGAAACTGCCTGTTTGCTGACTGTCATTCAGAAAAGGAGATCCCCATGAGCTAATTCTCCCACTATATATATATATATATATATATATATATATATATATATATATATATATATATATTACCCCTACCCTACACCAATATATAACAGTAAATAATATAATATAATTAATAAATAATAAAGTGATTAATCTGAAAAAGAGCCCCTAAACACCAATATGTGTAATCATTTCACATAAATTCCTGCCCAGACCAATTTTCAGCTTTCGGTGCTCTCACAATTTGAATGACAATTACTCAGCCATGCAACACTGTACCCAAATGAATTTTTTGTCCGTTTTTCCCCACAAATAGAGCTTTCTTTTGGTGGTATTTGATCACCTCTAGGTTTTTATTTTTTTCGCTATAAATGAAAAAAAACTAATTTTTCTTTGTTTTTGTGATAAAATTTAGCAAATTATAAATTTTTCTTCATAAATTTTGGCCACAATTTATACTGCTACATATCTTTGGTAAAAAATAACCCAAATTAGTGGATATTATTTGGTCTTTGTGAAAGTTAGAGAGTCTACAAACTGTGGTGCAAATCATACAAAATTGATCACATCTGATGTACTGGTGGATCTCATTTCTTGCGACCTGAACAAGCCAGGAAAGTACAAATACCCTCCAAATGACCCATTTTTTGAAAGTAGACATTCCAAGGTATTTAGTAAGAGGCATGGTGAGGTTTTTGATGTTGTCATTTTTTCCCACAATTTTTTTTTCTTTTTTTCCACAAAATTGTCATTGCAATAGGTTATTTCTCTCATATGGCATGTGTATACCACAAATGACACCCCAAAATACATTCTGCTACTCCTCCTGAGTATTACGATACCACATGTGTGGGACTTTTACACAGCCTGGCCACTTAGAGAGGCCCAACATGCAGGGAGTGCCATCACGTGTTCTAGGAGCATAAATTACACATCTAACTTGTTGACTACCTATTACACTTTTCAAGGCCCTGGAGCACCAGGACAATGACACGTGGCACTGATGACAGATGGCACTGATACGTGGCACTGATGACACGTGACACTGATGTGGCACTGATGACACGTGACATTGATGACAGATGGCACTAATATGTGGCACTGATGACAGATGGCACTAATACGTGGCACTGATGACACATGACACTAATGACAGATGGCACTGATACGTGGCATTGATGACACGTGACACTGATAACAGATGGCACGTGACACTGACAGGTGGCACTGATGACAGATGGCACTGATACGTGGCACTGATGACAGATGGCACTAATATGTGGCACTGATGACACGTGACACTGATATGGCACTATGTGGCACTGATGACACATGGCACTGATGACAGATGGCACCTATTCGTGGTACTGGGGACAGGTGGCAGTGGGGACAGGTGGCAGTGGGGACAGATGGCAGTGGGGACAGATTGACACTTTATTTTTATTTATTTATTTTTTTACTTACCGCTGCTTACCGGAGTTCATCTCTCCCTCCTCACACGCTGTCTCTGTGTGAGGAGGGAGAGCGGTGATGAGAGATGATCTCATATGTTTACATATGAGATCATCTCTCATTAGACACGCCGATCGCGCTGTAAACGGCTGCTGTGATTGGCCGTTTACATCGATCTGTGACTGGCTGTGTCCGAGGGACACGGCCAGCACAGAACTTCCCTGATGTGCGCTCTCAGGAGCGCGCATTGTGGAAGTAAACAGGAGGACGTCCAGGGACGCCCTCCTGGCAGGGAGCGTCCGCACTGTAGCCGTCTTTCGGCTATAGCGCGGGTGCCAAGTGGTTAAGCAATATATAACAAACTTCTGACTAAACCAAACATAAATAATAATGTGTCATGCGTTTTGAAACCATATACAAGTGATAAGTGAATCAGTATAAACTTTCAATATCTAAATAGAGAAAGTCCTAAGATGAAAACACTGTGACTGTGTCTTTAAGAGTTATCCACCATGCCTTCTATAATCTTCATATGTTTCTGAAACACCACCACCGTGATACACCAGATGGACTCTTACCTTTTGAAATGAACCCCACTACACATATAAATAGGAGGTCAAACAGAGCTTTTTGATATAGATAATTCACCCTTTGGACAGTTTGCAGACTCTTCAGTAATCCATCAAACAAGAGTTACAATGGCTCCCACTATACATGACTCCAATGCAAACCATTCCATAGGTAAAGCGAAAACTCCATAGTGTAAAACAATAAAAAAATGTATTCAACAAGTTAAAAATGCACTCACAATATGATAGGAGATGAGGGGCATTCAATTACACAGACTTCTACACAAACAAGATGGCACCCCGGGTACTTCCTGTGTGATGGTGTCATGTAGGTTTCTCCCATTTGATGTGTTGCATCCCCCCGGACTCCTTGCAGATTGAAAGAGTTTAGTTCCGCTTTAAAGCAGAACTACACTGCATCTGATGACCACAAACACTATTTAAGGTGGTTCTAAAGGATATTTTTTTTCTAAAATAAAGAACATATATTTACCTGCTTTGTGCAATGATATTGCATAGAGTGGCCCCAATCATCCTCTTCTGGGGTCTCCTGCCTGCGCTCTCCACTCCTCCTCCTCCCTGGCAAGCTGTGTCCTGAGGGGGCACTCCTGTGGGCTTGTTTTTTATTGTCATGACCATACAATATACTATTTACAGCTATTTTGAGTTTTATTATATCCCAGTTAAAAATATTGCTGCTATTATGATTTTAGCATGCTAAGTACATTTTGTTTATTAATATGTACTTCCTATTATCTATGGTTGAACAACATTTTCTTTTATTGCTATATCATGTTTTTTAATTTATCGATTGAAATGTTTGTGTCTAATGTGAGACAACACATTACATTTATCTATATATCCTTTGTAGTCCTCAGCCCTGATGAAGGGAGCGATTTTTAGACCCTGAAACAGTATCTCACAAAAGTGAGTACACCCCTCACATTTTTGTAAATATTTTATTATATCTTTTCATGTGAAATTACACTTTGCTACAATGTAGTGTAGTGTTCAGCTTGTATAACAGTGTAAATTTGCTGCCCCTACAAAATAACTCAACACGCAGCCATTAATGTCTAAACCGCTGGCAACAAAAGTGAGTACACCCCTAAGTGAAAATGTCCAAATTGGGGCCAAAGTGTCGATATTTTGTGTGGCCACCATTATTTTCCAGCACTGCCTTAACCCTCTTGGACATGAAGTTCACCAGAGCTTCACAGATTGCCAATGGAGTCCTCTTCCACTCCTCCATGATGACATCACAGAGCTGGTGGATGTTAGAGACCTTGCGCTCCTCCACCTTCTGTTTGAGGATGCCACAGAGATGCTCAATAGGGTTTAGGTCTGGAGACATGCTTGACCAATCCATCACCTCGCCCCTTTAGGTGTGGAGGTGTGCTTGGGGTTGTTTTCATGTTGGAATACTGCCCTGTGGCCCAGTCTCCTAAAGGGAGGGGATCGTGCTCTGCTTCAGCATGTCAGCTCTGCTTCAATATGTCACAGTACATGTTGGCACTCATGGTTCCCTCAATGAACTGTAGCTCCCCAGTGCCAGCAGCACTTATGCAGCCCCAGACCATGACACTCCCACCACCATGCTTGACTGTAGGCAAGACACACTTGTCTTTGTACTCCTCACCTGGTTGCCTCCACACACGCTTGACACCATCTGAACCAAATAAGTTTATCTTGGTCTCATCAGACCACAGGACATGCTTCCAGTAATCCATGTCCTTAGTCTGCTAGTCTTCAGAAAACTATTTGCGGGCTTTCTTGTGCATCATTTTTCCCCTTTTGGGATGACAGCCATGCAGACCAATTTGATGCAGTGTGCGGCGTATGGTCTGAGCACTGACAGGCTGACACCCCACCGCTTCAACCTCTGCACTAATGCTTGCAGCACTCATACGTCTATTTTTCAAAGACAACCTCTGGATATGACTGGATATGACTGGATATGACTGGATATGATGCTGAGCACGTGCATTCAACTTCTTTGGTTGACCATGGCGAGGCCTGTTCTGAGTGGAACCTGTCCTGTTTAAACAACTGTATGGTCTTGGTCACTGTACTGCAGCTCAGTTTCAGGGTCTTGGAAATCTTCTTATACCCTAGGCCAGGGGTGCCCAACCTTTTGAAGAGCGAGGGCCACTTAAGCGACTTGGCAACCAGTCGCGGGCCACAATGAGCAGAGCGAGAGGATGACAGGCCCATGTCCACACTGCATAGGCAGAGCAACATGGACACAGCCCACTCTACTCTATGGACCATCCGATCTGCCCAGACGGAAGGGAACAGATACATCTGCCGCTACATTGAGGTGAATGGAGGGTCAGATGGAGGGTCAGTTTGGGTTGGACTGATACACTGTTATTTTAGTACTATACTTGCCTTTAATAACAGGCTTCCATTCTACTATCACCGACTGTTACTGTCCCTGACAGAGTGCATTTGTTATCACTCCACCTGTGACAAGAGCCGGCGCTATACAGGAAGCAACAGCTTATGCGGCTCTGCCCCCTACCCCCCCCCCCCTCCAGCCACTTGCTTCCTCTATCGGCAGCTTCATTCGAAACACTGATGCTCTGGGATAGAGGGTCGGCAGCCCACGATCTCGGCTTGCCGACGCGCCATTCGAAAACAGGAGGTCGCGGGCCACATCAGAGGGCTCTGCAGGCCACATGTGGCCCCCGGGCCACTGGTTGGGCACCCCTGCCCTAGGCCATCTTTATATAAAGCAACAATTATTTTCTTCAGATCCGCAGAGAGTTCTTTGCCATGAGGTGACATGTTGAACTTCCAGTGACCAGTATGAGAGAGTGAGAAGGACAAAACCAAATTTAACACACCTGAGACCTTGTAACACTAACGAGTCACATGACATCGGGGAGGGAAAATGGCTAATTGGGCCCAATTCGGACATTTTCACTTAGGTGTGTACTCGCTTTTGTTGCCATCGGTTTAGACATGAATGGCTGTGTAAGTTATTTTGAGGGGATAGCAAATTTACACTGTTATACAAGCTGTACACTCACTACTTTACATTGTAGAAAAGTGTAATTTCTTTCGTGTTGTCACAGAAAAAGATATAATAAAATATTTACAAAAATGTGAGGGGTGTACTCACTTTTGTGAGATACTGTACTTCCACCCAATTTGTATTGGAATAAATTGGAATATGGATCGCAAACGTATATGGCATGGTGCTTCAATTTCAGAGGCACTTATTTAAATATAAAACAGTTGTGGAAAAATTATGACAGGCAATGTGGATCCAAGAAAGATAGTTTCCATTGTTTGCTCCAAGTGCATTGTGGGTTCAGTTCTTAGAATATCTGCAACAAATTGAATAAACCCCAACAACACCGTCAGGTACCAGCTGAATCTCTTTGTGCACAATAGATCTAATCAGCAACTACGGCAACAAAAGCGCCTTTAATTGCTTCCTCAGTTTTACAAGACACTTCCACAAATTCTGAACGTTTACTGTTCTCTGCCTCAGATCTCCAGTGTTTTAGAATTTTGGCTCCGAGGACCTGAGCACGAGTCTCATTCCTGAAGCCCTACTAAAGGAGAAAATGTTGTTTGGTAACAACACATTTTTGGTTCTACATTTGGTACCTTTCCACGAGCAGGCCTGACATCAGACATCCCCTTTAGGGTGCTGATATAGCACTAGGAGAGCTATAGAAAGGAAGAAATAGTTAGCATTAAGGGCACTTTCACACTGAGGCACGGGGGCGTCAGCGGCGCTTTACCGTCATTTTAGAGGCACTTTTCGGCCGCTAGCCGTGCGCTTTTACCCCCCCCAAAAAAACTTACATTTAAGCGTCTTTTTCAGCTTGCCCAGTGTCATTTGCAGCCTTGCCCAGTGTCATTTGCAGCCTTGCCCAGTGTCATTGCAGCCTTGCCCAGCGTCATTGCAGCCTTGCCCAGCGTCATTGTAGCTTGCCAGCGTCATTTGCAGTCTTGTCCGGGTTTAAATTTCCCGCCACCGAGACGCTCTGTCACGTGCGCCGCCGAAAAAGACCGAAGCTCCCCCGGAAAAGACTGAGCCGACTGTTCGCTCGCGGTCCTGCCTCCCTGCTGTATCCGGAGCGAGCGCAGGGAGGCGGGACTACGAACGGAGCCGAACAGTCAGCTCGGTCTTTTCTGGCGCCGCTTCGGTTCTTTTTCGGCCGCAATTCTGTCTTTTTCGGCAGCGCTCGCTATTTTTTTCGGCGGCGCTTGCCATTTTTGTCACTTTTTTTGGAGGGTATCGGAGTATAACACGCACCCACGACTTTCCCCTGATTTTAAGGGGAAAAAGTGCGTGTTATACACCGATAAATACGGTATATTGTAAGGGTCCTGACCAGATCCCTTGGGCTGGAGCACCCCGTCCCCGCCATTACCTCTTATTAGTGTCCATCTGTGTTATAGGAGAAGTCCTTTCAGTTTTCCCATACAGAGTAGTTTGTCTCCCATTGATGAGATGCAGGAACTTTCATGACTGAGGGACCTGCAGAATGGAGAAGCTCTGATTATCTGTAAAACATTAAACACTTGATCAATCCCCCCTTCCAAAATGACCAGAAAGGAAAAATCCTTGACAGCCGTACACCGCTAAAGGCATCTTTATTGAAAGATTAAAATCCAAAAACAGTCATATCTTATGCATAGAAAACAGGGGAGAACAGCTGACGCGTTTCACATCACAACAGATGCTTAGTCATAGCTGGATGACCAGACGACACATTTTATTTGGAGTTGAATGGCCATAGCAGCCTTTTATTACAAACCAGTTAATACAATATTCACAAGAAAACAAGTTTAACCCCTTCCTGACCAGCCACTGCAGTTATACTGTGGCAGGTTGGCTCCCCTGCTTGAGCCATCATAGCTGTAAGTCGGCTATTTAAGACGATTCAGCAGGCGCACGCCCGCAGCATGTCCCCGGGGCCGATGTGTGATGACCGCTGGGCACCCATGATCACTTGTGACAGAGCGAGAACCGGGATCTGTGTGTGTAAACACACCCATCCCGGTTCTCTCAGGGGAGAGGAGACAGTTCGTGTGCTCCTGCTAAGATATACGCTCCTTCCCTTCCGGTTTTAGATGCGCACCCAAAGGTCCTTCCAAACACACATACACATCGCATTTTTGCAGCATTTGCCAGACATACCCCCTCAACCCTGGAGACTCCTTTGTCAACCGCTTTGTCTTCCGAAGCCTTACTGGCCAGCTGTTGACCGGAGGAATCGCACCCGATCCCTGCTGAGCTGTCAACTAAGCCCGCGAAGGCCCCTGGATTGGAGAGAGAATAAGAACAAGAAAGAGGACATGAAACAAAAGGCTCACCTCGCTGCCTCTGTCCCTCAGGACATCCAGACGCAGATCAGGATCCCCGTGCAGCTCGCGGGAGTTCACCATCTGCAGAGCCGCTGCGCACGCCTTCAGACTGGCTCTGTTCACCAAGCCGCACTGTCGCTCTCTCCCATCCCCTGCTCCAGGGTTCAGTTGCCGGCCCCAGAGTCCGGCGGGTGCTCGCGGATGATGTCATCCGATGCCACAGCAGAATCCCCGGGCACTCCCTCTCCTACTTCCATGCTGGGCTCTGTGAGGGGTGGAGAAAGCCTCAACATGCCCGGCTCCTTCCATCCGTTGAATACGCTCTGCGATGCCTAAAAACAGGGGAAAGCTGGCACCTGCGTCTTTTGTCACTGGGGGCCCTGGCCACTCCGGGGACCTGGCCGTCACCCGTCGCTCTGCCACTCCCACGCCGGGCCGCACTAGACACAGACAGGGAGCCTGTATAGCCAGCCACACCATCCACACTGCAAAGGTATGAGGGCAGGGGAGTGGGTGCCAGATGAAAACACTCACGCCCTGGGTTCGCCGTAGATGGGGATTCCTCCCGACTTGAACACCAGGGGAAGCAGGCATGCGCTTGGCTGGTGGGGCCAGAGGGTCCCTTGAGGGGCTCCCAAACTCAGTAATGAAGTGCTCAGAAGGCCTAGACCTCCTAGCACATGGGCGACTAGAAGAGGAAAGACCTGCCTGGGCTCCTGCAATAAGTCTGATAGTTTGTCTTGTAGCCACACAGCATGTTCATGTCCAAGTCACCAACCTTTTGTTCTTCCTACAGGTGAGGTCCAGGAACAAAGAAGAAAACTGTCTGATGCTGTGATGAGCTTTTACTGAGCTGTGACACGATCACCCTTTTAGCAGAGTATTGAAATCATGCTGGAAGATTGTTGTATGCAGTAATACGGGTTTACTTTCTTGGAGAAATTTAAATGCATGTTTTTACAGAATGGAGAAACATGAACACAGGAACAAGGAGCATCCAAGTACATAGAGAGAGGATAGACAAACATCCTGGTATATCATAGATAACATAACTATACACTATAATACTACAGCACCATCTGCTGCTTAGACAGGCATAATGCATATGCAGTATATAGTCAGTTTATAAGCAACTTTGCTGTTGTACTTTTCCACCCCCCCCCCCCCCTCTCTACCCACTACAGGACACACCTTCTGCCTTGAACACTTCAATCTGCTAAGCAGCCTGCATCATATCAAAATCACCCACTAATACTCTGCCTCTTCTGCAGGCTCCAGTCATACTGGCCCTCCTCCTAGTTTCACTCACTCGCTCCAGGCCATATACTTTCTATGAATAGTGTAGGACCCACTGATAATAGGGTACTTTGATGCAGTAGTGGGCTTAGACCTATATGGCCATATGGTGTGACCAAATCCCCAAATTTTTGAATATGTTTAGGTGTTTTAAATAGCCTTGCAGGATTTAAATGTAATTTTTGTATGTGTGCGCTCTAATCTTTTGTTCTAATTTACATGCAGGGCACAGGATGGATTTCTATGGGGTTTTTTTTTTTTTTTTTTTGAAGCACATGATTAGAACCTGAGGCTCTAATTGGCTTCAAATAAGGGTGGACTCGGGCGCAGAGCACTATTCACTAATGTCTTCCTGATTCTCCTCCCGGCCAATCAGGAAGCCGGTCCTGAGACCCGATTGGCCAGGGAGTCACTTCCTGTTCGGCCAGGAGGAGAAGCAACGCCTGTTATACCTGGAGCGAGAAGCAGCCTCCTAAGGTAAGGCCAGACTGATCGCCGCCTTCCCATCCCATTGCCGCTTTCCTGTCCAATCGCCGCCTTCCTGTCCGTCTCCGGTGAGGGGAGCTGTTGGTTGTGGGTGGTGTTTGCCGCCCCCCCCCAAAAAAAAAAAAATATTGGGCACCAGCCACCACTGGTACCTTCACTTTAGGTGAGGATGCAATAGGAGCCTCTAAACCAACTTTTAAATCTGAAAGAAGTAGGATAGGAAGAAAGTGGGCTTCTGCCCCTTATGGTGGAGCAGAAGAAACCCAGGGTTGAAGATGTTTCAGCTGTCTTGCCAAGTAGTACAAATACACATCTGGTAATACCATATCAGCCTTAGAAGCTGATTGGCTATCATGCACAGCTGTACCAGACTTTGCACTCCCCAGTTTTAGTAAATCAACCTCTCATTTAGAGTTCCTCCAGAGGTCGTTATGAGTTTCTTGAGCTGTGGCTTTAAGGGCTTCAGCTCCCATCTGATGGTGCCTGCATAGTTCTGGGGCCAACACCACAGTGGCATAACATTTTTTTTATAGCTGTCTGAAAGGGGAACATTTTTCCCACTGGCACCAAAATTCTTTGGTTCCCAGAGGTTTGAAGATTATTTCAAGGTTTCCTTTGAGTGACAGCTCTGAATCTGCTGGGGCCTGCTGACATCATATCAAAGATGGCAGCACATAGCAGCAGTCTCAGGACTTTTGGATGTCTACACTGTAAATTTGTTCTGTGCGAATTGGCTAAAAAAAACAAATATTATTAGGTTAATTCTAGGGCTGTGGAAATTAAAGATTAATTCCTCGATTAATCGTAAATTTTTTTGATCGATCCACATTTTTTTGATCGGCACTCACCTCTCCGCCGGCTTCCGAGTCTTCAGGGAGTTCCGTCGGAGATCCGGTGACGCCACGGACATCAACGTCACCGGACTCCTCCCCCTTCTCCAAGTGCCTCCGTCTGCTAACAAAGGGAAGGGGGAGGAGTCCGGTGACGTTGAAGTTCTGATTGAACGTAACGCGTATGGGGGAGGAGCTACGCATGACGTCACCCACTGCTGCCCTACGGAACTAACACGATTGTCGGCTTTACATGCTGTGTTTTTATCATCTTTATGTGAGTAGTTTGTGTTTGAACACAAAAATGTAATCTTATACTTAAGCAGTGAGCACTTAGATCTTTTCTTTCTACCCATGACCTGGCGTCCTTGCTGAGATCTAAGGAGATGTGAGAGAAGTTTATGGTCCGTGTTAACCCTTTTGATACCCGCTTGCATGACCACCTGTTTGCACAGGGGTCCATGCCATAAGGTGAGAGTGATTAGTTAGACCGGAGGTGGAGGGATTGTCACGCTACTGTGGGAAAAAAAATTACTTACGTCAGTGCTACAGTTTGAATTTAAAACGTATTTGTGTGAACTGTGAAGTTAAGTCATGGATTGTGGAAACTAACTAGTGTCGGGTGATTGTATATAGTGTATACCACATTTACCACTGACTAATGCAGAGTTGCAATGCAAGGGGATCAGCTAAAAGTAGTTGGATCTGTATGTGCGTTATAATTAATCGATTTAAAAAAAAAATCGATTAATCGAACACGAAAATTTTAATCAGTAACAGCCCTAGTTAATTCCTATGCTGGTTGAATGTTATAAATTGATTAAAAATGGAAAATACTGTGTTTGGCCACTACTTGGTGCTAAGTATGATACTTGGCACCATCTAGTGACTAAATATTCTATTTTCCATTTTAAATCAATAAAAACATTTGGCCAACACAGGAAATAGCCTAATAACACTTGTTTTGCCCCATTTGAACAGAGAGCGAATGTACATGCACGTTTTCTGGGCTATTTGCTATGCATTTTTTTTTATATAAATACATGTGTATGGGATAATACTATGAGTTTTCTTTCAGTGGAGAGTGTTAATAGCTGGAGGGTTGCCCGAAGCCTGGACTAACATCTATTTTTTTTTCTATTTTTTCATATAATTCTGGTTTTCTGAAGCAAGGCAGCTTTGAGTCGCTTGTATTGGTAGTGCTAAATATATTCAAAACACATCATTAGTGAAAAAATGGTTTCTTTAGTGATACTGATGCTGCTTGCCAAGTTTCACTTGCTAACTTGCCTAAACATTGACAAGTAAGTAAACTGGCAAAGGAGCATAATCAAATATTTTTTTAATATTTTGCCCTACAAAATAGATCAGTTAATTTAACCACTTGACCCCTGGAAGATTTACCCCCCTAACTGCGTTACTTTAACTGACAATTGCGCGGTCATCAACGCTGTACCCAAATGAAATGTATATCATTTTTTTCACACAAATAGAGCTTTCTTTTGGTTGCATTTGATCACCTCTGCATTTTTTATTTTTTGCGCTATAAACAAATACCAAAAATTTTTAAGAAAAAAGCTTTTTTTTTTTTTACTTTCTGCTATAAAACCTATCCAATAAAAAAATAGAAAAATCGAATTTCTTCATAAATTTAGGCCAATATGTATTCTGCTACATTTTTGGGGTAAAAAATCCCAATAAGCGTATATTGATTATGGGATATATACTGGAATTTTTATTTATTAAATTTTTCTATACTAGTAATGGCAGTGATAAGCGACTTATATCGGGATTGCGATAGTCATGCTGGCAGTCTGACACTAACTGACACTTTGTGGGGACCAGTGACACTAATATGCCCTGTGCACACGCTAGGATTTTCCGACAACAAAATCCATGGGATTTTTTTCCAATGGATGTTGGCTCAAACTTGTCTTGCATACACACGGTCACACAAAGTTGGTCGGAAATTCCGAACATCAAGAACACGGTGACGTACAACACGTATGCCGAGCAGAGAAAAACAAAGTTCAATAGCCAGTGCTGCTCTTCTTCTTGTCTCCGAGCATTAGTGGCACTTTGTGCGTCGAAATTGTGTACACACGATTTTGTTGTCAGAACCAGATCTCAAATTTTGTGTGACGGAAATTCCTATGGAAAATGTGTGATGGAGCCTATACATATCGGAATTTCCGACAACAAGGTCCTATCACATATTTTCCATCGGAAAATCCTATCGTGTGTACAGGGCAATACAGGGATCAGTGCTAAAACATGCACTGTCACTGTACTGACTGGGAAGGGATTAATATCTAGGGCAATCAACGGGTTAAATGTGTGCCTAACAATGCACAGTATCCAGCGCAGGAAAGCCACTCTACTGCCGCACTTTTACCTGAGGCGGTGGGCAAGTAGTTAGGCCGGTTTCACACTGGGGCGGTGGGGGTGGCGGTGGTAAAGCAGCGCTATATTTACCCCTGCTAGCGGCCGAAAAAGGGTTAAAACCCCCCGCAAAGTGCCGCTGCAGCGGCGCTTTGCCGGCGGTATTGCCGCGGTATCCCATTGATTTCAATGGGTAGGAGCAGTATAGGAGCGGTGAATACACCGCTCCAAAGATGCTGCCAGCAGGACTTTTTTTACTGTCCTGCTAGCGCACCGCTCCAGTGTGAAAGCCCTCCGGCTTTAAAATCAGCGCTTTCACACCGGCCTGCTAGCAGCATCTTTGGAGCGGTATAGGAGCGGTGTATTCACCGCTCCTATACCGCTCCTACCCATTGATTTCAATGGTAATACCGCGGCAATACCGCCGCAAATCGCCGCTTTTTCGGCCGCTCCCGGGGGGTAGAACCGCACCGCGAGCGGCCGAATACCGCGGCTAAAACGACGGTAAAGCAGCGCTAAATATAGCGCTGCTTTACCGTCACCGCGGCTCCCGCCCCAGTGTGAAAGGGGCCTAACTCAAATAACTTCTCGTTACAGCTAAGGTATGCAGAATACCATCTATAAATGCACAACACATCGAACCATGAAGCAGATGGGCTTCAGCAACAGGAGACCACACCGGGTGCCACTCCTGTCAGCAAGAACAGGAAACAGGCTACAATTCACACAGGCTCACCAAAATTGCTCAACAGAAGAAAAACGTTGCCTGGTCTGATGAGTCTCGATTTCAGCTGAGACATTCAGATGGTAGGGTCAGAATTTGACGTAAAGAACATGAAAGCATTGATCCATCCTACCTTGCATCAAAGGTTCAAACTGGTGGTGGTGGTGTAATGTGCCAATATTTCAGGTAGATGTTCTCTACTTCAGGTATCCCAAGTCCACAAATAAAGTTCCAGTTCCAAGATATTGAAATTATATGCAAAAAGACAAAAGAGGGAGCACCAGCCTTGTGCGTTAAAAAAATGCCATTTATTTAGAAGATAAAAATAGGTAATTGTACTCACAAAGGGATATTAAAGAAAGGCTCATCATAAATATTCACAACTAAGACAACCAGAACCACTGTGTATGTCTCCAAATGGACAGGGAAGATGCCACAAAGGTCTGCAGATGCTAGCACGTTTCGACTGTGGCCCCTCTTCTTCAGAGCTCTGAAGAAGAGCGACCAGCCTCGAAACACGTTACCTGTCCTGTTATTTCACAGTCACCTCATCACTGTGCATGAGTGAGATCACACTGTACTTTAAGATTGGTGTCACGGGTTGTGGGTGGGGAGTTGGCCAAACCTCTGTAATTCTTGTCTTTCTTTGAGAAATGCAGAGGTGAGAGCAGGTACCTGTCAGAAAAAGGTACCTACTCCGTGGGGGGAGCGCCAATAGTTTTACAGTGGGGGGAGGAGGAGGAGCGGAATGTTTGTGTTTGTAAGTGAAGTTTTGCTTCAAAGTCTGCCTGGAGTTCAGCTTTAAATATGTATGCAAAGCTTTTGACATTGAACACATGCAAAGAAAATGGAGTGAAAAGCAGTCTGGGCTACCCATAATCACACCAGATAATAATCCGACTGGTCCATTGATTGCAACATCTAAAAATTGTTTTTACATCGATGCTGAATTTGCAGTGGCCGGGCAGTGTCGGAGTCAGTAGGGTCACCCCCTCCCCCATACTCCACTGCTGCCGAGAAAGAGAAAATAAATCATTTTTTATGTTAGCATGTTACCATATCTCCCTTCCCTGGGTGTAATCAGAAGGAACACATCTAGATACAGCTTTTTCCTGTTTTCTAAAAAATCTCATACATGCGGTTATTCTACGCCAAACACCAACTGACGATTGTACCGGGAGGAAGAACAAGATTTACTGTTCATTAAATGGGCCTCATTTAAAGCCACACTCCAGCCAAATATTTCAAATATTTTGTAGTTGTATATTATTTTTTAATAAATTATGAAGTGTTTTGTCATGCGCAGCTTGCATAAATACCAGATTGAGTCCAGAAATCAGCAGAGAGGTGGCATGTGGCAGCACTAAAATCCAATCAGATTCTGCTGCATGTAAATGCGCTCATAGAAGGAGAGAGCAGAGCGAGCAATGTTTCTGACTTATCAGTGTCTTGCTTTACTATCCTTTCAGCGGGCTTTGATCAAAGAAGTGACACCACTGGAATCCTTAACTCCGAGAGAGAGAAAGTGTTTCCCGGTGCTAAACCTTTTTTCCAAATGATAAATTGCTGCATTTGTACATTTTAAAAGCCATTTTAAAAAAAAAAAAAAGCCGATTATAAAGCATTTGTACATTTTAAAAGCCTTTAAAAGCCTTTACATGATACCACATTAGATTCACGGAGGAGGTCTACTGCTAAAATTACTGCCCTCGATCTGACCTTCGCGGTGATACCTCACATGCATGGTGCAATTGCTGTTTACATATGACGCCAGACCAACGCTTGTGTACGCCTTTGCGCAAGAGAAGGGGGGCAGGGGTGCTTTTTTTTTTTTTTTTTTTTTTTTTTTTTTTATTTATTTAGCTTTTTTATTTTATTTTAAAACTGTTCCTTCCATTTTTTTTCTTTGTTATGATTTTTATTGTTATCTCAGGGAATGTAAATATCCCCTATGATAGCAATAGGCAGTGACAGGTACTCTTTTTTTTGAAAAAATTGGGGTCTAAGCCGATATAAAGGTGGGTATGAATGTTAGTGGTAAAAAAAAAAAGCCCTTGTCAAATTACGAGAGAGAATAGAGTGAGAGAGAGAACAATAAAACGACAACTATTTTATTTTTTTTTATTTTTTTGAGATTCACAGGTAAAAAAGCTCCTGACTGAAGCGACTGAATCAAAACGCTACCACAAAAAAACTGTTAGCGATCGCAGGGATCAGGCCTGACTCTGCGAACGCTGCAGTTATGTGTGCTTAGTGTTTTGTAAGTGACAGTGATCGATCGATACTGCACTTGGGTGGGCTGGGCTGGGCGGAGGGGGAAAACGCAGGTGCTAGCAGGTATCTGGCTGATCCCGCTAACAATGCGTTTTTTTTTGGAACCCTAAACTGCTGGGGACGCTAGTATAGATCTGATCAGATCAGATATCGATCTGTTCAGATACTGTGCCACTAAGGGAGGTGTATGCTTTGCGCGTGGGTGTTTGCGGTACTGGCACTAACCTGGGCGACGCAGACCTTATTTGACCCTAAAAGCTAATTGATATCACCCGCCGGGCGATCAGGGGGTTTTTCCGTTATTGGGTAATAAATGGCGGGTGCCCTGACAGTATAAAAAACAAGCTAACTAACCAGCGTCACCCGTAACAGTAATACAAAAAAAAAAACTGGTTACCTAGCGACACTAATGCAGCGATCAGAAAAAGATTTCCCATGCCCTAGTCCCATGCCTACATACGTTTGCTGGTAGGTGTCCCTCATTCCCATTTCAAAATGTTGGGAGGAATGGGAACTTATTCTCCCACTGACACCAATGATGGGGCACCTGACAGTTCCATGCTGTGCTATTGTGCTATTGTGCCCCCATCCCCTCCCCCCGGCCAGAATACACTGATCAGCACTTGCATTCATTGGCTGCAGGTGCTGATCGAATTCTGGTTTCCAGCATGCTCGCTCAACAGAAGCCCGTCATTTGACCAGCTTCTGTTGAACAGACAATGATACACAAGCATCTAAAGTTTTTGGTATGTGTGTACCCAGCTTAAGATATATTGTTTAACCTCAGTGGAGAAAAGCAAGGTCACTGACCAGCATATGCTACCTATCAGGTGGATTACAAGATTAGCAATGAAGAATTTTAATAAATTAAAAAATAAATAAAATAAATAAATATATATCAATATTATTATTATTATTATACAGGGTTTATATAGCGCCAACAGTTTGCGCACAAATATATATATATATATATATATATATATATATATATATATATATACACACTATCTTGTTCAGGTTTAGGCTGAACGCTTTCAAATGTACAATTAAAAAATAAATAAATAAAAAATGTAATAAATTAAATTTAAAAAATGTATGTAATTTCCACACACAAACGTACCTCTCTCACCAGCAGGTGTCACTAGTTCATTTACAAAATGTCCATATATTAGGTTTCTATTTTTTGAGGGTTTCACACAGGATTCTCACAGCTTTCTCCTAAGACGCATGAATTTTTCTAATTGGATGCAATCAGAAAAATGTAAAAATCCTGGAAAACAGTTGTATGAAAACATTTGTAAATAGACCTTTTAGTGAAAACTACACTAAAAGGCAGTAGTGCCTACTAACCTCCATTGGCATAAAATACCAGTCTGTTCTGATTTATTTTGTATCTGCTGACATGACTGTAAGTTTACTACCGTATCATTCACCAAACTGTTACTGCAAAAACGTTAAAAGTCTAAGTTTATTTTATTTATTTTTTAGTTGGTGTTGGTTGATTCTGTGCCGCTGGATCCGGTTTGGATCGACGAAAGTTATAACCAATTTGTTTTTTAGGGGTTAGATTATGATTAAGGTTGCTTAGGCTCGAAGGGATAGCCTAACCGGAAAAAGGTCTTTATAAATCCGTGTAAGTGAAGGTATAAGAGCACCAAAATGCAATGATCTGAAGGCAAACTATTCCAATATTAACTGTTTTTATTCACACAAAAATCCTCAATACTAACCAATGCATTTTGGAGGACTCTGAGTTCCTCCTTCAGGGCTACAAGAAAAATCAAAACATAAAGTATACATAAGTCTCAGTTTGTATCAATGAATCTAAAAAACGTTCTGTGTAGAATGATAAATCTCCATAAAAATACAAAAATGCATAAAAATCATACATGTACAAATTTAGTTTTACCTTAATGCACCTGCTTGGCGATCAGTTGTGAGAACACCACAACAAATGCAAGTAGGCAGCCCCATTGAAAGCAATGGGAGGTTGCAGGCTAATTGTGCCCACTCGCTCATGCCATAATCACATGTGATTAATCAGCCCTGGTAGGCTTTCGATGGGGCTGCCTCATGGCAAAGAACTCTCTGAGGATCTGAAAAAAAGAATTGTTGCTCTACATAAAGATGGCCTAGGCTATAAGAAGATTGCCAAGACCCTGAAACTGAGCTGCAGCACGGTGGCCAAGACCATACAGCAGTTTACTTGAGTGCACGTGCTCAACGTCATATCCAGAGGTTGTCTTTTGGGAAAAGACGTATGAGTGCTGCCAGCATTGTTGCAGAGGTTGAAGAGGTGGGGGGTCAGCCTGTCAGTGCTCAGACCATACACCGCACACTGTATCAAACTGGTCTGCATGGCTGTCGTCCCAGAAGGAAGCCTCTTCTAAAGATGGTGCACAAGAAAACCTGCAAACAGTTTGCTGAAGCCAAGCAGACTAAGGACATAGATTACTGGAACCATGTCCTGTGGTCTGATGAGACCAAGATAAACTTATTTGGTTCAGATGGTGTCAGGTGTGTGTGGCGGCAACCAGGTGAGGAGTACAAAGACAAATGTGTCTTGCCTACAATCAAGCATGGTGGTGGGAGTGTCATGGTCTGGGGCTGCATGACTGCTGCCGGCACTGGGGAGCTACAGTTAATTGAGGGAACCATGAATGCCAAAATGTACTGTGACATACTGAAGCAGAGCATGATCCCCTCCATTTGGAGACTGGGCCTCAGGGGAGTATTCCAGCATGATAACAACCCCAGACACACCTCCAAGATGACCACTGCCTTGCTAAAGAAGCTGAGGGTAAAGGTGATGGACTGGCCAAGCATGTCTCCAGACCTAAACCCTATTGAGCATCTGTGGGGCATCCTCAAATGGAAGGTGGTCTCTAACATCCATCAGCTCTGTGATGTCGTCATGGAGGAGTGGAAGAGGACTCCAATGGCAACCTGTGAAGCTCTAGTGAACTCCATGCCTAAGAGGGTTAAAGCCGTGCTGGAATAATAATGGTGGCCACACAAAATATTGACACTTTGGGCCTAAATTGGACATTTTCACTTAGGGGTGTACTCACTTTTCTTGTCAGCGGTTTAGACATTAATGGCTGTGTGTTGAGTTATTTTTAAGGGACAGAAAATTTACACTGTTATACAAGCTGTACACTCACTACTTTACATTGTAGCAAAGTGTAATTTCTTCAGTGTTGTCACATGAAAAGATAGAATAAAATATTTACAAAAATGTGAAGGGTGTACTCACTTTTGTGAGATACTGTATGTATTGAAAAAGTCCAAGCGGTGTTTGATTCTCACAATGAGATGAAGAGCTGTCACCAACACCTCCACACGTGAAAAAATGGGGGATAAGCAAGTCCCCCTTTGAATCAGACTCTTATCAGAAATAACTGGATAAAAAGCATAAACACCAGAACGCTCTCTCTGGAGGGTTTTCTTCCCAGATCCTGTTGCAGCCAGGAGGGTGGATCACACGCTAATGAGCTCACTCCAAAACAAAAGAAAGAACTCCATAGCGTAATCCCGTTTAAAACAATTTATTGTATTCAAACTCCCCCCTTTTTAGGACTTGCACTTTTTTATTACAGAGAATAAAATACAAACAGGCGTGTAATTATGATATCAGTATACCAGTGGGGATGGTGGTGGTGTCTCCTACCACATTCAGCTCAGCTTTCTAGCAGTAGCGCTGTCCCCAAGTGGCGTGCGGACGTCAATAATAGTCATCATGTGGCCCCACTCTGGCGCGTTTTGTCATCCTGACATCATACTGATGGAGGGGGTCTGCCCTGAGGGGGTGTCTATACTGATGAGTGGGGTCTGCACTGAGGGGGGGTCTATACTGATGAAGGGGGGTCTGCACTGAGGGGGTCTATACTGATGAAGGGGGGTCTATACTGATGCAGGGGGGTCTGCACTGAGGGGGTTCTTTACTGATGAGGGGGATCTTCACTGGGGGGGTGTCTATACTGATGAGGGGGTCTGCACTGATGGGGGTTTATACTGATGGAGGGGGTCTGCACTGGAGGGGGTTCTGCACTGAGGGGGTGTCTATACTGATGGATGGGGGGTCTGCACTGAGGGGGTCTATACTGATGGAGGGTCTGCACTGAGGGGGGTCTATACTGATGAAGGGGGGTCTGCACTGAGGGGGGTCTATACTGATGAAGGGGGGTCTATACTGATGCAGGGGGGTCTGCACTGGAGGGGGTTCTGCACTGAGGGGGTGTCTATACTGATGGATGGGGGGTCTGCACTGAGGGGGTCTATACTGATGGAGGGTCTATACTGATGAAGGGAGGTCTGCACTGAGGGGTGTCTATACTGATGAAGAAGGGTCTATACTTATGCAGGGGGGTCTGCACTGAGGGGGTTCTTTACTGATGAGGGGGGTCTTCACTGGGGGGTGTCTATACTTGTGAGGGGGTCTGCACTGATAGGGGTTTATACTGATGGAGGGGGGTCTGCACTGAGGGGGGAGTCTGCACTGGAGGGGGTTCTGCACTGAAGGGGTGTCTATACTGATGGATGGGGGGGTCTGCACTGAGGGGGTCTATACTGATGAAGTAGGGTCTGCACTGAGGGGGGTCTGTACTGATGGAGGGGGTCTGCACAGAGGGGGTGTCTATACTGATGGAAGGGGGTCTCCACTGAGGGGGGGTCTATACTGATGGAGGGGGGTCTGAACTGAGGAGGGGTCTATACTGGTGGAGGGGGTCTGCATTGAGGGAGTATCTATACTGATGAGGGGGGCCTGCACTGGAGGGGGTCTGCACTGAAGGGGGTCTATACTGATGGATGGGAGGTCTGCACTAAGAGGGGGGTCTATACTGATGGATGGGGGTATGTACTTAGTGGGGGGTCTATACTGAGATAGGGGGGGGGGTCTAAACTTAGCGGAGGGGGGGGTCTGTACTGAGGGGGGACTATAGTTTGTGTTAGGGGGGGTGACACCATTTGTTTCCACACTGGGTGACACCAACCTTAGTGACGCCACTGGATAACACAGGAAGTGTGCACTTGACAGCTCTGAATTTCTTACAAGGTCAATGGGTACTTTTTTGCACTTGTCAAACAGATATAACAAAATGCTTTCAATGGTAAATTTAACAGGAAGCAAATGCTGGACTATATCATATGATGTTGGGGGAGGGGGGTTATATTATGGAAATCGTGGTGGGGTGTGATATGTGACCATGGATAGGGTTGGAAGTGTCTATAGCAGGGGTGTTCAACCAGTGATCCGCAGAGCCCTCTGATGTGGCCCGTGACCTCAAACCAGGAAGTGCATGGTTGAGCATCCCTGGCCTATAGGCTCCTGAGATATATATCTTCTAATGCATACTGTATATATGTAAAAAACAACAATAATCAGAGAATTTTTTGACACTAAAGCAGGCAGTAAAGGAAATCTTAGAGCCAAAATACACACTATCCAATTTTTTTATACTTCTACCTAATTTTCTTAAATCCAAGATATTATTAAGGTTTTATAATATCCAACCGGCTATCAAGAATTACTGTCCCATTCTAATCGAAAAAAAAAAAAAAAAAAAGTTATTCTGGACTTACAAAATTGTAGAGTTGGTGTTTTTCCCTTTTTGCTTAAACAACTTTTGGAGCAGAACTCACTTTCCTTCTTAGCAGAAAATAGGAAAAAAAGACTGCTTGTTTCCTGTAATTAATGTTTCCTTAAAAAAAACTGAAATGTTTCCAAAATCGTCACATGCAAAGTTTCATGTACAGCCACTGAGAAGAGCAACACTGGCAGTTTTCACTCCTGGCTGAAAGAGTTATTAAAGTTTATGAATATTTTTAGATGGAACAAAACTAAAAAAAAAAAGATGGTCTTTTTTTTCCCTTTATCATGTTTAGGTTACCATGAAATAGTGTAGATGCAAGTGTAGCCCCTTTACCCCCCCCCCCCCCAATGGGGTGTAGTTTTGCACGGGGGGGGGGGTCTTGGCTTATATTGTGGAAAAGTAAAGATGATGGGCACCCGTCACTTTTAGATGAAAATAAAGAATAACTTTCTTAGCCGCAGTCCTTGGAGAAAATGGCATATCTCACAGATGCTCTAGGCCAGTGGTCTCCAAACTGTTGCCCGGGTGTCAGATGCGGCCCTTTGCTTGCCTTTATGCGGTCCTTGAGGTACTTGCCTGCCACTGATACAGGGCACTATTCCCACACTGACACCAACAATGGGGCACTATTCCTCCAACTGACACCATTAATGGTGCACTATTCCTCCCACTGACACCAACAATGGTGCACTATTCCTCCCACTGACACCACCAATGGGGCACTATTTCTCCCACTGACACCAACAATTGGGCACTATTTCTCCCACTGACACCAACAATTGGGCACCATTTCTCCCACTTACAATAACAATTGGGGAACTATTCCCCCCCTTACACCAACAATGGAACACTATTCTTCCCATTGACACCAGCAAAGGGGCACTATTTCACCCACTGACACTGACAATGGGGTACTATTCCTCCCATTGATACTAACAATGGGGCACTATTCCTCCCACTGACACCAGCAAAGGGGCACTATTTCTCAGACTGACAATAGGGAACTATTTATCCCACTGACATCAACAATGGAGCACTATTCTTCCCATTAACACCAATAATAGAGCATCATTCCTTCCACTGACACCAGGGTTGGGGCACTATTCCTCCCACAGATCCAATTATGAAACACTATTCCTTACCCTGACACCAACAATGGGGCACTATTCCTCCTACTGATACCAATGATGGGGCATTGTTTACTCATAGGGCATTTTCTACTCACACTGACCACAGTCCAGCCCCCTCGAAGTCTGGAGGATAAGAAACTGGTCCCTTGGAAAGTTTGGAGACCCCTGCTCTAGGTTAAGGTAGAACTCCAGTACAATATACATTTAAATATAGCAGGAAGCCATTTCCATTCAATACCAAAACTCCAGTGCTATTATTATTTTAGTAGACATATGTAGTATCTTTAGGAGATTTACCAGCATTACCTGGGACTCCCATACTGGGCTGTACATTAATAAATCTTCAAGACATGTCCTCCAGGAGAATCTACCACCATTATTTGGGATTCCTATCCTGGTCCACACTCTTCATAAGCAGCGTTATCTCTTTTCTCATGCAGGCAAACCTAGTACAATCTAGCTAGGCCTCAACAGGTAGATAAACCTGGACGAGCAACTGCATCACATTCACCCTCTCCAGGTAGTAGCCCAGGGGACAGAGAACTTGCAGCAGTTTACCCCAAATATTTTTTACCATTACCTAGCATGCATCACTGGTATTGGAAACTCCTAGTGTTTGGCTGAAAATATTTAAATATTAATAAGGCAGACTTACTGTGAATCCTCCTACTAGTGCCAGAGATGCTAGTGACACCTAGTGGCAGAAGGAAGAACTGACAGCCAGGCCAACTTAGGGGCAACTGAGCAAGGCAAAACTAAAAATTAGCGCTGGCTGGTGATAACCAGCCAGACTAGATTTAAGAGCAGTGTTGCCAACCTACCAGATTGAAATTTACTGACACGACACCCAAAATTTACTGGCACAGCCACGTTTTTACTGGCATTTACAAAATTTACAAAATTACAGTTTTAAGTGCAAATTTCAGTATTTAGGCTACAAACAGATGCAATTACCATTTTGATTTATGGTAGATATTGAGACAAAAAACATATTTCTATTTTTATTTTCGATATAGTAAGTAAGTAGCTCAGGGACAGAACCCAAGAGGGCAAGATATTAGAATGGGCAGCACACACACATGAAATTGACTCTCACAGTGACTGACAGCAGTGTGCAGCAGCACAGATGATGATGACACCTCACCGACACGTCACCTCTTGAGTCACAGTGACAGTCTCTCTCCATGCCAGGTGATCTCTTCAGTCCCCCACAGACGAGGCTCCGGCTGCTCTGCTCGGCTCACTTGCACCATAACATCACACAACAACCTCAGGCACTGCCTCTGCCAGACCTACCCCCTGCCAGCGCCACCTGGACACACTGTAGCAGGCACTTGGATGGTCTTGGCTGGTTCCAGACCAGAACTGCAGTTCCGAGCTAGGCATTATTTTTTACTGGCAACTTTTTCCTGTCACTGGCATTTACCGGCAGGAGAAAGGTGCACATTTTTTACTGGCTACCAGTAAAAATACTGACGGTTGGCACCACTGATTAAGAGTCACTTCAGCATATGGCAGGGTGACTACACAGGCTTGCAAAATGTATGGTCATGGTGAAATATGATCAGATTTGATTTGTCAAGCAAAAAAAAAAACATTTTTTGTAATTTTGGATAGAGTGGGAACAAATTTTTATGTTATACCTACCTGCTCTGTGCAATGGTTTAGCACAGAGCAGCCCTGAACCTCCTCTTTTGGGGTCTCCTGTCTGCGCTGCTGAATCCTCCTCTTCTCCGAGCACCCCCAAAGCAAGCTGCTTGCCATGGAGATACTTGAGCAGGCTCAATCCCAAGCTGAGCTGCCTGCGGTCATAAACACACGCAGAGAAGCTCAGCCCTGCCCCTGCTCACAGTACTTGATTGACAGCAACAGGTGCTATTGGCTCCCACTTCTTCATCAGAGTCCTGAGAGGATAGAGAGAGCGGAGAGCGCTGCTGCTCTCAGGCACAGTGCTGGATTGAGATTGGGCTCAGGCAAGTATTTGGAGGGGGGGGGGACTGAACATTGAAGGTTAAAAAAAAAAACTTAAAGTGGTTGTAGACCCTGACATATACCCGGTGAAGTAACTGGCCTCAGGTGATGCACAGAAATCAAACAAAGCCTCCCACATACGTTGTACCTGTTTATCTGTGGTCTTCTCTTCTCTACCTATGTTCAAAGTCCAGAATTTATAAAACTTGTCTGAGCTGTCAGAAAACAGTGGGCGGAGAGCTGAAGTTACACTCTGCCGAGCTCAGTGAGGAGAGCTCTGAGAACTGATTGGAGGGAAGAGACACACCCCCTTCACACATCACACAGGAACAGAGCTGAGGCTGTTAATCTGCTGGAGCTCCCTCCCCTGTCACCTTTTTTCTCTTAGGCTACTGATCGGGTAAATGGAATAGGCATTTATTTATCAAACATTTAGTTATAATTATCAAAACATGTATTCTGATTAAGCAGAGATACTTTTAACAAATGTTTAGTTACAGGATGTAAGTAAAAACTATTCTTGTGTTTGTGGTCAAATGCCATTCACACCTCCAGCTGCGAAAAGGCATTTCCCCAGAGAACTCTGGAAGTGACATCTAGGTGCTAAGTGACCATCTGTTTATCAATGTAAATAACCAACAAATTGATTAGGCCCACAAAGAGTTTTACAAGGTACCTCCACCTCCTTTAGAATGTATAAATGTATTTGGGCTCCCAGCCTCAGTGAGAGCAATTACTTCACCATGTAATGTATACGTGTGCTCCCCTGCCTATGGCTAAAACTCTAGGCTTGAATATTAAATACATATTTTTTAATGTGGTTCAGCAGTCAACATGTTATTGGAATCCCCTAAGTTCTGGGATTTCCCTATCAGCTACTTTCACACTGAGGCGCTTTACAGGCGCTACAGCACTAAAAATAACGCCTGTATATCGCCTGTAAAGCGCCTCACCTCTCTCTCCAGTGTGAAAGCCCTCGGGAGCGGTGCGCCTGCAGGACAGTCAAAAAAGACTTGCAAGCCGCATCTTTGCAACGCTGTAGGAGCGGTGTATTCACCGCTCCTAAAGTGCCCCTGCCCACTGAAAACAATGCAGCTGCGCTTTATGGGCAGCCGAAACAGGGTTAAAACCGCCCCCGCTAGCGGCCGAGTAGCACCGCTAAAACAACGGTAAAGCGGCGCTAAAAATAGCGTCCCAGTGTGAAAGTAGCCTAAAGCCCCATACACACGGTCGGACAATCCGCGGACCAGGTCGGTCGGATCCTGTCCGTCGTACTTTGTCCGATGTTGGTGTTGCGTACACACGGTCGGACTACGTTGTCGGAATATCCGGTCTGCAAGAACGTCGTGACGTAAGTCGTCGTCCACGAGATTAGAAAAGGGAAGTTCAGCACCACGTCAGGCACCCGTTGGGCTCCTTCTGCTGATCCCGTGTTTATCGCGAGTTAGTCGAAGTTTGGTGACTTAAGATTCGCGCTTCTCAGTTTTCTGACTCAGATCGTTACTGCTTTTCAGTTTGTGCTTGTCGTGCGTATCTGTTTATTAGTGCGTGTAGTCAGTTCGCATTTGTTGGTCATTGCGGCCTATATCTTGATATAGGACGCTTTGATTTGCACTGCTTATTGTCTGCTCGTTTCTGGTATTCATTTCGTTCTTTCAGGCCTTGCTGTTTATCGGTGCTTTCTGTTTGTCCGTTCTGACCAGCCGACCTTTTGTGACCTTGTGAGCGATGTTTCCCGTGCGTACTCGTCGCCGAGTTCGTGCTGTACGCGGAATTGGTGTCGGGCTTTTAGCTTTGACCCAAGACCCGGTTGCTTCAGCGTGACCAATTCTCGCACATGCCTTTGCTTCGTGAGATCCAGGAGAATAATCCTGATGATTTCAGGAACTTTCTCAGGATGACGGACCCCGATTTTCACCGTCTTTTGGCTTTGCTGACCCCCTTTATCAGCCGGCAGGATACCTGCATGAGACAAGCCATTACTCTGGAGCAGAGGCTTGTTTCCACGTTGAGGTACTTGGCGACAGGGAGAAGTCTTCAGGATTTGAAGTTCTCTTCAGGTATCTCTCCCCAGGCCCTGGGAATCATTATTCCAGAGACCTGTTCTGCCATCATCGAGGTCCTGCAGGAGGACTATATTAAGGTAACATTTCTCCTTTACTATTCCCTTCTATGTATGCTCTGTTTGCTAATGTCTTCTATTTTTGACCTCCTTCCCTAATTACCATGATTGCAATATGCTCTAATATGCTGTGCCCCTTTTCTCCTTCATGCATTTTTCCCTTCACTTACCTCCCCAGCATGCTCTTCTGCCCCAATAGACACCTATGGCCTAGTCACTTAAGCAATGTCTTTTGTCTGCTGCATAGTATTGTTTGCCCCCAAACACCCCCTAAAATATGCACTAATGTTTGCTGTGTGGTTTACTTCATGTAGAGCCCCTTTTTGTTTATTTTTTTGGTGGGGGGGGGCAAACTCATTAGGAACCCCCTCCCCCAACTGCTCTGTCAGATGGTACCAATCCTCTATCTGCTGGCTTTCCCAAGGTCAATACACACTATATACCTACCTCTTTATAGTGGGCATCTTTAGGGATGAATTCAGCAAAGCATGTAGTGCAAGGGGCTGGCTCCATACTTTCCACTTCCTATTTTTTTGTGTTCTTTCCCTCCTATTAGCTTGCTTGGTAATTTCAGAATGTCACAATGTGCTTTCCTTTTTTTTTGGGGGGGGGGGGGGGGGGTTGAAATGTTAGTTTAGCTTTCCTGGGGGCTGCCAATAGTGTTAAGTACAGAGGGTCTGGCCAAACTAGCACACATTATTGAGCCATTTGCCAATCAATGAAGTGCAGAGGGTTACCTGTCCAACCCCCCCCCCCCCCCCCCCCCCCCTAAACCATAGTTATTGCCAATGGCCCATAAGAAGTGTGGGGATTGATGGGGGGTGAGTAATCTGTGAAGGGGAGCCTCTACTTTTCTGTGCAAATACTTTCCAGCCTCCAATTTTATACAATGCTCTTGTTCCAAGATGTTGATTGTCTAATCTGCTTGCAATGTTTATGTGCAAAGTGACTAATTATTTTTTCTTGTTTCACTCCACAGTTCCCTTCCACGCCACAGGAATGGCAGACTGTGGCCTCCCACTTTGCCAGCCGTTGGGACTTTCCTAACTGCGGAGGGGCAATTGATGGGAAACACGTCTGCATCGTCCCACCGCCCAACTCGGGGTCCTACTATTATAATTATAAAGGGTTTAATAGTGTAGTGATGTTGGCGGTGGTGTCGGCGACATATGAATTTATGTATGTGGACGTGGGGATGAACGGCCGGATCTCGGATGGTGGTGCCATTGCGCACACGGAGTTCTACTGGCGTCTCCAAAGTGGCAGTCTGTGCTTGCCACCTCCAGAGGAGAATGCAGAAGGACTCCCCTTCGTCTTTGTCGCAGATGAAGCGTTTGCGTTGACTCCCCATCTGATGAGGCCGTTCCCGATGAGGACCCTCACCCCAGACCAGAGGGTCTTCAACTACAGGCTGTCCAGAGCCCGAAGAGTTGTGGAGAACACTTTTGGCATCCTGGCCAGCCGCTTCCGCCTGTTCTTGACGACAATTAACTTGGCGGAATACAAACTGAACCACATAGTTCTTGCCTGTTGCATATTGCACAACTTCCTCAAAAGACATAACAGGAACTATGTGGTGCCCGTTGGCCCAGATGTGGAGGGCCCTCCAAATGCAGACCTCACAGCCCTTCAAGTGGCACGTCCAGGCTTGCCCCCTCTAAATGCCCGCGCGGTCCGCGAGCAATATATGGATTACTTTGTGGGTAGGGGGGCCATTGCTCTGCCTGACGATGTGTGAGAGGCATTTTTTAATAAATCTTATTTTTCAACCAACCTATGATTTCTTGTCATTTCAGTATTCTTTTTAGCTTATTTTACCTTGAAATTTTTTCCCTTTGCCTTCGACAGTGGGAATGCACTTTCTGGGCAAAAGGAGGTAACAGTCTCTTCTTCCCAAAAAGATTCTTCTCATGTTGTGTGTTTGCTACCTAATCTTTGGTCTAGAGAAGGTTTGTACTGCATAACTGACACCCAAAATACTCCTTTTCATCACCAGGTCTGACATGTGTGTATTCTCAAAAATGCTGTGCTCCGTGTTTTCGTACAAAGCACTGTGGGTGTCATTTACATAAGTCAAATCCACTATGCTCTACAAGTGCAGTGAAAAAGTTCCCTGGAAAAGAAACTTGCAGTGCAAAGTGGACTTGCCTTTAGTAAATAACACCCATTGCCCCCCATATCCTTTACATTTGACATACATAATGCATTGTGTTTTTTAAATAAGGAAGCCACACATTTAGAAAATTAAAAAAGTTTACTTGGAAAACATTCACAAGTGCGTTTACAATCTTCTTGGCCAAACTGACAACATCTTGGTTATTTACAACATTGTTTACAAACATTCCGCAATTGGTAAAACCAGGCATGGAGCAAAACAGAACCTATGAACTAGGAAAGTTCAACTTTGTAAAGTGAAGACAAGATCAGACATGACTATATGTTCAAAGTGTGTTTGATCTTGCCTTCATCACATGGGGGGTCACCCCTGGAAAGTGGAAATTTAGAACATGCACACAATTTGGGTCTGAAAATGGTCATTAGATGGTAAAACGCATGCCTAGAAGCTTCAAAAGTGCCATTTTCCATCATGGGGATGAATGGACGTTTTTTGGGGGTGCAACCCCTTCACCACAACCACTTTCGTAGTTCGTAAAGTGGTTGCACCCCCAAAAAAACGTGGTCATTCATCCACCATGATGTGAGCTAGCACATGTGGACACAATGTGTGCATGTTCCAAATTTCACACAGTTCTTAAGTTGCAAATGTGTTCAGAAGCAGGCACAAATGTGTGTTAATTACTTGGTGCGTTTTCATATTTTTCCTAAAACATCAATGATGTTCTTCAATTTTTGTTGAACATCATTGATGTTTTGCTTTATGTAATCTAGATCTCTATTGCAGACCATTATCTCCCCGATGAGTACGTGGGCACTCTCTGTGGTAAAGTGCGATTTTTCTTCCACAACATCCACGTCACCTAAAAACCACAAACAAAAAAAAATGGGGTGTTGGAAATGAGGCAGCCATACATTGATTAGCTTACCAGTAGCTGTGTTCTCCCACACTCACCTGTTGTGGTGACAAGTTCTCCAAGTTCGATGATCTCTCCTTCCTCCTCCTCCTCCTCTGCTTCTGCTCTTTCCCCCTTTTTTGGGAGGTGTTGGTTTTGGGGTTTCCTCAGACGGCCCAAGTTTTCGCTCCCCTATGAGAATGTACAAAAGGAAGATTTAGCAACACAATCTATTGAGGGCAGAAATAGGAAATGACAAACATTGCTTGAAAGTGACGGACACTATTTTTGTTTGGCCAGTTACAAATGGCAACTACATGAATGTAGTCACTTTGTAAAGGTGCTAAACTTACTAGCTTTTTGGTAGAAGTTTGTGTGATGGAGACCCCCCTCTAGTATCCACTGGAGCACATGTGTGGAAAAGCCTAATAAAAAGGGGGTTTGGGTGTCCCAGCACTAGTGCTCTAGAGTCCAGATGGGTAAACAGCTACTGAGTGACCTCTCCTTTACATTGACAAAATTTGGTTTACGCTCTTGCTGCCATCTCTAGTGAGAACAAACTTCCTTTCAATAAAAACTTCACCAAACCTCGTATTATAAGTGGCCGAACGATCGAGGTTGCGTACGATCGAATGGACACACACGATCATGACAGTGGCAGAAAGATCGAGGCTGAGTACGATCGAATGCACAGACGAACCTGAAAGTGGCCATTTTGGAATGTACAACTTTGTAAAAATCAAACCACATGGAGCAGTATGCAAGCAAGAAAGCAAACACAAAACACAACTACTTACTTTTATGAAGAACTCGCTTGATCTTTCTGTACTGATCGGCCTCCCTCAGTTTCAGGTCTGACCAGCGTTTCCTCTGTTGCTCCTTGGATCGTTGTACCCCAAAATGATTGTACAGCCTCCTCACAACTTTAGACATGATCTTGGCCTTGCGGACATTGGGGTTGAGGTAAGGCCCATACTTCCCATCATAGTCGCTCCTCTTTAATATGTCCACCATCTCCAACATTTCTCCAAATGACATATTGGAGGCCTTGAATTTCAGGCTCCGGGATCGGGTTGTTTCTGCCTCCGGACTTTCCTCGTCCTCCTCCTCGTTGGTGGGATATTTGGGGCACACCTGCTGTGTCCCCGCCATGTGCTCTCCCCACTGCGCCGTAAAGAGAAGGGGTGGGGAATAGACGAGAAAGATCGTCAGGGGCGGGCGGAGTTTAACGCATGCGCACTGTATATAAAACGTCACACGCCTGTGTCGTAGCCACGATCTGGGAGACGAGGGGAGAGAAAGCTCACGCACGAGACGATCGCTACAAACGAAGGTACAATTTGACGTTGGTACATAACTAGCCTAGACTGATTAGAACTTGAGGCTTCTTTATGGAGAAGATTAGGAGAGTTTAGACTGACATTATTTATATTGTTTTGTGTGGTGTTGTGTCTTGCAGAGGTGATGGAGGGCTTCTACGACGTGAGTTTTCTCCCCCTCTTCATTGATAAATACAGGGAATTTCCCCTATTATGGCAACCAAAGCACCGCGACTACAGCAACAGACCAAAGAGGTACGCAGCCCTGCTGAAACTTGTGGCATTTGTAAAGCCAATCCTGCCCATGGCAACCGTGGCAAACTTAAGAGTAAAAATAAATAACATGAAGAGTACCTATTTCCGGGAGCGCAATAGGGTCCGGAAGTCCCAAGCATCTGGAGCTGCAGCAGCTGATGTCTATGTCCCCACGCTCTGGTACTATGAGAGGCTCCACTTTCTCAAAGACCAGGCTAATGTCAGGAAGTCACTCTCGACTCTTCCTTGCACGCGTCCTTCTGCGTACGCCACCCCTGATGAGGCTTCCGAGGACCAACCTGGGCCTTCCAGTATGGAAGATGTGCAGGAGCCCAGCTTGTTCCAGGTATAGTAGTTTTGTAACCATTTTTGGGAATAATGAATGATGTTCAGTTAATTCAGGATCCCCAATTGCTTAGTTCCTAACGTGATTGACATATCAACAGACAGTGGTGTTGGAGACATTTTTGGGAAGAATCTAAACTGCAGGGCTGAGAATTGTATGGTTTTCTATTTGTAAACATTTTGCAACAGTCACTAGATGAGAATTGTGTGTGTTTGATGAACAAATAACTGAAACTATGTCCCTTTTTCATACACAGGAAGACCTCAGCCAGGAGGTGGCTGTGGAATGTGGCAGTCAGGAGGAGGCAGGGGTTAGTGGCAGCCAACAGGGGGGTAGGCGTAGGAGCCTGACTGTCTCCCAAGTCCCTCCCCTCCGCCGTCCCTACAGAAGGGTGAAAAGCATGGGGGAGGTGGGAGAGTCAGCGCTCCAGCTGATCAAAGATGCTTCAGCCTCCCTATATGCCACACCCACCTACGAGGAGGCCTTTGCCTCCTTGGTTGGCACTAAAATGACGGGTATGGAGGCGGGGCAACGCAGCATGTGTGAGGATGTCATCCTCAAAATCCTAAATGAGGGGATGGCTGGGGAGATGACCCCACTCACACATGTTTGCGAGAGTGACCTTGCTCCGCCTCCTCCTCCTCCTTCTGCCACCCCACCAGCACCAGCACCACGGCGTGGAAGGAAGAGTACAAGGAAGACAAGAGAGTGATGACCTTGATTCAGTCTGGTCTGAGAGAAGATGGAGCCTCTCGTAGGACCAGAGCCTGGGGACCTAGATGGCATCTGCTGCAGTTCCGGATGTTTTGGACTTCAGGACCAGATTGCACTCCCTTATTATTTAGATAGGTACTCCTCAGGCCCCCAATTTTCTAAGCTTGAAAAATGATGGTTGCCGTGGGTGTCCAAGGCTTTGCAAATTCCCCAAGTTTCACCATGGCTGCGTTCCTCTTTAGTTTGTTGCTGAGACCTAAATAAATGTTTTTTGGATTTGAAATAATCATTGACTATTGTGTTTTACTTTTCTACAATGACAGTTTTTCTTTGAGTAGGCAGGTACATTTCACTAATCCTAAAGTAGAATTAACAAGGGGCACCAACAACCAACAAACTCCTAGTAAATTTAAGCAAGAAATACAAATGTTAATAATGTGGTTTTGCTAAGTTGAGACACACAACCCCCCTCCAAAACAAAAAAAAAAAAAATCTCCTTCAAATATGTATTCCCAAAAAAAAAAAAAAAAAAAAGACAAATCATGCTAAAAAAAAAACAAAGATTCTTTTACGATCTGAGTAAAAATAAACATGTAGTGTATAAATGCTGAAAAGTAATAAAGAAGTAAGTTTGTGAGAAGTGCGGGTGAATAGGAGCAGCTAAAACATGTCATTCTTGTTGCATTGTAAAGAAAAAGAGAATGCGCTGCATTAAAGACATTTTAACATTGCAGCGTGACGAATGTGCTGTGTCGATTAGGAAAGGTAGTTTTACCTGACCGAGCGCTTCCGTCACAGAATTTCTTCTGAGCATGCGTAGCACTTTGTCCGTCGGACAACCGTACACACGATCGGATTTGGTGTGATCGGACCGTGTTGTCGGCAAATCTATCCAGCAGGAGATAAGACTTTGTCCGTCGGACAATCCGACGTACACTGTCCGATGGTGCATACACACGGTCTGATTTTTCAACAACATTGTCCGATCGGACAGAATCCATGAAAAAATCCGACCGTGTGTATGGGGCTTAAGTGTCAGGAAAACTTGTCAGAAGTGATTCATGCTGATAGCAGAGGAAGAAAGAGGCAGAAAAACAAGGAAAATTGAGACAAGTACACACTATAGAGAGAGATATGCTCTGTTTATATTTTATGTCTGAGGTTAAAGTGGTGTTTCCCCCTAAAAAACAAAAAAGGCTTAAAAATCTTAAAAAAAAATAAAATAAAAATAATTGGAATTTTTTTTTGTTTTTACATACCTCTAAATGCCTGTTGCTAGGGGGTCCCTCTTAGTCTGCCTTCTGCCTAGCCTGGTGACATCACCTCCTCTTGGCGCAGGAAGGGCTCCCCAGTCATCTGGGACCTGCCACGTGTCCCAGATGACTGTGCGGCCAATCACGGCATGCGGCGCCGCTCGCACATGCGCAGTGGGTGCCCCGGCTGTGCCCACAGTTGCAATGCCGGCGGAGCGGAGCTTCGACCCCCCCCCCCCCGCATCGCTGGACCCTGGAACAGGTAAGTGTCCGATTATTAAAAGTCAGCAGCTGCAGTATTTGTAGCTCCTGACTTTAAATTTTCTTTTTTTTAAGGGACACACCTCTTTAACAACCACTTTAAGCCTCTACAACCACTTTAACTTGCTGTCCTGGAGGCAGAGCAGGAAAAAAGACAGAAAATCCCTCCAAAAGCTACAAAATGTCCATCTTAAGGCCCATACACACGATCAGACTTTTTGACAACAAACATGCAAATTACAATGGAAAAGGATAGTGCCTCAAAAAATGCCACCCTCTGGGACTATCACTCCCAGAACTACACATGAAAGGTGTATCACTCTATTTCATGAACTTTGGCTCACTGCACCATTACGGACTTTATTCTGGGTCACCATGATTTTTTAAGAACTCTTTTTATTTAAAAGAACTGTATTTTAGCGCTGCTGCAATATTTAAAGGGACAAGCACCTGTCTTTTATACGATTTGTGTTTTACCTGGACTATTAATATTGCCTTATCACCGATTAAACATGCAAATTAGCTGTTTTAAGGCGTCCTAAAAACGTCCTACCGTGTGTCCATCGGACAAACTTTTTCGTTTTTCATCGGGCAAAAGTTCGCTCTGCAAACAGACAAACTTTTCGGCAACAAAAGTCTGATGGAGCAAAGTCCGATCGTGTGTACAGAAAACCATCAGACTTAAGTCCAAAGTACAAACACGCATGCTCAGAACCAATGCAAAAGATCAGACAACAATACAGAAGTTGACCAAAGGGTGGCGGTAAAGAGCAGAAAAAGCACGTGATTTGGTGAAAGTTGGATGAAAAAGTCTGATCGTGTGTATGCAATACAAGTTCACGGCCAATGCCCTTTGGACAGAAATCCACGGAAAAGTTTGTTTAAAGTCCGATCGTGTGTATGAGGCTTTAGACCAGGGATCCTCAAACTACGGCCCTCCAGCTGTTGCAGAACTACACATCCCATGAGGCATTGTAAAACTCTGACATTCACAGACATGACTAGGCATGATGGGAATTGTAGTTCCTGAACAACTGGAGGGCCGTAGTTTGAAGACCCCTGCTTTAGACCAAAGGTCTCAAACTGGCGGCCCTCCAGCTGTTGTGAAACTTCAAGTCCCATCATGCCTCTGCCTATGGGAGTCAGGCTTGTAACTGTCAGGCTTGCAATGCCTCATGGGAATTGTAGTTCTGCAACAGCTGGAGGGCCACTAGTTTGAGACCCCCGCTTTAGACAGTTGTCACCAGCAGCAATGAGCTCAGACGTTTGGACTAGGATACAAATCCAGGTGTGTGAGCCCACCAGGTGATTGGCCCGTAAAGGTGACATCTTTCTGGCAGGCTGACACACATGGATTTGGATCTTAGTCGGAACACGCCTGAGAGCTCATCACTAGTCACCAGAATTAGCGTCCCCAGTAGAGGATTTTCCCTCACCTCCTGCTCTAGTGACAACCACATGTCAGAATCTCACTCATTTTCTAAGGTTATTTAAACTTTAGCTTAAATGTGTGTGGAAAATAATGATGCTCTGACAGGGAAAGGGTTAAACGGTACGATTATGGCTTGTAACAGTAATGCATACCTCCCAACTTTTTGAGATGGGAATGAGGGACACCTATCATCAGAAGTATGCAGGCATAGGACACACCCCTTGCCACATCCCCTTAAAGGAGAATTGTACAAAAAAAAACAAGATTGGTTAAACTCACAAGTGCTTTTTTTTACCACTAATATTCCATTATATTGGCTTTTGGAATTTACAAATGCAGCAATTTAGCAGGTTTAGCGCTGGAAAACACTTTTTGATAGATAAAAAATGCATTTTATATACATCTATATGGATCAGACCAAAATGAGGGACAAATGAGGGACAGAGGGACATTGCTCCAAATCAGGGACAGTCCCTCGAAATCAGGGACAGTTGGGAGCTATAAGTAATGGTGTTTTTTTTATTCTGAATCAACAAGGTCTGAGAAACTTTTGAATGACTAGAATCTTGCGATGCGATTTTGAAACATATGGATTATTGGAATAAAGGGGGTAGTTTGTGTTTTGGGTGGGGTGACAGAAGGTTGGTTTCCTAAGGATTCCACTCCCAGAATCCTTATCTCCGGGCCTGGCTCAGGTCAGAGACATGAATCACAGGCAGGAATGAAGGGCTGGGCTGATTAGGACATTGCACTAGATACTAATCTCAGGCGGGGTGGGATATACCATAGCTGGAGGATAAACACATGAGTAATAGAGATCAGTAACCTGGCCCCCTCCATTGAAATGAAGTTTATGTTACAGTTCCAGTAAGGACCGGAATTTAATGCACTGCAAGGAAATGTCATGCAGGTCCGCCCATGACAGTGTGTCAGGTTACTCAGCAAGCTAGGAGAGAGTTAACAATTTTAGGGGTGGGCAGCTGGGAGAGCTGGGAGGAGCGGCCATATAAAAGAGAGGGGCGGAGCCGGGAGGTCAGTGCGGGAAAGACAGAGCACGAGGAGGCAGGTTTTTCACTCGGCTCCTCAGTGCTTCCTTAAACATGGCCGACGGAGGGGATTTTGCGGCGATCGTGAGGGCGGCGGCGGCGCAGCAGGGACCCGGATGGGTCATGGAACAGATAGCAGCGGTCCTGGATGGCTCAGGAGGGGGATCAAGAGACCAAGCAGCAGCGATGGAAATCCAAGATGGCGGCGCCGGACAGCGTGCTCGAGTGTCCAGGGCGCCGGAGCGCTACTCTCCAGGGGCCACAGCAGGACCTTCAAGACTGGTAAGGAGCCCGAGGGGGGAGCGATCCACCCCCCCCAGCCAAAAGAGTGCAGAGGGACAGCGCTGGAGGGTCACACAAGCAGGCAGGACTCAGGCCTGGGGGGGGAGGGGGGGCGAGGGGCCGACCAGGGAGAGGATCTTCAACATCAGATGGCAGTGCTACAGCAGCCTCAGCAGCCCCAGCACCTGCACACGTGGTGGGGGGCAGTAGGAACACTGGGGGGAGGGGGGGTGGGGGGGCCGCGGCAAGGGTGAGGAAGATGGCCGGCGCATCAGGCTCTTCAGGGACCACGTCCGCCCCAGCAGCTCTGCACGAGCAGGGGGGAGGGGATTCAAGGGCCACTCGGGCAACGGCCAGGAGGGGGGTCGCACCCCCCGGACATGCCTTTTCAGCGAACCCCCCAGAGGCTCTGCACGAGTCGGGGGGGGAGGACGGAAGGGTCAGAGGGTCATCACGGGTGGGGGGGAGGGGGACCCACTCAGCACAACGGGCAAGGGATGGCGGGACGCCACCAGCAAGCACGGCGGTGACCCGAGTCAGCAGGAGCGGAGCCCGAATCGGCCCACCTGCGCATGCGTGTTTGGATCAGCCAGGGACCAGCCAGCAGCCCGAAGGGAGAACGGGCAGGCGGGATCGTAACTCTTACAGGACCCCCTCCCCTAGGGTGCGTGCCTTGTCTTTTACACAGGAGGACGTTTCTCGGTCCGAAGGTGAATTGTCGGAAGAGGAGGAGGAGCTCAGTCGCCCTATCCCGCCGGTGGAGGCCCGTGCAGCGGCTGTGGGAATCCCGCCCGGTCAGCCCGGTAAGTCCACTGACAATATTTCCTTTGTAAAAGTTTTACAATCCCTGTTAGGGACAGGTACCAGTGGGGGAAGCCCAGGGATACCTCCCGCATCGTCGTTGGCAGAGACGGACCAACCGCGAGCGGTGAGCGGGAGGGCGGATACTAGTCCTGGGCAACTGCAGGAATTGTTGGAAGGGTTAAAGGTGCTGATAGGCCGTTTTGGTGAGAGGAGGGATGCTCCAGCAGGAGGGGTGAGTATGGAAGTCGGTGAAGTGGGGGCTGGGGTAACAGTCGGGGGAGGGGTGGCGGCAGAGGCCACGGCAGGAAGTCAGCCGACCTCCGGTGTGGTGGGAGCAGAGAAGGGGAATGAGGTGGAAAAAGGGGAAAAGGAACAGACGGTGAGGGATGACATAGTACGGATGGCCGATGCAGCAAAATGCGAGGTCTATGTCTGTTTTGAAGGACCGCTCGGGGCCCATTTAAAGCAGGAGGTCAGGGAGAAGATTTGGAAGGGGGAGTACGTGGAGATTTTCTCTTTGCTCCCCCTGGGAAAATTCAACCTGGACAGGGTAAAACCGGATAGTAGCAAAAAGGATGATGAGGAAAAAAGGAGGTATAGGCTCATTCCGAGGACTTTCGCCAATTGGCTCCAGGCGTTTGCCATTTTGGCGGGAGTGATTGGGGAGAAGAACCCTGAACATTGTTCGGCGTTGTTCTGCTACATGGACGCAATTGGGGAGGCTTATCGGGTGTACGGTGGAACGGCGTGGCTGCGGTACGACGAGCAGTTCCGTCAGCGTAGGGCTGTACGCCCGGCTTTAAGGTGGGATCACAAGGATATTAGCCTCTGGATGAAGCTGATGGCGTCGGCTAAGACGCCGACTCAGACATTTCAAGGGGGGGCCGGAGGCAGCCAGGCCTCGGGACCTCCGGCCGGTAAGAAGTGGGGGGTATGCTGGCAATTTAATGAGGGGGCCTGTAAGTTTGGAGGAACCTGTAAATTCAAGCATGAATGTTCAGGATGCGGGGGGGGTCACACCCTCGCCAGATGTTTTAAAAAAGGCAAGCGGGGAGGGGAATCTGGCCACAAGAGGGACGACGCCGGTGATGTGGGAAAGGATGCAACCTTTCCTAAATAGATATCCAGATAGGGGGGCGGCGGTTTTGCTGAGCAGGGGTTTCAGGGAGGGTTTCAAGATTCCGTGTAATTTGTCAGTGATTCCACCACTGGCCAAGAACTTGAGATCAGCCCTGCAACACCCTGAGGTAGTGTCAGAGAAGCTCTCCAAGGAAGTGGGGTTGGGTAGAATGGCGGGACCTTTCAAGGTTAAGCCGTTAGAGGACCTGGTGGTGTCGCCGTTAGGCGTGGTACCCAAGAAAGAGCCGAACAAGTTTCGGCTCATTCACCATTTGTCGTTCCCAAAAGGGGGCTCGGTCAATGACTTCATAGACCCAGATGAGTGTACGGTGTCTTACACGTCATTCGACGCCGCAGTGCGTTGGGTGCGGCGGTACGGGAAAGGGGCGCTAATGGCGAAATCTGACGTGGAAGCAGCATTTCGGCTATTACCGGTACACCCGGAGAGCTTTCGGTTATTGGGCTGTTGCTGGGAGGGTGAGTTTTATGTTGATCGGTGTTTACCGATGGGATGTTCCATTTCTTGCGCCATGTTTGAGGCGTTTAGTTCCTTCTTGGAATGGGTAGTGAGGGACGTGACAGGGATCGATTCTGTCATCCACTACCTGGATGATTTCTTGTGTGTGGGTCCTCCGTCTTCCAATGTGTGTGCGATACTGTTGTCCACGTTGCAGCACATTGCGGACAAATTTCGGGTGCCATTGGCAGCCGATAAAACGGAGGGCCCGCGGACAGAGTTGAGTTTTTTGGGCATAGTAATAGATTCCATGGCCATGGAATGTAGACTGCCGGAAGAGAAGGTGGTGGATTTGAGGAAAATGGTGGGAGAGGTTTATGGTTGGAAAAAAGTTCAGTTGCGCACGTTACAATCGTTGTTGGGAAAGTTGAATTTTGCGTGCAGGATTATTCCCATGGGTAGGATATTTTGTAGGCGGTTGTCGGCAGCGACTAAGGGGGTGCGAATACCGACACATTTCATTAGGCTTAACAAGGAACATAGGGAGGATTTGAAGATATGGGATCAGTTCCTGGAAGGTTACAATGGCAGGGCGGTTTGGATGTCGGGACCGGTCAGTAACTTTGATGTGGAGCTGGTGACAGACGCCGCTGGATCTACAGGTTATGGGGCTTTCTTCCAGGGACAGTGGAGTGCGGAGCCTTGGCCGCAATCATGGTTACAGGTGGGTTTTCAAAAAAACTTGGTACTGCTGGAACTGTTTCCGGTGGTGCTGGCTTTGGAGTTGTGGGGGGAGTCGTGCACGAACCTCAAGTTGAGGCTGAACTGCGATAATATGGGGGTGGTGCAGGTGATCAACAACATGTCTGCGGCTTCTCCTCCTGTCATCAGATTGATGAGACATCTGGTGTTGCGGTGCATGCGGTTGAACATCTTTTTGTATGCTGTTCACATCCCGGGTGTTGAGAACACTTTAGCTGACGCCTTGTCTCGCTTTCAGTGGGACAAGTTCAGGGAGCTGGCGCCGACAGCAAGAGCGGAGGGTGTTCCATGCCCGGGCTGGATGTGGGAGTTAGCATTGGAACCGCGGCAGAGTGGATACGGAGGTCTGTAAGTGAGTCTACATGGCTGGCCTACTCTAAAGTGTGGAAGGAATGGACTGACCTTCGGGGTAGGGCACAAGCCGGGGGGGAAGACCCGGGAGACAGGTTGTTATTGCTGGATTGGGTGGCCAGGGACATGAAAATGGGAAAATCGGTGTCGGCTATTGAAAAGAGGATGGCAGGGCTCACGTTTTGGTTTAAATTGAGGAGAAGGGAGGATCTAACGAAGGATTTCTGGGTGAAGCAAGCCATAAAGGGGTATCGGAAGTTGCATAAGAGTAAAGACAGGCGGCGCCCCATCACATTTGGGAACTTGTTGGATATAAGTGTACAGCTAAAAGGGGTGTGTCAGTCAGCCTACGAGGTGAGGTTGTTTTCAGCTGCATTTGCATTGGCATTCTTTGGAGCGTTCCGTATTGGGGAATTGGTCAGCCCATCAAAAGAGGTGGCGGGGGGCTTGATGGTTCAGGATGTGGAAGTAAAGGACGATAGGGTCATGGTCAGGTTGAGAAGATCAAAAACGGACCAAAGAGGACGAGGGACGCAGGTGAGTTTGTATGCTGTACAGGGGTGCGGTGTTTGCCCTTTATTAAAGGTGACGAAGTTCCTGGCAGTAAGACCAGGGGGGGAGGGTCCGCTGTTGATACATGCGGATGGACGGTACTTGTCAAAATTTCAGTTTGTGGCGGTGTTGAGAAAGTGTTTGGGGAGGTTGGGTTTGGATAGCAACGCCTACGCTTCACACTCCTTCCGCATTGGGGCAGCTACGGAAGCCGCCAGGTGTGGGTTGGATGAAGCGGATGTGCAAAAGTTAGGGAGATGGGAATCTCAGCGATTCCGCAGTTATGTTCGGCCACAGTTGGTGTGTGAATAATAAATAAAAAAAAAAAAAAAAAAAAAAAAAAAAAAGTTTGGTTGTGGTTTTAATTAAAGTGCCAATAGTAAGATTGGTGGGTATGTAGGGGTACTGCATAAAGTGGATGTAGTATGGGTTGTGGTGCGTGTAACGTTGTTCTTGTTGTTACAGATGCAGGGCGACAACTCCTTGTATGGATCCTCGGCCATTCTTACGTGTGCTGGGGTGCCAGGAGGGGGGGGACGTGAGACCAGGTGGGAGACAGCTGGGCATATCCAGGAGGGATGCAGTTATCAGGTGGTTAGGTAGGCCTGGTATGATGTGGGGCAGGGTGGTCCCGGAGGTTGAGAGATACGCCTGGCTAGATAGACCACCTGAAGTGTTGGTCATTCATGCAGGCGGCAATGACTTGGGTGTAAGGACCGTGAGGGACTTGATAGCTGATATCAAGGCGGACATTATGTTCCTCCGGGCCACTTTCCCGGGCACCATTCTGATTTGGTCGGATATGGTAGCCAGGACCAACTGGCGCATGGCCAGGTCGGTGTTTAGGATTAATAAAGCCAGAATACGGGTCAATAAAGTGGTGGGACGGTTCATAGCATGGCAAGGTGGCCTAGTGGTTCGCCACCGGGAGTTGGAAGTAAATGTTGGTATGTACTTGAGGCGGGATGGAGTGCATCTTACAGATGTGGGCATTGACCTCTGGTCATTGGGTCTGCAGGAGGGTATTCAGGCGGCCCTGCGGGTGTGGAGGTGCCATCAAGGGTGAGGGGATCCCCCTTTCAGGCTGTGGCGTTAGTTGTTTGTTGGTCAGTGACGGCAGCAGTTATACTGGTGGTAAGTGGGTGGGGGGCTCATCAATAGATGGCCCCTCCTTGTTACATCAAACGTTGTTGATGTCCAATGGTTTTGTGCACTGCGGGTATGTTGGTTATCGGGCGGTACGGTAGAGACCCATTGGTTTCTTTTGCCCGCAGTGCCCCCTTGTGTTGATATCAGTGATATCAGGTTGTGTGTATAAGCACTTAGCTCCGTCACTGACCAACATGGATATAGGGGTTTAACCTGTTTTGTTTTGTTTTCAGCAAGGGGTCTGAAAGTGTTATTGTTTATTGTTATTGTTATTTATGTTTAATTTTCTAATAAGAAACTGGAGTTCTTATTATTGGTTATTTAAATAAATTAGCTGTTATGGCCATTTTACTCCATAACCGGTGTGGTCTCTCATTTATTAATTAAGTTAAGTTTATGGGGTTTTATGGTTACAGCTAAGGGGTTTTATCGTGACTACACTAGTCAAGTAAGGACCGGAATTTAATGCACTGCAAGGAAATGTCATGCAGGTCCGCCCATGACAGTGTGTCAGGTTACTCAGCAAGCTAGGAGAGAGTTAACAATTTTAGGGGTGGGCAGCTGGGAGAGCTGGGAGGAGCGGCCATATAAAAGAGAGGGGCGGAGCCGGGAGGTCAGTGCGGGAAAGACAGAGCACGAGGAGGCAGGTTTTTCCCCACCCACCCTCCCCTTTTTTATAGGTATGTGATGGCATGTATTAATGTTTTCATTGTCGTTTCAGGTCTTTGGAAGAATTCTCTTTTCGTCATAACAGCTTGGGGGGTTGGCGTTAGTTGTTTGTTGGTCAGTGACGGCAGCAGTTATACTGGTGGTAAGTGGGTGGGGGGCTCATCAATAGATGGCCCCTCCTTGTTACATCAAACGTTGTTGATGTCCAATGGTTTTGTGCACTGCGGGTATGTTGGTTATCGGGCGGTACGGTAGAGACCCATTGGTTTCTTTTGCCCGCAGTGCCCCCTTGTGTTGATATCAGTGATATCAGGTTGTGTGTATAAGCACTTAGCTCCGTCACTGACCAACATGGATATAGGGGTTTAACCTGTTTTGTTTTGTTTTCAGCAAGGGGTCTGAAAGTGTTATTGTTTATTGTTATTGTTATTTATGTTTAATTTTCTAATAAGAAACTGGAGTTCTTATTATTGGTTATTTAAATAAATTAGCTGTTATGGCCATTTTACTCCATAACCGGTGTGGTCTCTCATTTATTAATTAAGTTAAGTTTATGGGGTTTTATGGTTACAGCTAAGGGGTTTTATCGTGACTACACTAGTCATGAATGTTGGGCAAACCTAAGCCTCACACATGTAGTGTTAGTTCCTCTTTATTACAACGAAGTTTACGCATGGTTCTCATTTCTATGCTGTTATGTCTGAATATACTACGGGGTCGATGAACTGCGTTGTATGATATTATCACAATCCAGAACTTCCGTCCGGAAGACATTATCAAGATGAAAAATGAACTTGTGTTTTTAACCACTTGAGTGCCAGCCTGTATAAACTCCTTAATCGCCAGACCATTTTTCAGTTTTCAGTGTTGTGATACTTTGACTGATGATTATAAAATTGTAGAATTTTATAATTACTTTTTTGAGACAAAGCTTTGTACTGATGGTATTGAATAAGTGCTGTTTTTTTTTTTTTTTTTCTTTTTTTTTTAACTATACATCAGAAAAAGCCAGAAATGTGGGCTTGCTTACACTTACCTTTCATTTTTTATTTTTTTTTACGCAGAGACACAGGGAAAAACACAGAGACAGTTTTTGACAATTCCTTTATTAACCGATTCAGCCCCGGAAGATTTTACCCCCTTCCTGACCAAAGCACTTTTTTGCGATTCGGCACTGCGTCGCTTTAACTGACAATTGCGCGGTCGTGCGACGTTGCACCCAAACAAAATTGACGTCCTTTTTTTCCCCACAAATAGAACTTTCTTTTGGTGGTATTTCGCTTTAACTGACAATTGCGCGGTCGTGTGACGTTGCACCCAAACAAAATTGACGTCCTTTTTTTTCCCACAAATAGAACTTTCTTTTGGTGGTATTTCGCTTTAACTGAAAATTGCGCGGTCGTGCGACGTTGCACCCAAACAAAATTGATGTCCTTTTTTCCCCCACAAATAGAACTTTCTTTTGGTGGTATTTCGCTTTAACTGAAAATTGCGCAGTCGTGCGACGTTGCACCCAAACAAAATTGACATCCTTTTTCCCCCCACAAATAAAGCTTTCTTTTGGTGGTATTTGATCACCTCTGTGGTTTTTATATTTTGCGATATAAACAAAAAAAGAGCGACAATTTAGAAAAAAAAAACGCATTATTTTTTACTTTTTGCTATAATAAATATCCCGCAAAAATATATAAGTTCAGTTTAGGCCGATATGTATATTTCTACATATTTTTGTAAAAAAAAATAATAAAAAAATCGCAATAAGCGTATATTGATTGGTTTGCGCAAAAGTTGTAGCAGCTACAAAATAGGGGATAGTTTTATAGCATTTTTTTATTATTAGTAATGGCGGCGATCTGCGATTTTTATCGTGACTTCAACATTATGGCGGACACATCAGACACTTTTGACACCATTTTGAGACCATTCTCATTTTTACAGCGATCAGTGCTATAAAAATGCACTGATTACTGTGTAAATGACACTGGCAGTGAAGGGGTTAACCACTAGGGGCGATGAAGGGGTTAAGTGTGTCCTAGGGAGTGATTCTAACTGTGGGGGAGGTGGGCTTCAAGTCACATGACAGCGATCACTGCTCCCGATGACAGGGAGCAGTGATCTCTGTCATAATATAAGCCAGAACGGGGAAATGCCTTGCTTACGTGATACGCCCCACAGTCATCTGGGACCTGTCACCTGTCCCAGATGGGGAAGTGATGTCAGTGCCCGGGCACTGAAGGAGGCAGACTACGAGGGACCCCCTAGCAACAGGCATTTAGAAGTGAGTGAAAAAAAAATGTTTCCAATTATTTATTTATTTTTTTTTTGGGGAATTTTAAGCCATTTTTTTTTTTGGTGGAAACACAATTTAAGAGCTTTTTCTTACCACCACATTTTTAATTTTCTGGTAAAGTTTAGAGAATCCACCCCCTAAAGTGTTACTGGATTTACAGAAGTAAAATCAGTTTGTATATGCAGTAAAGCATGCTTGTTATACTCACTGTGAAACCTAAAGGGTTGAACCTCCGTATTGTGTAAAAAGGCTGTTTGATTCTGTCTTCTCTGACTCCCCCTTCTTTTACTGTCCCCAATCCACCTCCAGATAGCACAGAGCCTTGGGGGCACTCTGCACATGCTCAGTTTGGTGTGTATTGCTAGGGTATTTTTTTTGGGAGGGTTCATGTGATCAGCACAAGGCCAATCAGCACTGTCAAGACAGAGGGTCAGGAGTCATGCAGCCTCATAGGACAATCAGGGGGGAATGCAAACTCCTCCTACAAGCTTTAACCAGTGCTCAGCCAGGCACTAATAGAAGTCTCAAGGCTGCTATATACTGCTGATGGGAAAAGGTATTTAGCAGTTTATATGTACTAAAATAATAGCATTTCCATGTTCTGTGTACTGTGAAACCAGCTATAGTGAATGCAGGGTCCTGGGTTTAATAACATTTTATACTGGTCGTACACTGACCAAAATTCGGCTGGTTCGGGAGGGACCAGCTGAATTTCAATCAGTGTATGGCAGTCCCAGCGTATGCAACTTCTTTATCTTTTAATCCTTGGCTATGTTCCAGTTTAGGCTGGTTCTATGACCACTGCCCCAGCTTTCCTGTGTCTGGGTGGCTCCTTTCTCTTGTAGAGTCCTATGGAGCCGCCCTTGCATGCAGGGACTAGAGCTGTTCTTTTTACACAATGTGCATCAATAGAAACACACAGCCCCATAGCTTAGGATGTCAAGGCACTCCGCTGCTCCTCCCTCCTCCCTTATCCAAGTTAATAGGCTGGCTGCAGACTTTTTTTAGTTTTGGATAGAGTGGAGAGGGATTAGAATTCCTGTCAGTTTTTATTGCTGTCTGTGCCCCCATTCAGGAGATTCACCCTCTCTATTTGTCCTGTTTACTATTACCATTGAAGGTGAAAGTAAAAGATAATCCAGATTTTGGGTTGTCCCCAGAAAAGTAATAGAGGGGAAATCTTCCAATGAGGACAAATTCCCTTAATTTGAGGGGATTTCTTCTCACTTCCTGTTTGACTATGGGACAGGAAGTGAAGGGAATTCTCTGCAATGGGACACAGATGGCGATAACAAATCTTAAAGGTGTTATCTCCCTCCCTGGCTCTATCCAAAAAAAATTGTGTCTATATTTCCACGTTAATACTACTTTAAGCACCACCCCCCTTCCCTGTGATCTGATGTTCCTTCTTCCTGCTGTACTTACAAACCTTCAGCCTAATTACAACAAATGAATTGCAGCTGGCTCCATTGTGAGTGGGCTGAATGTACTGTAAACATTACTAGTGTTTACACTTATGATTTTGGTTGTTCCACAGCGATCACACGGTACAGATCCATTCTGAGTGGCTCTGTACATCATGACTGTGCTCTGACCTGGCCAATGACTGGTCACCTGAGTGAGTTTTTTAGAGCACCATTTATAAATGGCACTCAAGAAATACATGTCCACCTCCCCTCTTTTTTTACAATATGGCGACGTGGAGGTCTGTAAAGCTGAACTCTAAGCAAACAGATAACTACACAGGAATAGTCTGTTTTTACCTGCCAAAAGATTAGAATTTCGGTAAATCAAGTTGCCAAATTTATAGAGCTCTGCCACAGTACATAAATGCACATCACAAGGGGGTTGGCTGGAAGAATTAGGAAGAGAAAGCAGGCCCCCTGATGATGCGCCATGGCACATGAACATTTTGAGGTGATTGCCCTGAAGCATCATGGGATGCATAATGTGAGTATCCCAGGAGGTCTCGGGAGGCTGCTGAATTTCTTCATAGGCAAGATATTCAGAAGTGAGGGGCCCTAACATTAAAAAAAAGCTAAAAAATTATTAAATATAAATAAATTATGAGAATTGAATGAAGAGGGTGAATGCAATTTTAAATGCATCCTTCAATTAATTCAGAAAAATGTCAAAAGCACCTCGAAGCAAGCAGGAAAAACATTAGGGCGAAAATTGCTGCACGAGTTATCACTTCTTATAACCTCTAAGCTTCAGACCAGTGGTAACTGTAGGTTTTTCTGATGTCTTCTGCGAATGCAGGAACAGGTGAAGATCAAATAGTGTTTAAAGATAAAATATGAACTTCTGAGAAACAAATGCTTTGAACAGCTATTGTGTATGTGCAACCAAACATTTTTATGTTTCCATACATTTTTTGTAGTGCCATAATCCCTGGGGGCGGCTGGATTTTTCTGGGCTTACCAATTACCTCCTCTGCCTTGTAGCTCGTCGTTCTTGTCTAGGGGTTCCCAGGGTTGATACCCAGTAATTGCGGAGACTGACACTTGAATTCCCGTTTTAGGATTTTTATTTGCTTAAAACGTTGAACAGAAACGCAGTCTCTCAGTTGGGAATAGAGGGTAAGGGTATAGAAGCTCAGGCACTTTGGAACTGCTGACACTCAATAAGTGCCTCTCTCTAGTCTAGATGATCCAGGGAGTAGCCACTCGCAACTGGATAACTCAACCGTTGGACAAATCCTTGTTTGTAGATCTAGCAGCCAACAAGTGATTCTAGCTTAGCAAAGTCTCTGCCACAGACTTGGTTGTGAAACTTTAGATGGAAACACAAAAGTCTCTCACAGGAAATGGGAACCAACTGAAAGATAGGTTAGGAACTTTTCTTACAGTACCAGTATCTCGCAGCCGGTCCGGCAATACCGTAAGAAATGCAGATTCAATTAGTGTCCATACAGCTCAGCTTCCAGGCTCTTACCGAGCAGCCAGCCTCGTGCGTGGCCCTCCTCCGAAGAGTCCTCCCCTGGTTGCATGTAGAGTTGCTGGGCCTCTCCAATCCTGAGACGGCACCGGAACACCTTAGAATCCTCCTTCAGTTACTGTGCCTCGAACTAGCCAGTTCCGAGGCTTGGAAACGGATGGATCCACACCCCAGGCCATGAGGGCCTCTGGGGCTGGTCAGGAGGACCAGGACCATGGAGTCAGCAGACACTCCTGGACCGGAACGGAACCCCGAACCACGTGACTTCAGCACCTTAAGTACCCACTCCCGGAATACACAGCGGGACAAACAAGCCCACTGATTGGCTCCGAGCAGAGACTGGCACCCAATGCGTCCAACCAGACTGCGTTCTAAGGCCTGGTCACAGGTGCACCCCACCTATGAGCAGGCAGAACCTCAATACAGCCCAGCCAAACTGATGCCAAAGCATAATTTAGAGCAATTAACCCCAAAACTCAACTACAGTTTTGAGCAAAAACAAAATTTAAATGCATAGCGCGTACTTAGGAAAAGTACCGGAGCTACATTTTATTGAATTATTGTAACCACTTAGGCTCCAGAAGGGACAGAGCCCTGTGTTGTTAATAAACACAGCGTTCTGTACTGTAATTCGCTAAGCCGATCAGCAGGTCCCAGTCATAAATCATTGCCCGGGATCTGCCAATTGACTTGTGCTGTAGCGAATGACAGCACAGATGGGGCAGTGGGCGCACGTGTGCGTTCCCCTACTAGGAAATGCTGGATCATGTGCATGTACGCGATCCAACGCAACGAGGCCGTCCTGCTGCAGTAAAAAGGCAGTGGGCTGTCCGCAAGTCCTTAATTAAGTACAGCAGTATGTTGATATTTTCAAGGGTTCGGACGGTCCGCCACAAGTAGAGTTGAAAAATCTGACCATAGGCAAGTGCCAGTGGCCAGTCAGGTGGTTGATAAAAAATGAAAACCCCTCAGTATACAAGCAATTATATAACATGAGAAAAAAAGGGAGGTAGAACTCAAAGATAAATAAATGGTGCTCGGAGAATGGGATTTGTATTTATTTCACCTCTTAGTGACCTTTAACATCTTGACAGTAGGCTTTCATAGTTCAACACATGATTTTTTAGAATGGAAAATGATTTCTATAATGTTCCATATTATAACCATAAGCATATGACTGGGCCTGCTCACATGTAACTGTGTCAGTCTGTGCTGTTTTCTTGTTAAGTGGCGTGTTCAAAGACTTGTGATTTACAGAGCGTGCAAATGGTTTTCATTCTTATAAGCAGCATATATGCTGCTCAAGACCCAAGGTTCACATGGAAGCAGGCGGCGTTTAACCCCTTCACGCCTAAGGTTAAAACAAATCTCAAAACCTAAGCTCAATTTTGCAACTTTAACATGGGTTAGTAAAACTGTACATAGCGTCACAACCAGGGGCGGACTGACAACTCATGGGGCCCCCGGGCAATAGAAGATCATGGGGCCCCCTTGGTCCCCACACTCAAGGGGACCAAGCGCACACACAGGGGGGGGGGGGGACACACGCACACGCAGGGGGACACTGGAGGGAGAGCGCACACGCAGGGGGACACTGGAGGGAGAGCGCACACGCAGGGGGACACTGGAGGGAGAGCGCACACACAGGGAGGCACACACACAGGGGGACACTGGAGGGAGAGCGCACACACAGGGAGGCACACACACAGGGGGACACTGGAGGGAGAGCGCACACACAGGGAGGCACACACACAGGGGGGCGCACACACACACACACACAGGGGGACACTGGAGGGAGAGCGCACACACAGGGGGACACTGGAGGGAGAGCGCACACACAGGGAGGCACACACAGGGGGACACTGGAGGGAGAGTGCACACACAGGGGGGCGCACACACACACACAGGGGGACACACACACACAGGGGGACACTGGAGGGAGAGCACACACACAGGGGGACACTGGAGGGAGAGCTCACACGCAGGGGGGGGCACGCACACACAGGGGGACACTGGAGGGAGAGCGCACACACAGGGGGGCACACACACACAGGGGGGGACACTGGAGGGAGAGCGCACACACAGGGGGGGACACTGGAGGGAGAGCGCACACACAGGGGGGGACACTGGAGGGAGAGCGCACACACAGGGGGACACTGGAGGGAGAGCGCACACACAGGGGGGGACACGCACACACACAGGGGGGGACTGGAGGGAGAGCGCACACACAGGGGGGGACACGCACACAGGGGGACACTGGAGGGAGAGCGCACACACAGGGGGGGACACGCACACAGGGGGACACTGGAGGGAGAGCGCACACACAGGGGGGGGAACGCACACAGGGGGACACTGGAGGGAGAGCGCACACACAGGGGGGGAAACGCACACAGGGGGACACTGGAGGGAGAGCGCACACACAGGGGGGCACACACAGGGGGACACTGGAGGGTGAGCGCACACACAGGGGGGGAAACGCACACAGGGGGGACACTGGAGGGTGAGCACACACACAGGGGGGGAAACGCACACAGGGGGACACTGGGGGGGGAGCGCACACACAGGGGGGGAAACGCACACAGGGGGACACTGGAGGGTGAGCGCACACACAGGGGGGGAAACGCACACAGGGGGACACTGGAGGGTGAGCGCACACACAGGGGGGGAAACGCACACAGGGGGACACTGGAGGGTGAGCGCACACACAGGGGGGAGAAACGCACACAGGGGGACACTGGAGGGTGAGCGCACACACAGGGGGGGAAACGCACACAGGGGGACACTGGAGGGTGAGCGCACACACAGGGGGGGAAACGCACACAGGGGGACACTGGAGGGAGAGCGCACACACAGGGGGGGAAACGCACACAGGGGGACACTGGAGGGTGAGCGCACACACAGGGGGACACTGGAGAGTGAGCGCACACACAGGGGGGGAAACGCACACAGGGGGACACTGGAGGGAGAGCGCACACACAGGGGGGCACACACAGGGGGACACTGGAGGGAGAGCGCACACACAGGGGGGCACACACAGGGGGACACTGGAGGGAGAGCGCACACACAGGGGGGCACACACAGGGGGACACTGGAGGGAGAGCGCACACACAGGGGGGGAAACGCACACAGGGGGACACTGGAGGGTGAGCGCACACACGGGGGAAACGCACACAGGGGGACACTGGAGGGAGAGCGCACACACAGGGGGGGACATGCACACAAGGGGACACTGTGGGCTGGGGGTGACACTGTGGGCTGGGGGGGACACTGCGGGCTGGGGGGTGACACTGCGGGCTGGGGGGTGACACTCTGGGGTAGGGGTGACACTCTGGGGTAGGGGTGACACTGCGGGCAGGGGTGACACTCTGGGGTAGGGGTGACACTCTGGGGTAGGGGTGACACTCTGGGGTAGGGGTGACACTCTGGGGTAGGGGTGACACTCTGGGCTGGGGTGACACTGTGGGGTGGGGGGACCCGGGGCCCGTGACTCACCGATGCCGATTCCGATGCTCCCCGCCGGTGTTGTGCCAAAAACGGTTCCCCCCTCGATACACCGGCCCCTCCACTCTTCTTCCATTAGGGGCCCGGACTCGGCAGGCTGTATTACATGCCGCGAATACCGCTAACAGCGCGCGGCTCCCCACCGGCCCCTCCTTCCCTCCCGTCCGTCCCAGGTGACGTCACGACGCATACAGTAGAAGCACCTGGGACTGACGGGAGGGAAGAAGTGGCCGGCGGGGAGCCGCGCGCCACTAGCAGTATTGTTAGCGGCATCGCGGCATGTAATACAGCCGTTTCAAGTGGCCCCTCATGTGGCCGAGTCCGGGCCCCTAATGGCCCCGGGCCCTCGGGCGGCGCCCGAGTCACTGACCTGTCAGTCCGCCCCTGGTCACAACCATAGGCGTGTGCACAGGGTATGTCACCCTGTGTGGTGCAGATTCCCCCTGTTTAGACCCCTGATATTTCACCAACGGAGCTCCTAAAAAAATTGTAAAAAAATTATAAAAAAATACTGACACCAATCTCTGCCCTACTGACACCAATCTCTGCCCTACTGACACCAATCTCTGCCCTACTGACACCAATCTCTGCCCTACTAACACCGTCCACTGCCCTACTGACACCAATCTCTGCCCTACTGACACCATCCACTGCCCTACTGACACCATCCACTGCCCTACTGACACCAATCTCTGCCCTACTGACACAATCTCTGCCCTACTGAAACCGTCCACTGCCCTACTGACACCAATCTCTGCCCTACTAACACCGTCCACTGCCCTACTGACACCAATCTCTGCCCTACTAACACCGTCCACTGCCCTACTGACACCAATCTCTGCCCTACTGACACAATCTCTGCCCTACTGACACGTCCACTGCCCTACTGACACGTCCACTGCCCTACTGACACCAATCTCTGCCCTACTGACACTGTCCACTACTCTACTGACACCATCAGTGTATATATATATATATATATATATATACACACACATACACATGCACACACACGCAAAAGTGTCGAAGCTTTGGAGTGCACACCCTATTGCAATAGGCTGTGCACACCTATAGTCACAACTACTCCGTGTATCCAGGTGGATTATACCTTTTTTTTTTCCAGGACAAATTGGGTTTTCATTTGGTGGTAAACGGTAATGGATATCTTCAGATTTTTTTATTATTAAATTAAAATTGGCCCAATATAGTAAAAAAAAAATATATATATTTTTTTAAATTAGCTGTATATTTCTTGCTATTATCATTTGCCACCAACGAACAACCAAAAAATAATTCTCCTGCTTCTGACGATTGCAGCAATACCACATATGTGTATGTTAGTTGTTGTTTGTACCTGTAGTACAGCAGAGAAAGAATGGTGCGCAATTTGCATTTTTTTTTTTTATCCTGCCTAAGACAAACTGACACTAACTAACTGATACCAATAAAACATTTTTTTTAAATGCTGCACAAAATATGTTAACCGTGACCTTTGACCCCAACCTTTACCCTAACAATAACCCTGGCAACCTTGATCTTGTTATTTTTTTTATTTATTTTACATTTTTATTTGATTATTTTTTTATTTATTTTATTTTTTACACACTTGGATTGTTTCAAATTCCTCTCCTGCAAGAAGAGGAAGATACAATGTAGAGAAAGAAAACCCAAGGGCGGGCTCACAGTGACTGATCACTGTGATAGCCAATCAGAGGCTATCACAGCGATCAGATGAACCAGATCTGACAGTCCCAGGTCCCAATCGTTAGTACCCCAGTCTTTGTGCTGAGAGCGTGCTTTGAGGCGGCATATATGTGTGCGGTCGGCGCGAAGGGGTTAAAAAATACTGACAATGGCCGCTGCAGAGCCTGGTCATTTTTAGAGGAAATAAAAGTGTATCTAAACCCAAGAACAAAAATGTAATATACAGTATTATTGCACTTTACAAGTCTTTTACCAGACGTGGTGGTAGCGTTACTTTTCTTTTTAAAGCATTTTTCCTTTATTTTTACCATGTGATCCTGCCAGTAACACACAAAGGGGTCTATTTATTAACAAATTTGCTGTGGGAATGTCTCAATCATTTTACGCAGTTGTCACAAATAATCCCTGTAATTTGCCTAATATGGTTATTTCCTACGATCGTCAGCTTTATCTAGTGGCCGGTTTACTCTTCTGTCAATGGCGCCAATTTAAAAAAACCCTAGAATTCCAAAACGCCAATTTTGGAGTTTGAATACTTTTAAGTGCAAAGGAGGGATCTGGGGTCTTTTAGAATCCAGATTCCGCCATAAAAAGTACCTGTCACCGCCTAGCGCTGTCACAGAGGATGTTTACATTCCTTGTGACAGCAATGAAAGTCTTCCGATTTTTTTTTTTAAAGAGACAGTGTAAAAAAAAAAAAAAAAAATAAGATAAAAAAAATTTAAACTTTTAAAGCGCTTGCGGCTTACGTATGCGTTTTCTTTGGTGTGGGGACAGGGACGGGGGCCCTGTCCGCACACCAAAGAAAACACATACATAAGCCGTGCCTGCAAATGTAAAAGGTGTTCAAATCACACATGTGAGGTATCGCTGCGATCGTCAGAGTGAGAGCAATAATTATAGCAACTCTAAACCGGTAACCATTAAAATGTTTTAAAGCGTCGACTATGGGGATTTTTAAATACCATAGTTTGTTGCCACTCCACGAGTGTGCGGAATTTTAAACCATAACATGTTAGGTACCTATTTATTTCACAATATACAAAAAAATTAGGCTAACTTTAGTGTTTAGTTTTTTTTTAATTCAAGTGTATTTCTTCCCAAAAAATTGCATTTGAAAGACCGCTGCGCAAATACAGTGTGACACAAAATATTGCAATGACCGCCATCTTATTCTCCAGTCTTTGCTCCAAAAAATAAATATAAATATAAATATATATATATATATATATATATATATATATATATATATATATATATATATATATATATATATAATGTTTGGGGCTTTTCAAGTAATTTTCTAGCAAAAAATACTGATTTATACTTGTAAACAAGCATCAGAAATACGCTTGGTCCAGAAGTGGGTATTTACTGCATGCATTTATTTATTTATTTATTTACTTTAGTGAATTGACTTTAACACCTTTTTTATGCGGTATTTAACAAGGGTTTTTGCGGTAAATACCGCATACGGGCGATAGTGAATTGATATTTTCATTATCGCATGCGTTAAGTGGTCACGTGACCGACCTAACACATGTGATAACCTTTAGTGAATTGTGCCCAGTACTAGCATTAGGGAAAGATGAGCAGGGAAAGGTTAGCATAGTTCCCGACTGTCCCTGATTTGGAGCAATGTCCCTCTGTCCCTCTTTCCTCCTCATTTGTCCCTCATTTTGGACTGATCTATATAATTGTATATAAAATGCACTTTTTATCTTTTAAATAGTGTTTCCCAGTGCAAAACCTTTCATCCAATTTCTAAATTGCTGCATTTGGACATTTTAAAAGCCAGTATAAAGGAATAGTAGTGGTAAAAAAAGCCCTTCTGGATTTAATTAACCTTTTTTTTTTGGTTAATTCTCCTTTAAGGAGGTGTGGCAGGGGGCGTGTCCTTTGCCTACATACATTTGTTAGTAGGTGTCCCTCATTCCCATCTCAAAATGTTGGGAGGTATGGGGTAGGGTTGTATCTCTTCTGGACACCTTCCTGATTGGGCACAAGATGGCCAGGCCATGTCTCCTCTCAACAGATACGGTCAGTCCAGCTGGAGTCTGCTTCTTTCACGTTGATGTAAACTGAGTGCACCCAGCTGGGTAGCCTCACCACCAGTTTTGTTGTGAACTGTTAGTGCATTACTTTAATACACGTTTTCTATTGCACCTGACTGTGTGAGTCATTGCCTCCGCACCACGCTGCACCACCCCTACATATGTGTAAAACCAGTGGCGGCCCGTCCCTAATCTACATGCAGGGCGCCAAACGCATGGATTTCAATGGGTTTTTTATTTTTTTTTAAGCACGTGATTAGAGCCTGAGACTCTAATTGGCTTAAAAAAAGGGTGGGCTCGAGGCGCCGAGCACTGTGCCCTGAGCTCACCCAGTTATGTGACAATAGCAAATGAATATTCACCATTGTCTTCCTGATTCCCCTCCCGGCCAATCAGGAAGCAGCTTCTGAGACCCGATTGGCCAAGGAGTCTTAGGACTCCCAATCGTGTCTCAGGACACACTGGCCAATCGTGACTTCCCGTCCATGCAGGGGGGAGGGGGGGTGGATGTCGTTAGTTTGCTGAAATATTTAGCACCAGCTGCCACTGTGTAAAACTCTCTTACAAAATCACAATCGGGATCGTTCGTTCCCACCACATGAGATCTGAATGGGGGGAGTTAGGGATTGCATTATGGCAGCAACACTGCATTTCTTCCATAATATGAAAGAGACAGAAAGGTAAAATGATCCCTCTGCTAGCTGAGGGTCAGGGGTGATCAGGGCTGCACGCTTGAGGTCCATAGTAATTATATGTCTACAGACAAGTCAGCTATAAATAGCAATAGCTGGACATGATCTGCTGCGTGTTCTGTTTATACTGTGGTATGGAACATCTGGATGACCAGGCACTTGTTTTCCAGTGGCGTCTAAACAAACAACGTAACTGTCTAAACACTGAAAATGTTCGCTCATGGTCAGCTACAAACCCCACCGAAAACAGACCAAAAACTCCCAGCCTATCCCATCGCTTCGCTTTTTCTTCTTTCTAAAAACAAAAAAACAGCTCAAAGTGTTGGAAATGGACACGTGTGCTCTGAGTTTTTATTGGACTCTATCACATGGGTGGACGGGGGCATTCTTACTTCACCCGACCAACCACCATATAGCAGCCGGCAGAGACTGTACACGTACGCCAATTTCAGAACAACTTCTCAATACAAAATCCTATTTTTGTAAAAAAAAAAAAAAAGCCCAAAAAAAAAAAATTATCAGAAAGTGGCATGATCACCTGAATGTGTGAATGACACTGCTTCCCACCCTCTAAAAAAAAAAAGTGATCCACCATGGACTGGTTTTTAGAGAGTGTTTGAAACTGGTTTCCCATGTAAAGGCAGCCTTAGATTCAAATGAGATATATAGAAAATACTGCAGCATATGACTGAAGCTTCTAAAAGCCGAATATATACATTCAAGGGAGCTACTGTACCTGCGTTTGTATTTCTGCCCATCCAGTTCTGAGATTTACACGGCTCTGTCACATAGCACATCCCTGTCTGGCAGAGTAGGAGACCTGATTTTTCTCTTCTACAATTAATCAATAATTACATGTCTTGTCGCTCCCGCAGCCTGTGATTGGACAGTCAAAAAATAAGCAGCAGACTGGTGGTCAAGTACTCGCCGATACCGAGTACTGATACCTTTGTGGTGTGAGTTGAGCCCATACAAAATTAATGGGCTCAAATCACACTGCAAAGAATCATATGTGATTTGAACAGGAATGAGGTGCGATTCCTGCCGGAATCACATGCGGTTTCCTGCACCGCTCCTGTGTGAATGCAGGCTGAAGTCACTATGACAAGCCTAGGTTCACATAGGAGCAGTGCAGGAAAGCCCATGTGATTTGGACAGGTATCGCACCGCACTCCTGTATCGTATGCAATTCTTTGTATGGGCACAAATCATACCGTACAGGTATCGGAGCATTTGAATTAGTACTCATGCAAATGCTCAGTATAGGCACTAATTCCGGTTCTGGTATCGGTGCCACCCTAGTATGTACCATGCTTGTAATAAACTTGTTACAGCTTCCTACCTTTTGTTATTCTGAAGAAATAGCTGGTTGTTTGTCTGTGTCCAAGTGCATCTGTATGGAAGTGATTTTATAATTATCAAACAGTTTCTGCACCTGTAGGGCTCTAATGAGGAAAGCGTCAAGGTCTGCATCCCTTTTGATGTAATTTCCCTTTGGGAGCATCTCACCAAAAATGACATTTTAGTTGCAGGTGATGCCAAAAATCTTACCTGTATCTTAGGGCAAACTTCTGAGAAAATCAGTAAGCCAATCACACAAGCAGGATATTACATTTTCAGGGGGCATTCTGTATATCATCCGTGTAGAGAACATTCAATTACAATATTTTTGCGTTTCGAAAATCCAAAAATTCGGGTTTTCGAACTGAATTTCCGAAAATTCTAAAATCTGGAAATTCATTACTGTCCTCAACCCCCCCCCCCCCACATTACTGTTCTTAGTCCCCCATTACTGTCCTAAACCTCCCCCAATTACTTTCCTAATTCCCCCCGTAAACTGTCCTGAGCCCCCCCCATTACTGTCCTCACTCCCCTACATTACTGTCCTAAGCTCCCCCCGTAAACGGTCCTGAGCCCCCCCCCCCCATTACTGTCCTCAGTCCCCTACATTACTGTCCTAAGCTCCCCCCGTAAACTGTCCTGAGCCCCTGCATTACTATTCTGAGCTCCCCCTTTAACTATCCTGAGCCCCTCCATTATAATTTTCAGCGGTCCCAATAATGTCCTTAGCCCCCCTTCACATCGCTCCTCCCCTTCCTGTCCTACCTTACATAGATAGGGGGGATGACAGCAGGTTTGGTCAGAAGACGGGAGCTCCAAGTTGGTGATTGGCTGCTAGAGCCACCCTGCCTCCTAGCAACCAATCGCCTGCTTGTTATTACGGGCAGCCCCGACCCTCCATCCAGAGATGTCCAGCCCACTGCTGTTGGCTCTGTGAGAATGAGAATGATAGTGACGGCAGGGACAGCTCTGAGAAGAATGTCTCCTAAAAGGCAGTACCACGGCGGTCCGCATAGGACATTGACTTGGTCTGGAAATTCCCAAAACATGGCCTGTTGGGGGTAATTGAGGACTGAGGTTGAGAATCCCTGCTCTAATGCATCACGCCCCCTACTGGGAACCAATGCTGTAATCTGTCACATTATTTCCCCATCCATATTCCCCCATATAAAGTGAGCTGTCATCTCTCCAAACTTAGCAATGAGAATATCGCATACTATGTCATCGCATTCCTAGAATGGAGACAGCACTACCCACCTACTTTTCTTTGTTCTTCCTAAAGCTGCTCATACACAGCTCATATTTTGGACATGCTACTGAATCAGCTGAGATTTGGACCATGGATGCACTACCCAGCTCGACAAAAGTCGATTTAAAAATCGAAGGAGTCACTTGGAAAATAGTTGGCCGGAAAGTGACTGCGTCCTACCAGATGTTCAGGTATTCAGACATCAGCAGATGCTGTGGCTGTCACAATACAACAGTTGTCAGTGGAGATTCCTCCAGCCATGATATTTAGCTTGGCTGGAGGAACCAATTGATTTCTCTGATTCAGCCTGGAAATCTAATGCCCTGTACACACGATCGGATTTCCCAACAACAAATGTTGGATGGGAGCTTGTTGGCTGAAAGTCCGACCGTGTGTATGCTCCATCGAACATTAATTGTCGGACTTTCCGCCAACAAATGTTGGCTAGCAGGTTCTCAAATTTTCCGCCAACAAATGTTTGTCAGACCACGCATGCTCGGAATCAAGTACCAGCCAGAAGCGCTCGGTCTAGTAAAACTAGCGTTCGTAATGGACATATCATGTACGTCACTACGTCGTAATTGTTGGCCAACATTTGTGTGACCGTGTGTATGCAAGACAAGTTGGAGCCAACACCCTTCAAACAAAAATCCACGGTTTTGTTGTTGGAAAGTCTGATCGTGTGTAGCCTGGTGCTGTATTTCAGGCCCTAGATCTGATGTTTAATAGATGTAAACTTGTTACCAACCCTACTTGAGTCTTATCAGTTTCATGTGTATAATGAAGGACATAGACACTTTAAAAAAAAATCAGATTTAAGAAAAAAGACTGCGGTTCCCCTTTAAGAACAAAAGTGAAATATTTGATGTTCCTTGTGTTGCTACATTCTGCCCTTTTTTGTGAAACTGTAAGTAATGCATAAAAGCTGTTTCATGGCTAATTTTGAAACTTGTTTCACTGTGTTATTTTTCCACTCGTTCTCCGACAAGGGACGCATTGTACTGTGTAAAATGCACTGAATTCAAATCATATCCTACAATGAGAAGCGTTCTCGGGGGGATTCCCTTTCGCCAATTCCCATCCCCCGATTTCTTGGCTTCTTTATTTGGCTGTAGCACACCTGCAATGCAAAAACTCTAGCTTACTATCATGTCCCCACCCTGATTACCTTCCTAGTATGTCAGCCTGTAAAGCCTCGTACACACGATCGGATTTTCCGCAGACAAAACCTCTGACTTTTGTCCAAAGGCGTGTGCCTGGATTTTGCCTTGCATACAAACAGCAAGGAATTGTCCATCACAGAAAAGTCAAAACCAATGCTTCAATGGGAAATTGAATCTTTTGCACTACCAGAATGGACCACCATGATCCAAAACCTACTGAAATGTACTCGCTCAATTTCAGTGAGAGAAACAGCCATCAAGTTACACACAAGATGGTGATAACGGTTCCCTGGCCCCAGGTGTTAAATAGAATGGAACAAAAAAGATTCTCAGAGCATTTCCACCATACACTATGCATATTTTTCATAAAAAATGGTCCCTTTGGGACATACCACCACCCTAAATATCACCTTTATATAACCTAATTTCACATTATTTTAGAACAATAATGTGTTTTAAACTATACAACCTTATAGGAAAAATTGTTCTCATATCTTATTCTTATTGCTCTATTTTTGTATTGCTATGTTTTTCTAATTTTGTTGTTTGTTTTATATTATATACACCTTATATTAATTTCCTATTTGATGTACTTGCTGTACCTTTGTTTCTTTTACACATTTGTACTAAAGTATGACCTTCTACAATAATAAAAATCCTTTGTAAACAAAAAAAAATTTAGTTGCCAGGCGATAGTTGCCTTGCCCAATTGTTGCACCCTTTCTCTTCTGTCACTAGGTGGCACTATGCTAGTGGAATTAGATAATACAGGGGCTTTGCAAGCTCAGTCATGATTGGATGGGGTGTCTCAGCCAATGAGCAGGGATCTTCTTTGGTCCCTTGGCCTGCTGGGAGAGCCTATTTTTTTGGGTGGAGTCAGGTGATCTGGGTTCTGTGCCACCTGGACGGCTGTCTGGGTGGACGTGTGTTATGCTGCCCCGGGTTGCTAGGCCAGAAGTCCGAGGCCTATCCCAGGGACACCTGACTTCTAGGCTGCCTGAGGCCTATCCAGGAGCAAGAGAAGCAACATAGAGTTGGGACTACTGGCTTGTAGTCCAACCAGAAGTTGTTGTTCAGCCGCACAGGGAACCAGCTGTGGTCGGAGGTAGAAGGAGAAGCTGTCGCCACTAAGGGACCATCCACATTGTTACCAGAGACCACTGTGAGTAAGCGGAAGCCAGTACCTGAGCAGTCTTCTCACCAGCCAGGGACAGTGAAGAAGTGGGAAAAATTCAGCAAGTGCCAAGCCAGGGACCCAGCTGAACAGCAGAGGTGACGCTTGCAGAGCATCAGTGGATGCCAAGCCAGGGACCTATCGGGTCAGCAGGGGTGACGCTGGAAGAGCATCTGTAAGTGCCAAACCAGGGACCCAGCAGGGAAGCGGGGGTGATGCTTGAGGAAGATACTGAGTGCTGAAAGTGGAAGAGCTCAGGGGATCCAGTGGCTATTGGACCTGAAATCTAGTGAAAGACTGGAAGTTCATTGAGTGAAGATCCACAGTGTGTGACTGTGGAGTAAGCGTAGAACTGTTTGTGTTGCCAATAGTTGAATACAACTGCCGTTAGTAACTGCTACAAGATTGTTGCCATAGGAGACAGCGGTCCTACCTATACAGAAGTGGTGTCTGGCTGGAGATCTTCACCTGTATAGCTGTCCACCTATAGAAGTCTCGGAGTCTGCCAATTATCATTGCATCTACTTAAGGGTGTCCTGACCCTAACCCAGTTCTGTTCAAGAGACAATAAATCTCTTTGTATTCAAAAAGTATCTGGTGCCTACCATTTCATCTTGCATTACACCCACCATGCCTTGTAACCCACTCTACACAGAAGGATGTCAGCTGTCCCTGACTCTGGAGGTCACCACTAGGCCTCAGGGGCCCCGGGACTTTGCTACACATGGATCAACTTTCGATCCATGTATGGGATAGTGGTTGTACAGAAGTCGAACTACCAATCAACTTATGTTCAACCAGCCTGTCAAGTACATGCCGTTTAATCAGTGCCACTAGCTATAACCTGCAACTAGGGATGGGCCCGGTGCTCGATGCGAACCCATGTTCGCATCGAGCACCGGGCGTTCGCTCGCTCGGCGAGCCCAGAACTATTTTGGCCGCTCGCATCACATTTGTGTGATGCGAGCGGCCCCGCAATGCATTGCGGCCGGTGCGGCCGGCGCAGTGCATTGCTGGCTGATGATTGGCCAAGCATGCACTGTGACCCCGCATGCTTGGCCAATCACAGCGCCGGAAACTCGGAGAGCCATAATTGGCTACAGGCAGGACGCCTGTAGCCAATTACAGCTCAGGGGCTTTGGTACACGCCCCACCATTTAAAAGGCCGCCACGCCGTCGGCGCCGGTCACATGAGTTCCGGCTTTAGGAGAGATCAGGCTGATTCTGTGTCTTTGCTAGATTCATTCATATAGAAAGATTTGCTCTACTTTGCTAAACCATTGGCTATTTATTTGCTAAACCATTGCTACCTGTCATTGATCGTCCATTGCTGCTGGTTAGTGTGTTTTTAGCTGCTGCTGGGGATTAGTCTGGTGCGTGTTTTACTGTTAGTACAGTATTTCAGTAGTACCAACCGCAGTGCTGTTAGCACAGCATTGCACCCCAAAAGCACCCATAGGACTTCTAGTGTGTTAGTGGCAGCAAACAGAGCTCCTATATTTTCTTCCCAGAAGCACCCATAGGACTTCAATTGTGTGTTAGTGGCATCACACAGAGCTCCCATATTTTCTTCCCAGAAGCACCCATAGGACTTCAATTGTGTGTTAGTGGCATCACACAGAGCTCCCATATTTTCTTCCCAGAAGCACCCATAGGACTTCTAGTGTGTTAGTGGCATCACACAGAGCTCCCATATTTTCTTCCCAGAAGCATCCATAGGACTTCTAGTGTGTTAGTGGCATCACACAGAGCTCCCATATTTTCTTCCCAGAAGCACCCATGGGACTTCTAGTGTGTTAGTGGCATCACACAGAGCTCCCATATTTTCTTCCCAGAAGCACCCATAGGACTTCTAGTGTGTTTGTGGCATCACACAGAGCTCCCATATTTTCTTCCCAGAAGCACCCATAGGACTTATAATGTGTTAGTGGCATCACACAGAGCTCCCATATTTTCTTCCCAGAAGCACCCATAGGACTTCTAGTGTGTTAGTGGCATCACACAGGGCTCCCATATTTTCTTCCCAGAAGCACCCATAGGACTTCTAGTGTGTTAGTGGCATCACACAGAGCTCCCATATTTTCTTCCCAGAAGCACCCATAGGACTTCTAGTGTGTTAGTGGCATCACACTGAGCTCCCATATTTTCTTCCCAGAAGCACCCATAGGACTTCTAGTGTGTTAGTGGCATCACACAGAGCTCCCATATTTTCTTCCCAGAAGCACCCATAGGACTTCTAGTGTGTTAGTGGCATCACACAGAGCTCCCATATTTTCTTTGCAGAAGCACCCATAGGACTTCTAGTGTGTTAGTGGCATCACACAGAGCTCCCATATTTACTTCCCAGAAGCACCCATAGGACTTCTAGTGTGTTAGTGGCATCACACAGAGCTCCCATATTTTCTTCCCAGAAGCACCCATAGGACTTCTAGTGTGTTAGTGGCATCACACAGAGCTCCCATATTTTCTTCCCAGAAGCACCCATAGGACTTCAATTGTGTGTTAGTGGCATCACACAGAGCTCCCATATTTTCTTCCCAGAAGCACCCATAGGACTTCTAGTGTGTTAGTGGCATCACACAGAGCTCCCATATTTTCTTCCCAGAAGCACCCATAGGACTTCTAGTGTGTTAGTGGCATCACACAGAGCTCCTATATTTTCTTCTCAGCAGCACCCACAGGACTTCTAGTGTGTTAGTGGCATCACACAGAGCTCCTATATTTTCTTTGCAGAAGCACCCATAGGACTTCTAGTGTGTTAGTGGCATCACACAGAGCTCCTATATTTTCTTCTCAGCAGCACCCACAGGACTTCTAGTGTGTTAGTGGCATCACACAGAGCTCCTATATTTTCTTTGCAGAAGCACCCATAGGACTTCTAGTGTGTTAGTGGCATCACACAGAGCTCCTATATTTTCTTCTCAGCAGCACCCACAGGACTTCTAGTGTGTTAGTGGCATCACACAGAGCTCCTATATTTTCTTTGCAGAAGCACCCATAGGACTTCTAGTGTGTTAGTGGCATCACACAGAGCTCCTATATTTTCTTCTCAGCAGCACCCACAGGACTTCTAGTGTGTTAGTGGCATCACACAGAGCTCCTATATTTTCTTCCCAGAAGCACCCATAGGACTTCTAGTGTGTTAGTGGCATCACACAGAGCTCCTATATTTTCTTCTCAGCAGCACCCACAGGACTTCTAGTGTGTTAGTGGCATCACACAGAGCTCCTATATTTTCTTTGCAGAAGCACCCATAGGACTTCTAGTGTGTTAGTGGCATCACACAGAGCTCCTATATTTTCTTCTCAGCAGCACCCACAGGACTTCTAGTGTGTTAGTGGCATCACACAGAGCTCCTATATTTTCTTTGCAGAAGCACCCATAGGACTTCTAGTGTGTTAGTGGCATCACACAGAGCTCCTATATTTTCTTCTCAGCAGCACCCACAGGACTTCTAGTGTGTTAGTGGCATCACACAGAGCTCCTATATTTTCTTTGCAGAAGCACCCATAGGACTTCTAGTGTGTTAGTGGCATCACACAGAGCTCCTATATTTTCTTCTCAGCAGCACCCACAGGACTTCTAGTGTGTTAGTGGCATCACACAGAGCTCCTATATTTTCTTTGCAGAAGCACCCATAGGACTTCTAGTGTGTTAGTGGCATCACACAGAGCTCCTATATTTTCTTCTCAGCAGCACCCACAGGACTACCGACTACAATGGCTGGAAGACCGCCAAGGGGAGGCAGAGCGTGCAGAGGCAAGAACACAGGGCAGGCAGGCTCTGTTTCTAGTGGACGTGGCCGTGGACGTGGTCGTGCATCGTCATCAGCACGTGGCCATGGGACACGCGCGTCTTTGTTTTCGGCAGCTGGACATGTGGAGCCGAATCATGCTGAAGGCTTGGTAGAATGGATGACCAAGCCCTCCTCATCCTCCTCATCCTCTCTCACCCAGGCTCAGGGTACTGGCAGAGCAGCTGCCAACGCGTACTCAATGGCATCATCAGCCACCCCTTCCCTAGACCCACCATGTCCTCCTGAGGAGTCCCCCGAACTCTTTGAGCACAGTGTTGGGTACATGCTCCAGGAGGATGCCCAACGATTCGAAGGCTCAGATGATGATACCCAGCTTGAGGAAGTCAGTAGTGTGTGCGCAGAGAGAGGGGATGCTGAAGGACAGCAATCTGGCAGTACTGTTCCACCAGCTGCAGCTTACTGCCAGGTTTGCTCTAGTGGTGAAGAGGGAGGGGATGATGAGGTCACTGACTCCACGTGGGTGCCTGAAGGGAGAGAGGATGAGGAGGAGGACGAGGAGGATGCGGCGTCACATGTCCAACGAGGCAGGATGCCCCCTGGAGGCCAGCTAGAGGCCAGCACAGCAACTGTACAACACCGCAGAGCTCCGCCTGTGCAGGGCGCTGCCTCTGCACGTTATCAGAAAAGTTCTTTGGTGTGGGCCTTTTTTGAGACGAGTGCATCAGATCGCACCACTGCTATTTGCAATATTTGTCTCAAGCGTATCTCGCGTGGCCAAAACATCAGCCGCTTGGGCACCACAAGCATGAGCAGACATATGTCGACCTGCCATGCAGCTCGTTGGCAGGCACACATAAAAGACCCACACCAAAGAACTAAGCGGACCTCTCCTTGCTCCTCATCAGCTGGGATCTCCATCCCCACTACATCTTCAGTCCTCTCTGAAAGCTGCTCTGAGAGGACTGAAGGTGTAGAATTAGGTGTGTCATAACCAAGTACTTGCAGTACACCGACGTCCGATTGTAGCAGGCAAATTTCCCTGCCCCAGCTGCTGTACCGTCGAAAGAAGTACACTCCCAGCCATCCACATGCCCAGCGGTTGAATGCTAGCTTGGCTAAATTGCTAGCACTTCAACTGCTGCCTTTTCAGTTGGTAGACTCGGCCCCCTTCCGTGAGTTTGTTCAATGTGCGGTTCCTCAGTGGCAGGTTCCCAAACGCCACTTTTTCTCACGGAAGGCGATTCCGTCTCTCTACCGCCATGTGGAAGGCAATGTCCATGCCTCGCTGGACAGGGCGGTCAGCGGTAAGGTGCATATTACCGCTGACTCATGGTCCAGCAGGCATGGACAGGGACGTTACCTTTCTTTCACGGCCCATTGGGTCACTCTATTGGCAGCTGGGAGGGATGCAGGACAAGGTGCAGTAGTGTTGGAGGTTGTTCCGCCACCACGCCTCCAAAACGCTACTACTGCTACTGGTTGTGACACACCTCTCTCCTCCACCCCCTCCTCTTCTTCTTCCTCCAGTGCTCTGTCCTCGGAACCAGCGGTGCTCCGTAGGCGTACAAGGGGCTACGCAAGTACGCAGGCAAAAAGATGCCATGCCGTGCTTGCGCTGGTGTGTTTGGGGGACAGGAGCCACACTGGGCCAGAGGTTCTGGCAGCTCTGCAGGGGCAGGCCGAGAGGTGGTTGACGCCACACCAGCTTAAGCCAGGAATGGTTGTTTCTGACAATGGCACCAACCTCCTCTCCGCCCTGCGACAGGGGCAGCTCACCCATGTGCCCTGTATGGCTCACGTCCTCAACCTGGTGGTGCAGCGGTTCTTGGGCAGGTTCCCAGGCTTACAGGATGTCCTGAGGCAGGCCAGGAAAGTCTGTGTGCATTTCCGCCGATCTTATAATGCCAGTGCTCGGCTGACTGAGCTGCAAAAGGAGCTGAACCTGCCCAAGAACCGCCTAATATGTGACATGCCCACCAGGTGGAACTCAACGTTGGCCATGCTGCAGCGACTGCACACGCAGCAGAGGGCCATCAATGAGTACCTTTGCGACTACGGCACCAGGACAGGGTCAGGGGAGCTTGTTTTTTTTTCCCCACGTCAGTGGAGCATGATCAGGGATGCATGCACTGTCCTCTCACCATTTGAGGAGGCCACGAGGATGGTGAGCAGTGACAGTGCATGCATCAGTGACACTGTACCTCTTGTCCACCTGTTGGAGCATACGCTGCGTGGGATAATGGACAGGGCACTTGAGGCAGAACAGAGGCAGGAAGAGGAGGACTTCCTTGCCTCTCAAGGCCCCCTTTATCCGGACAGTGTTCCTTCTGTCCCACCCATCACACAGGAAGAGGATGAGGATGAGGAGGAGGAGGAGGAGGAGGATTGTGTGAGCATGGAGGTGGAGCCTGGCACTCAGCAGCAGCAGTCTTTTAGGGATGATGTACAGTCCCAACAAACCAGTGGACTTGTACGTGGCTGGGAAGAGGTGGCTGGCGATCATGTCATCCTCAGTGACCCAGAAGACTCCGGACCGAATGCCTCAGCTAACCTACGCTGCATGGCCTCCCTGATCCTGCAAAGCCTGCGGAAGGATCCTCGTGTTCTTCGGATCAAGGAGAGGGACCATTACTGGCTGGCCACTCTCCTTGATCCACGGTACAAGGGTAAGGTTGCAGACCTTATCTTGCTGTCGCAGAGGGAGCAGAGGATGAGACATCTCAGGGAGGCCTTGCAGAAAGGTCTGTGCAAGGCGTTCCCAGAAACTGGGAGGTTACAAACTCCTGGTCCTGGACGACGAGTTGCTGAGGCTTCGGTCAGTAGCAGAAGGAGCGGTGGGGAAGGTGGACGTCTGACCGATGCGTTCAGACAATTTTTTAGTCCGCAGCCCCAAGGTATGATCGGTTCCAGCAACCATCGCCAGCGTCTGATATACATGGTGCAGGAATACCTTGGGGCAAGGTCAGACTTGGACACCTTTCCCACCGAAAATCCTCTGGCTTACTGGGTCCTGAGGATGGATCACTGGCCAGAGCTTGCACAGTATGCAATTGAGCTACTGGCCTGTCCTGCCTCCAGCGTTCTTTCCGAACGCACATTCAGTGCTGCTGGAGGATTTGTCACCGATCATAGGGTGCGCCTGTCCACCGACTCGGTTGATCGACTGACCTTCATCAAAATGAATCAGTCTTGGATCACCACCAGCTACCAGGCACCGGAAGCGGATATAACGGAATAATTTATAATGTCACATCCCTTCAAGACTGCCTATGCTGATGCTGAGTGACTGTCCTGTTATGTTCACTGACTATCCTCTTCCTCCTCCTCAATGATCCATGCCACCACACCAGTGCCTAAGGCACAATTTTTCAGCCCCTGTATAACAGGGGCGTGTACTTACAATTTTTTTAAAAAATGCTTCGCAACACGTGTGACTGCTGTGCTCCAAGTACAGTATCTGTGAGGGGTTGCAGTGCTGTGGCACCAGCACCAATGCCTAAGGCACAATTTTTCAGCCCCTGTTTAACAGGGGCGTGTAATTACAATTTTTTAAAAAAATGCTTCGCAACACGTGTGACTGCTGTGCTCCAAGTACAGTATCTGTGAGGGGTTGCAGTGTTGTGGCACCAGTGCCTAAGGCACAATTTTTCAGCCCCTGTTGGGGCGTGTAATTACAATTTTTAGGCAATGCTTTGCAACAGGTCTCATTGCTGTGCTAAGAGTACAGTATCTGTGAGGGGTTGCAGTGTTGTGGCACCAGCACCAATGCCTAAGGCACAATTTTTCAGCCCCTGTTTAACAGGGGCGTGTAATTACAATTTTTTTAAAAAAATGCTTCGCAACATGTGTGACTGCTGTGCTCCAAGTACAGTATCTGTGAGGGGTTGCAGTGTTGTGGCACCAGTGCCTAAGGCACAATTTTTCAGCCCCTGTTGGGGCGTGTAATTACAATTTTTAGGCAATGCTTTGCAACAGGTCTCATTGCTGTGCTAAGAGTACAGTGTCTGTGAGGGGTTGCAGTGTTGTGGCACCAGAACCAATGCCTAAGGCACAATTTTTCGGCCCCTGTTTAACAGGGGCGTGTAATTACAATTTTTTAAAAAGATGCTTCGCAACAGGTGTGACTGCTGTGCTCCAAGTACAGTATCTGTGAGGGGTTGCAGTGTTGTGGCACCAGCACCAATGTCTAAGGCACAATTTTTCGGCCCCTGTTTAACAGGGGCGTGTAATTACAATTTTTTAAAAAGATGCTTCGCAACAGGTGTGACTGCTGTGCTCCAAGTACAGTATCTGTGAGGGGTTGCAGTGTTGTGGCACCAGCACCAATGTCTAAGGCACAATTTTTCAGCCCCTGTTTAACAGGGGCGTGTAATTACAAATCTTGATCTAATAGTTCACAGCAGGGCCCATTCCTGCGCCCACCAAGAGTAACTATGAGGGCCTACAGTCTTGTGGCAACACCGTCCACCACCACGCCAAAGGCTCAATTTTTCTGCCCTGTTCAACAGGTGCATGCAATTACAAATCTTGATCTAATAACTCACAGCAGGGCCCATTCCTGCGCCCACCAAGAGTAACTGTGAGGGCTTACAGTCTTGTGGCAACACCGTCCACCACCACCAAAGGCCATATTTTTCTGCCCTGTTCAACAGGTGCATGCAATTACAAATCTTGATCTAATAACTCACAGCAGGGCCCATTCCTGCGCCCACCAAGAGTAACTATGAGGGCTTACAGTCTTGTGGCAACACCGTCCACCACCACCACCACCAAAGGCCCAATTTTTCTGCCCTGTTCAACAGGTGCATGCAATTACAAATCTTGATCTAATAACTCACAGCAGGGCCCATTCCTGCGCCCACCAAGAGTAACTGTGAGGGCTTACAGTCTTGTGGCCACACCGTCCACCACCACCACCACCAAAGGCCCAATTTTTCTGCCCGGTTCAACAGGTGCATGCAAGTACAAATCTTGATCTATTAACTCACAGCAGGGCCCATTCCTGTGCCCACCAGTCTTGTGGCTACACCAACATCTAATAGGGCAAATTTCTGCAGAGTATATACGGCAGGCCCCTACTTTCAAACATCCAACTTACAAACGACTCCTACTTGCAAACGGAAAGAGAAAACAGGAAGTGAGAGGAAATCTACCCCTAGGAAGGGAAATTCTATCCTGTTAGATTTAATTTGGGAAAAAGGTATCTCCTCTCTACTGATGCTTTATCACCAATCCTTGTTTCAATTCAAACCCCACTTTTCCAAAAACATTTGTCATTGGGACGGAAAGTGAGGTGACATGTTCTGAACAGATGTGCAAAGACAGCAAATGTTACAGGGGTGATAACCCCTCCCTATGTTCTCCAAAAAGCTTAAAAATAGATTTTTTTGGGATGGAGCTACACTTCATAATGTACCTGTTCAGATTCTACTTAAGAACAAACCTACAGTCCGTGTCTTGTTTGCACCACCTATATACTGCTGTTCAGAGTATATAGGGTTGTAGGTATAGGGTTTTATTTTGGGTGCGGGTCCCCCTTAATATCCATACAAGACCCAAAGGGGCTGGGGTGGGGGGGGTGGGATTGATGGGGTAGCCATGCCATTTTTCTCAAGGATTTTCAGCCATATGGCGGCCAGGACAAGACATGACATTAAAGCCGCAAGTGGTTTTAAATGGCTTCTTTTTTTCCTTTACAAATGTCATTTTGTGCAAGGACAGTTCTAAACACGGGAAACACATGCCACTTCACAGGCATACTTTAGACACCCCCCAGGTACCATATTTAAAGGAAAATTTCACTTTTTTTTTTTCACTTTATGCATCATTAAAATGACTGCTCCCGAAAAAACGTTAGTTTTTAAAAGTTCTTTTTGCATTGATATATGTCCCCTGGGGCAGGACCCGGGTCCCCAAACCTGTTTTATGACATTAACATGCATATTGGCCGTTGTAATTAGCACTTTTGATTTCGAACGTTCGCGTCCATTATAACGTATAGGGTTCGAAAATTCGCGCAAACTTTCGGTCGGTTCGAAGGGTCTGGTGCGAACCGAACCCGGGGGTTTCGGCTCATCCGTACCTGCAACACTGATCAGTGTATTCTGATGGTGGGGATGTCTCCCTGCCATCAGAATACAATAGGTCAGCGGGAGTGCTTCTCCCATCCACCTTGAATGTGTGAATGGGGGAATAAGGTCAGTTTTTTTCTTTAAACTCGCTGGTTGAATAAAAAAAAATTGAATCATCTATGGACTGCTTTGGGGGACTCTGTAGCAGACATGGTGGTCCTGTAGGTGATAAGGTTTCTGGAGTCACTCGGGGGCTGAAGAAGATGAAAAGATAAGGAAAGGTTTGAAATCCGTATCAGGCGAGCAGCCTGGGGTGACAACCATGGCTCCCTCCATAGATAGAGTGGAGGGATGTGCCGTTACACCTTTAACAATAATACGTCATAGTGTGCATTCCAACAAAACTGTGATTACATTGTTCATACACAATGGGCCAAATTGTCTGATTGGTAGTGTGTAAACAACAAGCAATCACTGTTTTGTTGCAATGCATACTGTTACATAGTGATTGTTAAAGTTGTAACAGAGTATATTATAGTATTTAAAGCGATAAGCACTTTCAGCAGCTGAGGAAATCACTTAGGCCGGCCTACACGGATCAAATTTATTGAAACAACCCTTGGTTGCAGGAAAGAAATGCGGCTGATTCCCCCATCAACTCAGACAGTGTTGTTGCTTTAATCCCTTCTGCTGGGCCATTGTCCTCTCCCAGCAGGGGAGGCGGGAGTGGGTGGGAGCCGTCCCTGCCGGGAGAAGACAGTGATTATCACTAGCGGCTTTAGCAGCCGCTAGCAATAAATCGACGTGGTGACGTCACTGCATGCCCTTCCAGGCGCGTTTCGTCATACACAGACATTTTCAATGGGGGTAGGGCAATACACTGACTCACCGCATTATATAGAGCCACGCCTCGTTCTGACATGCAAGGAAATGGCCAAACAGCGCCATATTGGCTGTGGGAAAAACTGCCCAGACTTTTATTAATGGCAAAAAACTTTATAGATTAATTGCCTAGCAGCCCGCGACCTACACTTAAACCTCAGTACGTTGAAACTAAGTAAAAAGAAAAATAAATAAAAAGAAAACAAAAGAAAAAAAGCAATTAATGAATATCACACAGCGCTAAGCTGAACCCGGATCACGCGACCCCTGGTGGAGACATTCAGAACTGCAAATCTAAAAAATACATGAAAAATTACAAAAAAATTCAATAAACATTATGTAAAACTTCCAACCATAATTATTGGAAGTTATATACCTAAACATTAAAGTGTACAAAATAATAAACGGCTCGTGTTTAAATAAATAAACCAATATTCAACATAATAATAATAATAATAATAGTGCTAAATGGTGATAATTAATGAACACATTAATTATTCTCTAGGGGATAACAACCCAGTGTGGATCAATAAGTGAAAAAAATTGTAGTAAATTATTACTACGTAACTTATTGATATATACGTGAAATGTGTCTAGCATATTGAACCAAAAAATAATGAATAAATAATTGTTGAACCAAAAGGCCCATCCTTGCATGACACAACGAGTGTTACATTATGGCTACATCAACCATAATTGGTAAAGGGCATATATTGTATAAAAATTATTATTATATAAATATACTAAATAAATGCTGCCTCATGCCTGTGGCAGACAGATGGAATCTTATCAGTCTAAGCAGAGTCATTGGATGGCAATACAAGGATGTTTTTTTTGGTTGCTGTATACTGTGACATGTCAGGAAATTATTTATGCAGACTTGTAAAGTTCAGACTGAAGGGTTCCTTTTAAAACTCTGACTCAGTTACCTTGTGTCTGCATAATGGTAGACCTTAAAGTGGAGCTCCACCCTAAAGTGGAACTTCTGCTCATCGGAACCCTCCCCCTCTCCGGTGCCACAATTGGCACCTTTCAGGGGGAGGGGGGTATTTTTTATTTATTTTACTAGTAATGACAGCATTCTGCGATTTTTATCAGGACTGAGACATTGCGGCGGACAGATCGGACACTTTTGACACCATTTTGGGACCATCGACATTTATACAGCGATCAGTGCTATAAATATGCACTGATTACTGTGTAAATGTCAATGGCAGCGAAGGGGTTATCACTAGGGGGCGATCAAGGGGTTAAATGTGTTCCCTAGGTGTGTTCTAACTGTGGGGGGATGGGACTGACTAGGGGAGGAGACTGATCGGTATTCCTATATACTAGGAACACACGATATGTGTCCCCTCCCTCGACAGGATGTGGATCTGTGTGTTTACACACACAGATCCACGTTCCTGCTCTGTCATGAGCAATCGCGGGTGCCCGGCGAACATCGCGGCTGCCCGGCACGTGCATCAGCCCCCGAGTGACATGGCGGGGGTGCGCGCATGCCCCCTATACTGCCGGAAAGCCGAGGACCTCATATAACGCCCGCCCGGGATGGGAGAGCCACCTTCCGGGCGTCATATTACTATAGGCGGGATGGGAAGGGGTTAAAGGAGAATTGTAAAAAAAAAACATTGTTGTTAAACCCACAAGTGCTTTTTTTACCACTACTATTAATTTATATTGGCTTTTGGAATTTACAAATGCAGCAATTGCTGGAAAACACTTTTTGATAGATAAAAAGTGCATTTTTATATACATCTATATAGATTAAAGCAAAATGAGGGACAAATGAAGAGGAGAGAGGGCCACTGCTCCAAATCAGGGACAGTCCCTCTAAATCAGGGACAGTTGGGAGCTATGCTTCCTGTTATAGGGTGACAACTGTCTCTCATTTGTGTTCTTGTGTTGTCACCCTCTCACATGCCCCCATTAATGTATCGAACATATGTAAATAGACTTTTACCCTTAGGCCTCATTCACACGGGTGCTGGAACCCATACTGCGAGAATGAGGCCTTTGTTTCTGTGCCTGCATCTGCTCCAAGTTGCATGCAGGCAGCCTATAGAGGACCCTTCTGAACTTTACTTTGTAAACTTTGTTTACATCCGCCGCCCGGACGTGACGTCATAATGTCGCGCCCGGGCCTCCGACGGTCATAGAGATGACTGGTGACAATCTGGTCACCGGAAATCTCTATGGTTGTCATCTGGTGGCGGCCGATTCTTTCTCCGCAGTCATAGCGGCTGCACAGACTCAGTTGCATCTCAAAATCCGACAGGCCTGCAGAGGAAGATGTGTGCGTTCAAGGTTGTGGACCTGTTCCTGCAAGCCTGTCAAAAAACAAAGACCTCATTCATGCAGGATGTGTGCCAGCGTCCGTGTGAATGAGGCTTTAAATGTCATCCAGGTAGGATTTTGATTTTGTTTCTCATGCCTGGTGAGGATCCAGAAATTGTCACTCCTTACAGCATTAAACTGATGGATGGTTGTGCTGGGATCATTCGTATTCTGCAACAGTTTGATCTGCGCTGCAACTTTTATCACTTCACCCGTATGCCAAGTGCTGAATGATGCATGCTCAATGCCAGTGGTCTTTCCATAAAGGTTAATAAAGCTCAGAAGGGTCTAAAGTGCATTTCTGACACCCTTTTGAAGTCTTTCTCAAGAACTGAAGCCCACCTCCCCTGATTGTGTCTTAGGTGGTGCTTTTCCTGGAGGAAACTATGTGTTGTCAGCGATGCTGACTGGCAGGAAGTGAGAGGCAATGGAAAAAAATCACTGGGAATTTCTGGAGTGAGTCATTAAACAGAACACACCTTATTTACATGCCTTCTGTAGGGTGCAGATTGCCTGAACATGAGTCATTGATACCACTCAATGTTCTTGATACACCCAAACCAATGAAAATGTTCTTAATAAATTCTGTCAGGTTGTCCTAGTAACAACTAGTATCACTTGTCAAAGTTATTTTAACCACTTCCATACCGGGCCTATTCTGGCACTCCTCTCCTACATGTAAAAATCATATTTTTTTTGCTAGAAAATTACTCAGAAACCCCAAACATTATATATTTCTTTTTAGCAGACACCGTAGGGAATAAAATGGCGGTCGTTGCAGCTTTTTATCTCACACGCTATTTGCGGAACAATTTTTCAAACAAAACAGTAAAGTTAGCCCAATTTTTTTGTATAGTGTGAAAGATGATGTTACGCCGAGTAAATATATACCCAACATGTCACGCTTTAAAATTGCACACACTCATGGAATGACGCCAAGCTTCGGTACTTAAAAATCTCTATAGGCGACGCTTTAATTTTTTTTTACAGGTTACATGTTTAGAGTTACAGAGGAGGTCTAGTGCTAGAATTGTTGCTCGCGCCTCTAACGCATGCAGCAATACCTCACATGTGTGGTTTAAACAGTGTTTACATATGTGGGCGGGACTTGCTTCTGAATGCGAGCTACCGGGGACAGGGGCTTTTTAAATAATTATTTTATTATTTATTTTATGTAGCGGTCACACTTTAACAAGTATGCGCTATAAGTGGAAATTTCGTTTTTTTTCTCAGAACCATAACGGGGTTCTGAGGGTTAATTGTACAGGTTTACTTTGGCATCAGTCTGGCTGGGCTGTACTAGAGTTCTGCCGGGTCATAGGTGCAGTGAGGTGCAGTGAGGTACCCAAAGAACATGATAGGCCGAGAACCAGGCCTGGTAGTAGGATCAGTGCTCGTCGGTCAAAAATTTGCCATGTACCAATCTTTCCCGGAGCCAATCAGTGGGCGCGTCTGGCCCTGCTGCATATTCTGGGAAGGGGTACTTAAGGTGATGAAGTCACGTGGTTTGGGGTTCGGCCGCAGTTTTTGGTTCCTGGTTCTGGACCGGGCTAGCCCCGCGAGGGGTCCTGGGCCTAGGAGCATTTGCCATCCCGCAAGCATGGTCAATCCGACCAGCCTCATAGACCCGCATGGTCTGGGGTGGGGATCCGTCTGTTCCCGAGTCTCGGAGCTGGCTAGCACGAGGCCCAGTAACTGAAGGAGGATTCAAGGCGTCCCGGTGTGCTCTCGGTATTGGAGGGACACGGCAACTCGTACAAGTGACTAGGGGAGGACTCTTGGGAGGAGGGCCAACCAGCTGGCTACTCAGTAAAGCCCCATACACACGCTCGGATTATCCGAGGACCAGGTCCGTCGGATCATGTCCATCGTACTTTGTCCGATGTTGGTTTTGCGTACACACGGTCGGACAAAGTTGTCGGAAAATCCGATCATTCTGAACGTGGTGACGTTTGTTGCCTACGACGGGACTATGTAGAGGCTAGTAGCCAATAGCTTTGGTCTTGTAATGTGATCTGAGCATGCGTGGCACTTTGTCCGTCGGAATTCGCTACACACGATCGGATTTGGTGTGATCGGACTTTGTTGTCAAAAAATCTATCCAGCAGGAGATAGGACTTTGTCCGTCGGACAATCCGATGGAAACTGTCCGATGGTGCCTACACACGGTCGGAATTTCCGACAACATTGTCTGATAGGACAGAATCCATCGCAAAATCCGACTGTGTGTATGGGGCTTAAGAGCCTGGAAGCTGAGTTGTATGGACACTAAAGAATCCACACTTCCCACAGTACTGCCAAGGAGACAGAGAAAGTTCCAGGTACTGTGAGAAAGGTTCCTATTCATCTTCAGTCACAATTTAGTCTGTGGCAGAGACTTTTGCAAAGTTTCAGGATGACATGTTTGGCTGCTAGATCTCTGGCTAGAGATGTATCCGGCAGTGAAGCACCCAGCTGCGAGTGGCTACTCTCTGGGTTTGATTAGAGACATTCAGTGGATGTCAGCAGTTTCAAAGTGCCTGAGTTTATCACCCGTGCCCTCTATTCCCATCAGAGACTGTGTTATGTTGGATGTTACCACTGTAGAATAAAAACCTTTAAAAGGACTTTTATGTGTCAGCATCTGAAGTCGTTGGGTATTAACCCTGGGAACCCCTGGACAGTCACTGACAAGCCACGAGGAGGTAACTGGTAAGCCCAAAAGTCAAGGCCGCCCCTCAAGGGGTTATGGCCGCTACATTTATTTTTACACTATCTTTTAATTTTTTTATTTATTTTTTGATGACTTTTATTCCTATTACAAGGAATGTAAACATCCCTTGTAATAGGAATCGCTCGTCACAGGTCCTCTCTATGGAGAGATGCGGGGTCAATAAGACCCCGCATCTCTCCTCCAGGCTGGAAAGCATGAGATCGGGAAAAAAAATCCACAATCTCATGCTTATGATCGCAGCTTTGTTTACATCCGCGGCCCGGACTTAACATCATAACATCACGCCCAGGCCTCCGACGGTCATAGAGATGACAGGTGACCAGATTGTCTAGGGTCGTCATCAGGTGGCAGCCGATTCCTTCTCCGGGTCCCCAATGGCACGGGAGAGCCTGGAGAAGAACCTGATGGCAGCGGGAGGAGGGGGATGTCCTCTCCCGTCCCCTGTAAAAACGATCAAGCAGTGGAACCACCGCTATGATCATTCTTATAGTGCACAGAATCGCTGGCTGAAAACAAGGATATCTGAATGATGCCTGTAGATGCAGGCATCATTCAGATATTCCCACTGAAATTCAAAGACGTCATATGACGTCTTTGGGCGGGAAGTGGTTTTAAAGGGATCATTTAGTTCAATGTTTCTCAAATCCAGTCCTCAAGTATCCCCAACAGGTCATGTTTTCCGGCTCTCCATTATTTTGCACAGGTGACTTGATCAGTTTCACTGCCTTAGTAATTACCACAGCCATTTCATCTGAGGGACCTGTTGGGGATACTTGAGGACTGAAATAAGAAACATTGCTACAAGCTTGGTAAGTATCGTATTTTTCGCTTCATAAGACACACTTTTCCCCCCCCAAAAAATGGGGGGGGGGGGGGGGAAGCCTGTGCATCTTATGGATCGAATACTGACCAGGACCACCGCCCCCACCATGTAAGAATACCAGGTGGCCGTCTCCTGCAAGTGCCAGGCGATCTCTCGGCTGAACCTGTCACCTGTCACTCGGCTTTGCCTGTCACAGACAGAAGACAGAGCAGGCCAAATGGAGTGGGGCTGCGGCACCGGCTCGGGCTGCTCTGTCGGATGCGATGACGTCCTCGCCAGAAACAGGTCAGGCTACATTGTATGACACAGGTCAGACTGCATTGTATGGCACAGGTCAGGCTGCATTTAATTGGCATTGGTCAGGCTGCATTTAATTGGCATTGGTCAGGCTGCATTTAATTGGCACTGGTAAGGCTGCATTTCAAGGGCACTGGTAAATATTTTAGTACACCATTTGGTTCAGAATATATTTTTTTCTTGTTTTCCTCCTCTAAAACCTAGGTGCGTCTTATGGTCAGGTGTGTCTTATGGAGTGAAAAATATGGTATATTAGATGGGTATTAGATGGGTATTCAACCTGGGTATTAGATTAGATGGGTATTCAACCTGGTGGTGGTGCTGTTTCGCAGCGGCACTGCAGTTGGAGAGGAAGTCAAGAGGAACACGGTTCCTCTATGATTTCCTGGGTCACTGGAGAAGCTATCCCATTGGATGCTGCCACCCCTTGTGACTCTGGCAGCCATCTTGGGTCAGGCAGAGCTTTTTTAAGGCCCTGGCTCCCAGGTTTGGCATGTATTTTGCGAGTGGGTACAAGTACCCTGCCTGTTAGAGACAGAACTAGAGTCAGGGAAAGGTTCCTGATGCGGGGGTAAAGCGTAGGGCTGGCAAGTTCTCTGGACATCTTCCTGCTTGAGCACAAGATGGCCAGGCCACATTCTTCCCCTCTCAACAGGCGCTGTCAGTTCAGCTGAATCCTGCTCTCTACACGCTGTTGGACCTGTAAATGTTCCTGGTTGGGCTGCTTTCCCACCGGTTATTTGTGAACTGTCTGCATTTATTCAATACAAGTTCTTTCAGCGCACTGGGACTGAGCGTGTTATTGCTGCCACACCACGCTGCACCCCACCTACAAGTGCAATAGAAAAATCAGGAAGAACTCCGGACAGCCGCACACCGGGAAAATAAAATTCAAACTGGTTTATTTAAAAGCAAAACAACACTTCAATCCAAACACGGCAAAAAAGGGGGGTACAGAGCTGACGCGTTTCGCACTACAACTAGTGCTTACTCATAGCTCACCTACAAGTGCACCAGGCTCCCCACAGCCTGGGAAAATAATGCACATACATACTGCAAGGCTGTCTCCTTACAGCTCCATTCTCCCCGTTGCCAAGATTATAGTGCAAATATGTGCTCTAAGGATGTCTCTTTTGCAGCCACAGTCTTCTTGTAGCCCAAGAACATAGTATGCATGTGTACCATAGAGATGTCTACTTACAGCTGCAGTCTAACCACCGCCTGAGAATACACAGTAGTGCACGTGTGCTCTAAGGACATCTCTTTGGAGTTCCAGTCTCAATGTAACAGTGCACATGTGTGTCCTAATAATGCAACCTCCCAGCCCCAGTCTTCTGCAGCCAAGAACATAATGCGAATGCATGCTCTAAGGACATCTATTCACAGCCTCAGTACATAGTACACATGAGTACCCTAAGGATGTCTCCTCAGTCCGTTTCTCCCCACAGATGGTAACATAGCACGCATGTGTGCCCAAAAGAGAACTTCTCACACTCCTAGTCTACCCACTGCTGAGAACCTACTGCACATGTATGCGCTAAGGATGGCACCTTGCAGCCACAGTTTCCCTACATGCAGCTTCAGGCTCCCTGCTGCTAAGAATATACTGCACGTGTGTGTGCTACAGATGTCTCCTATCAGCCCCAGTCTCCCTGCTGCCAAGAATATGGTACGCATGCATGCTCTAAGGATACCTACTTGTAGCCAAAGTCTACTCACAGACTGAGAACATAGAGCGCACGCATGCCTAAGAATGTCTTCTCACGGGTCCAGTCTAATCACAGCCTGAAAACATTGTATGTATGTGTGCACTAAGGACCTTTCCTTGAAGGCCTAGAACACAATGCACGTGTGTGCCCTCATATTTTCAGTCTGCCCGTAATCAGGGAACATAGTGCATGTGTGCCCTAAGTATGTCTGCCTACAGCCCCAGTTTCCCTGCAGTCCAAGTCCATCCCATGATTCCTGCCATGCTGCCATGCTTTAGAAAAAAAGGTGAACTCAGTCTTTAAATCTCTTGGGGTGAGTTTCTGGGTTTGCCCATCTGCTGTCAAGAACTGGATCACCTCCTGGTGGCACTGTGGTTCAGAGAGCAGAAGGGAGCAGTCCCGGTGGTCACCAGTGGGCATTTCCCAGCAGCCAGCAGATCCCAGTAAAGCTGGGAATGTATATAACCCCTTCTTTGACTTTCATCAGTGCTTCAGTGTTTTGTCTGTTAGCCATATACCTGCATGCTGATCCCTACTTATACCTTTAACTTGTATTCAGTACCCTGTGTCTCTGGTCCCTTTGTTCCCATTCCCAATCATTCACTGCTCATGTCAGCTTCCCTTCATTTGTACATAGTGTATATAGTTAGGTTGCTGGTTTGGTTTTGCTTCAATGTCACATTTATTTTTTACTTTTTCCTGTTTTGCAACATTTCCCACCCTTAATGTCCGTAACAGGGAAGCACACACGTTGCCACGGCAGGTGGCACACCCAGTGTACCACCGTCTTATTTATTCAAATGCACATACACATTTGCACACTACATCCGGGGGTGCACATGGTGTGCCAGTCCTTCCAGGGTTTTTGTATGCTTCCTTAAATAGGTGGACCTTCCACTGCCACAGCTACAAAGCCAATTTTAATGGACAACCAGCCGTTTTTTTTTTTTTTTTTCAGCCCAAATAAATAAATGAATATAGTTTGCACTCCATCTAACCTCTAGAAGAAGATCTCCCCCTCCCATAACATATCCTGATAGTGTGAACTGTGTAAAGGCTGGAATGTGAACACTGGCTGACTCCTACAGTAAATTATAGATGCAGAGATCTATTCCTGAATCCAGGAGCCCCCGGATAATGCAAGTGCCTAAGTATAAGACCAGTGTCAACACTTCCTACATTTAAATGTCTCTTTGGAAAGAACCTCATTCAAGAAAGCTTGTCATGAGTGAAATACGGGGCTACCATTACTGCCCTGATTCTGAAAATGGTGGTTACCCGGCTGGTATACTGAGAGTGCTTTCTAAGGTATGTATACTGATTTCTTCTTTACAGGGCTAGATAGGTTAGTGTTAGAATACCTCCCAACTTTTTGAGATGGGAATGAGGGACACCTATCAGCAAAGGTATGCAGGCATAGGACACACCCCTTGCCATGCCCCCTTAAAGGAGAATCGTACAAAAAAAACAAGATTTGTTAAACCCACAAGTGCTATTCTTACCACTATTATTCCTTTATATTGGCTTTTGGAATTTACAAATGCAGCAATTTAGAAATCAGATGAAAGGTTTAGTGCTGGAAAACACTTTTTGATAGATAAAAAAAGTGCATTTTATATACATCTATATAGATCAGACCAAAATGAGGGACAAATGAGGAGGACTGAAGGACAGAGGGACATTGCTCCAAATCAGTGACAGTTGGGAGTAGGGCTGCAACTAACGATTATTTTCATAATCGATTAGTTGGCCGATTATTGTTTTGATTAATCGGTTAATAACCATAAAAAAAGCATGGTGTATAATTTAGTTAATATGTAAAGTTTATAAAAAAAGGCAATTTATTCATAAAAATCTCTATGCAGTGGTAAATATAAATAAAAAACAATATGGTTAGGGAGCAAAATATCGAATCCACTCTGAGAATAACAGACAGAAGAGATATACTGTATATACGAAGTACCTGACCCTTTCCAAATACACAGCAGCTGAAAAAAACATAGATGTGAACGTGTCCCATAGGAAACCATGTAAACGTTTCTGCAAAAAGCACCAAAAAACACATAGATCTGAACCAGGCCTAAGACGTTTAGTAACATAATGGGGTTAAAAAAACTAAAATTAGCCCTTTATAGTACAAAAAAAAAAGCAGATAATCACTACTGTAAGGGGTTCATTTTTCATTTCAGTAAGGGCTTAATTTTTTTACTGTAGAACTGTGAAAGTAATATATACAGTAGCGATTATTTGCTCTTTTTGTAGTATAAAGGGCTCATTTTAGTTTCTTTTTAACCCCATTATGTTACTGGCCAATTAATCGATTATGAAAATAGTAATCGATTAATTTCATAATCGATTAGTTGTTTCAGCCCTAGTTGGGAGCTATGGTGTTAGATCGTGGATGTCTGTAGATTCAGGGATTGTAGTGTGTGAACTTACACTTTAACTTCTCCCCTTCCAGCAGCACTCTCACACCTCCAGCATTCTTCATAAAATTCATATTAAATTAAATGTATAATATATACATACTGACTGGCAGGATTCCTACATGTGGTATGGAGAGAAAAAAAGTTTTGTTCTCTCAGACTTATAAAACGTTGTGTTCTGGGTCCTGGAACCTGGACGCTTTGGGTGTAAAGCCTCCATTTCTGGGTCCATATCCTAACTGGTAGTCAGACCTCATTATTGGTCCCAGCTGTCCACAAGTCATTTATATATGTGAGTAGGGATCAGGACTCTCTCTGTTTGGGAGCCTGCTGCTTGGTGAAAAGGCTGAGTGCTGATAGAATATGACCTGAATTTAGTTACTGACTAAACTCACTTATTTATATTATGGACTTGCTACACAAAGCCCTCTTTAGTGTGTCCAGCCATGGTCACCACAGGTAGTCTCTGGCTTTGTGAATAGCCACAAATAGCTGCAGCCGCTGACAGACAGTCACTGCACTGTAGGGGCTCAGCGGCTACAGCTATCTGCCCACAGCTGTCAACCCCAGCGGCAGGAATCAGTTGATTCTTGCCGCTGGGATTCATAGTGTAGCTACACACATGTGCAAATATGGCCTAAAGGTATGCTGCTGGAGGACAAAACCTTTCTTTTGAATGGTTTTAAGACCCAGTTCACACTGGTGCGACATGCACTCTGACTTTGTGAGTACATGTCGCATGACAAATCGCGCCCCAGTGCTATGGAATCGTTCTAATAAGAGTGACTTGAGAAAAAGGTCCTGCACTACTTTTGGTGTGACTTTGGCACGACTTGCATTGACTTCTGTTAATTTTAAAGCATACTGTATTGTGTTTGGTATCCATGTACTCGGCATAAGCACATCTTTTTTATTTCATCAAGCATTTGGGCAATATAGTGTGTTTTAGTGATTTAAAATTTAAAAAAATTTAAAAAACAAATTGCATTTGAAAAATCGCTGTGCAAATACTATGTGAAAAAAAATAGCAACACCCACCATTTTAATCTGTAGGGCATTTGCTTTAAGGGCCAGTTCACACCAGATGCAGTTCCATGCAGTTCTGTTTTTTCTTAAAATCTTCTTTCTTCTTTCTTCATCCTTCGGTTTCTTCATCTTCTCCTTCCTTGATCTTCTTCCAGCTTCTTCTTCCATTTTCGCCTTCCTCCGATCCGCTTCTTCCAGCGCTGGTCTTCTCGTCCTTCTGCACCAATACAGTCAGTTCCGGTCAGTTTACGGTCACCAGTGCCCTCCGTTTTAAAAGACCTGTCAGATGGAGGGGAGCCTCACACAGCGGGAGCCTCCCATTGCGCGGAGCGGCCCAAGAAGACACCGACACCGACCCCGACACCCAAGAAGATGCCGGACGAGAAGGACGAGAAGACCAGCGCTCGAAGAAGCGGATCGGAGGAAGAAGAAAATGGAAGAAGAAGATGGAAGAAGATGAAGGAAGGATTTTTTTTTTTTTTTTTTGGCTGGGATCCCCCTTAAGATCCATCCCAGACCTGAAGGGCCTGGCATTGAATTTGGGGGGACCCCTGTCTCCTGTCATTTTTTTTTTTTTTTATCCACTTTTTTGGTGAAATGGTAGGGGTACTGACCCATACCAGACCTCAAGGGTTTTTTACTTTCAAAATTGACACTTTGCGCAGGGACAGTTCTAAACACGGGAAACATGTGCCCCTTTACAGGCATACTATAGACCCCCCAGGTACGAAATTAAAGCCGCGAGTGATTTTAAATAGCTTTTTACTTTAAAAAAAATTTGCATTGATACATGTCCCCTGCAGGACCCAGGTCCCCAAACGACTTTTTATGACATTAACATGCATATTAGCCTTTAAAATGAGCACTTTTAATTTCGCATCCATTATAACTAATAGGGTTCTAAAGCTCGCACGGAGGTCCGTTCGCGGGTTCTGGTGCGAGCCGAACGGGGGGGTGTTCGGCTCATCCCTATTCTGCACCAGAAACTGACCAGAAACTGCATGGTGTGAACTAGACCCATTGGAATACATGGAAAACACTGTGCATGCATTTTTAGTGCAGAAAGAAAGCACACGGAACTGAACGGAACTGCGTCTGGTGTGAACTGGCCCTAAGGGCCAATTCACACCACATGCAGTCCAGTGCATTTTTTTTCTGCATCAAAAACACATGGAAAGTAGGGTATATGGTTTTTAATGGCATAATTCACACCAGTGCTTGCAGTTCCAGTACATTCCAGTTCCAGAACATGCTGCATTTTTCCTGCACTGGACTGTACTGGAACGCTTTAAAATGCATCAAAAATGCACTGGAACGCACCAGAATGCACCTAAATGCACCAAAAAGGCACTGCAACACACTTATCCTTATTTAAGGTTAAGAAAAAAGAGGGGGAAAAAAGCACTGGACTGCATCAAAAACGCACCGAAACTCATCAAAAACGCGCATGCAGAAAAGCACCTGCAACGCATCCTGACTGCATTTCTGTGGTGTGAACTGGCCCTAAAAAAATATATAATGTTTGGGGGTTAAACGTAATTTTCTAGCAAAAAAAATATTTTTTTCATGTAAATAAAAAGTGTCAGAAAAGGCTTTGTCTTCAAGTGGTTAGAAGAGTGGGTGATGTGTAACATAAGCTTCTAATGTTGTGCACATGGGCGTCCGCAGAACTTTTTTCAGGGGGGGGGCATAATTTTATAGTCATCCATGCTCTGACCTTTTCGACAATGTCATTATCACATTATCATGGTCAGAGACAGCAGACATGGCCCAAGAGACTGCAGACATGGCCCAAGATACTGTCAGTGACTGCATACATGGCTCAAGAGACTGTAAGAGACTGCGGACATGGCACAAGAGATGACCAGAGACGGCATACATGGCCCAAGAGACTGTCAGAAACTGCATACATGTGGGGGGCGACAGAGAGAAAGGGGGTGAGATAGAGAGGAGTGTGACAGAGAGAGAGGGGGTGAAAAAAGACAGAGGGGTGAGAGAGATAGAGAGGGGTGATGGGGGTAATCACTCCTGATCCGATCCCTGATTCCAGGGGGGGCACTTGCCCCCCCCCCCTTGCCCCTACCTACAGACGCCCATGGTTGTGCATAAAATACCAGGACAGTTCAACCCCCCCCCCCCCCCCAATGACCCATGTTTGGAAAGTAGACACCCCAAACTATTTGCTGATAGGCATGTTGAGTCCATGGAATATTTTATATTTTGCCACAAGATTTGGGAAAATTACAAACTTTTTTTTTTTTTTTGTGCACAAAGTTGTCATGCCATGGGCATATGTGGAATGACACCCCAAAATACATTCTGCTGCTTCTCCTGAGTATGGGGATACCACATGTGTGAGACTTTTTGGGAGCCTAGCTGTGTACAGGACCCCGAAAACCAATCACCGCCTTCAGGCTTTTTAAGGGTGTAAATTTTTGATTTCACTCCTCATTGCCTATCACAGTTTCGGAGGCCATGAAATGCCCAGATAGCACAACCCCCCCCCCCAAATGACCCCATTTTGGAAAGTAGACACCCCAAGCTATTTGCTGAGAGGCATGTAGAGTATTTTGCAGTTCTCCCTTTTTATCACAAAGTTTTGAAAATTGATATAACTTTGGGTTGTTTTTTAAAATAAAATGTGTAATTTTTCAAATCACAAAAAAATGTAATATTCAATGGGCGCTACACAGTCCTGAGCCTTGCACTCTGTGCGCTACACACTCCTGAGCCCTGCACTCTGTGCACTACACACACTCCTGAGCCCTGCACTCTGTGCACTACACACTCCTGAGCCCTGCACTCTGTGCACTACATACTCCTGAGCCCTGCACTCTATGCGCTACACACTCCTGAGCCCTGCACTCTGTGCACTACACACACTCCTGAGCCCTGCACTCTGTGCACTACACACTCCTGAGCCCTGCACTCTGTGCACTACACACTCCTGAGCCCTGCACTCTGTGCACTACATACTCCTGAGCCCTGCACTCTATGCGCTACACACTCCTGAGCCCTGCACTCTGTGCACTACATACTCCTGAGCCCTGCACTCTGTGCACTACACACTCCTGAGCCCTGCGCTCTGTGCACTACACACTCCTGAGCTCTGCACTCTGTGCACTACACACTCCTGAGCCCTGCACTCTGTACGCTACACTCTCCTAAACCCTGAACTCTGCATTATAACGTTAATGCTTTATTAACTGCTGGGAGTTGGGCTTTGAAATACAAATGCAAATATACAACAGGATGGAGATAGAACAGCAAAGAATCGCGTAACAAAAGCATACAGTTCTTTCCAGAAGCATTAGGAAGGGAAGACACTGTCTGCAATGGTTTATGTCAAACACTGATTACAGGTATCAGAACTATTTCCAGGATACTGTTAACAGTTCACCAACCAATTTTTACCTGTTGCTAATCATTAATATCAAAAATATTAGCAGAGCAGATACATTAAAGTGGTTGTAAACCGCTGGACGGGTTTTTTTTTTTTTGGACCCTGCGATGCATACTAGCACATTATATTAAACTTACCTAAAAACAAAGCATTCCAAAGCTGCAGGCGCTCCCATTTTCAACCGCCCTGCTTCCGAGTTCTCTGTGACTGCCCGGAGCCGCGATGACAGAGAGCATGCGCCACTGATGTCACTGGTTGCATGTACAGTAAATATCTCCTAAACGATGCACGTTTAGGGGATATTTACACTACCTATAGGTAACCCTTATTATAGAATTACCTATAGGTAAAAGTTAGAGATGGAAGTTTACATCCACTTTAATGAAGCTTACTGAGTAAAGCATACAGTCTTATTTTTTACCAGTCATTAAATGCTGATTATTTCAGTGGATGCTGCTTTCCTCTAAGGACATCCTCCAAAATACAAACAGCTATTCAAACATTCATCACCAGAAGCCAATTAGCAGCATCATGTAGTGAATTAGAGATGCATTAACCATTAGAGAAGGGGAAAGTCTTATGCGGCAGTTATTTTTGCATTCCCGCATTGCTCAGTAGATGCGCGTTGCCCATCTCTGGAATCTGATTTGATTTTCCTAATGAAAATCACATTATCAAGAAGGAATTAAGGTTTTTTTTTTCTGTCCAGCAGAGTCTGACCGTTTATAAGAATATATAGAGTTTTTTTACACAGTTAACTCATTAGAGGCAGAGCTAAAAAACAAATATATTAAATAATTATGTAATTTTTCAAACCAGTATTATGTATTTTTATATCCAGCCAGTAGGGGGAGCTCTAGGTTCCCTTTCATGTTTTCTTTGGACTCCTAAAGCACAACTTTACCTAGTTGTCTTTTAACCACTTTCAGACCGGACCATTTTGCTGGCTTAAGACCAGACCACTTTTTGCGATTCGGCACTGCTTCGCTTTAACTGACAATTGTGCGGTCGTGCGACGTGGCTCCCAAACGAAATTGACGTCCTTTTTTCCCCATAAATAGAGCTTTCTTTTGGTGGTATTTGATCGCCCCTGCGGTTTTAATTTTTTGAGCTATAAACAAAAAAAGAGCGACAATTTTGAAAAAACGCATTATTTTTTCCTTTTTGCTATAATAAATATCCCCAAAAATATATAAAAATACTTTTTTTTCCTCAGTTTAGGCCGATACGTATTCTTCTACATATTTTTGGTAAAAAAATCGCAATAAGCGATTATTGATTGGTTTGCGCAAAAGTTATAGCGTTTAAAAAATAGGGGATAGTTTTATAGCATTTTTATAAATTTTTTTTTTTTTACTAGTAATGGCGGCAATCAGCGATTTTTATTGTGACTGCGACATTATGGTGGACACATTTTTGGGACCATATATACAGCAATCAGTGCTATTTAAATGCACTGATTCCTGTGTAAATGACACTGGCAGTGAAGGGGTTAACCAGGGAGTGGCAGTGTAGGGGTTAAGTGTTCCTAGGGGCATGTTACTAACTGTGGGGGGCGTGGTTGTGTTTTAGTGAACACTGATCTCTGCTCCAATCACAGGGAGCAGAGATCAGTGTCACTAGGCAGAACGGGGAGATGCTGTTTACTTCCGCATCTCCCCGTTCAGCCTTTCCCGTGAGACGATCGTGGGTATCCCTGCGGCGATCGAGTCTGCAGGACCAGCGACCGGACTCACAGGGGTCATGGCGATGGCACGGCAGCAAGGCACGGCGGCAATCTTAAAGGGACGTACCTGTACGCCCTTTTGCCTGTCCGTGCCATTCTGCCGACGTACAACGTCGTGCGCCGGTCGGGAAGTGGTTAAAGAGATCCTGTCACCATACCATTCATTTCAACAAAAATCTTTCAATAAGATTATTTATGCTTTTTACAAATTATATGCATGCTATTTACCTGTAACATCCTCCCACGTGTAGATATCCAAAAGCTCTGAAACTGCTGCATGTGCATTTATTTATTTTACACTGGAGCCTGTAAAGCAGTGGTTCGCAACTCTTGTCCTCAGGACCCACTAACAGGCCAGGTTTGCAAGATAACTGAAATACATCACAGGTGATATATTTTGCTGCTCAGTGATTGCAGTATTCTAGTCTGCATCTCCCCAAGGTAATACTTAAAATCTTGCCTGTTAGTGGGTCCTGCGGACAGGAGTTGAGAACTATTGCTGTAAAGCATGGCACCCATGATCCAGCAGACTCTCAGTTCACTGTATGCCTGTACCGCCGATCAGTGGTGTATTTAGGTTTTGTGCTGCCCTAGGCCTGACTAAACTCATGCACCCCTAATTTAAATATGACCCACCCCTTCTTGTCAAGGTCACGCCCCTTTCAGATCAAGACCAGCCCTGTCATCTGTAAACTACACCCTTCCTTTTTAGGCTCCACCTTTTCGTCTTAGAGCTCCACCTCTTCCTCTCTCTACAATAAAAGTGGGTACCAAGTGTGTAGCCTCACCAGTGCTTATCAATGCAGCCTCACCAGTGCCCATCAGTGCAGCTTATCAGTGGCCATCAGTGTGGCCTCATCTGTGCCCATCAGTGTAGCATATCAGTGCTGCCTTATTAGTGGAGCTTAAGAGTGCCGCCTAATCAGTGGCAATCAGTGCAACCTCAACCTCTTTAATGAGTTTGCATTGATTTCAGCATGCATAGAACACTTTGCACATGCTGAAATCAATGCAAACTCATTAAACAGACCACATTCAGTGAAAGTTAATTAATATACAGATCATGATATTGTAATGAAGTGATCCATGCTGCAAACTCATTAAACAGTCCACCTTCAGTGAAAGTTCATGTACTGCAAAGTTTGCAGTACATGAACATTCACTGAAGGTGGACTGTTTAATGAGTTTGTAGCATGGATCACTTTTATTGCAATAGCATGATCTGTATATTCACTTCCATATTGAGCACAGATTGGCTGCTTGGCACACACACATTACAAAAGTAAGAGTCATTTATAACATTTTACCTGCTGTCCTGGCCAGGGGGTTCCCCTTGTGCTTCTCCCTCTCCTCCTCCTCCTGTCATCAGACAGACCCCGCCCCAGGAGACGATGCAGTGAACAAATGCTGCACAGAGGAGGGTACTCCACCAGTCCAATTACATGCAGCCAGTCACCAGCCGCTTATGGAGGCGTGAGTTGCTACACCCCCCCCCCCCAGCCAAGCACGCCGTTGCCGCCGATACATCATACTACTTACAAGTACTGCTGCAGCAAGCCGGCCACCGGGGGCTGCATGTATGTGGGAGATGGCCGTGGGAGACAGGACTCGAGAAGGCAGGCCGAAGAGGGGGCTTTTTCGACACCCCCCTAGGCCTGGGCCTTGTCAGCCTAGGCCAAGATACAACACTGCCGCCGATACAGGCAGGCATATACTAAATTGCAGAAAGAATCAATAGACTACGAGAGCGCTCACCAGCACCCTTGCAATTTATTGAGAACTACAAGCCATTAGCTGCAGAGGCTGACAGTACTTGTAGTTTATTCATTACCAGATATCCGTTTCTGAATAATACGGCCCTGTGGGCAGAGCTTTTTAAATTGTCACATGGGGTGCATGGAGAGCATCCCCCACCCGCTGTCTTAGAGGGGGGGGGGTTCAGGGAGAGAGGAGGCAGGTGGAACATGTAACATGCTCCACAGGCGAACTGGTGCATGTGCGCCGCAGCCCCATTTTGTCCTATTGGAAGCCATACCCACGGCAGCCTCCATTGGTGCTGCAGCGTATGGCTCTCCCTATGGGAATGAATAGGTGATGAAGAGGATGAAGGATGAGTGGCCCAAGGCAGGATAGCACTGAAGTGAAGTTTGGTGGATCAAAGATAATAATAAGTATTTCTCCAGGGAGGTGTAAAGACACCTGAAAGGGCTAATTGTACCAGAGACAGAAAAAACAACAATATTATTCAGAAAAATGCATTAAAAAAAAGTTATAAATTGATTTGCATTTTAATGCGTGAAATAAGTATTTGATCCCCTATCAATCAGCAATATTTTTGTCTCACAGGTGTGTTCTATACAGGTAACTAGCTGAGATTAGGAGCACTCTCTAAAAGGGAGTGCTCCTAATCTCAGCTTGTTACCTGTATAAAAGACACCTGTCCACAGAAGCCAATCAATCAGATTTCAATCTCTCCACCATAGCCAAGCCCAAAGAGCTGTCCAAGGATGTCAGGGACAAGATTGTAGACCTACACAAGGCTGGAATGGGCTACAAGACCATCGTCAAGCAGCTTGGTGAGAGGATGACAACAGTTGGTGCGATTATTCGCAAATGGAAGAAACACAAAATAACTTCCAATCTCCCTCGGTCTGGGGGTCCATGCAAGATCTCACCTCATGGAGTTTCAATGATCATGAGAACGGTGAGGAATCAGCCCAGAACTACACGGGGGGAATCTCGTCAATGATTTCAAGGCAGCTGGGACTATAGTTACAAAGAAAACAATTGGCAACACACTACGCTGTGAAGGACTGAAATCCTGCACCGCAAGGTCCCCCTGTTCAAGAAAGCACATGTACAGGCCCGTCTGAAGTTTTCTAATAAACATCTGAATGATTTAGAGGAGAACTGGGTGAAAGTGTTGTGTTCAGATGAGACCAAAATCAAGCTCTTTGGCATCAACTCAACTTGCCATGTTTGGAGGAGGAGAAATCTTGTCAATGATCTTAAGGCAGCTGGGACTATAGTCCCCAAGAAAACAATTGGTAACACACTACGCCGTGAAGGACTGAAATCCGGCAGCGCCCGCAAGGTCCCCCTGTTCAAGAAAGCACGTGTACAGGCCCGTCTGAAGTATTCTAATGAACATCTGAACGATTTAGAGGAGAACTGGGTGAAAGTGTTGTGGTCAGATGAGACCGAAATCAAGCTCTTTGGCATCAACTCAACTTGCTGTGTTTGGAGGAGGAGGAATGCTGCCTATGACCCCAGGAACACCATCCCCACCCTCAAAAATGGAGGCAGAAACATTATGCTTTGGGGGTGTTTTTCTGCTAAGGGGAAGGGACAACTTCACCACATCAAAGGGAATATGGATGGGGCCATTTACCATCAAATCTTGTGCGACAACCTCCTTCCCTCAGCCAGAGCATTGAAATTGGGTCGTGGATGGGTATTCCAGCATGACAATGACCCAAAACAAATGACCAAAGCAACAAAGGAGTGGCTCATGAAGAAGCACGTTAATGTCCTGCAGTGGCCTAGCCAGTCTCCAGACCCTAATCCCATAAAAAATACGTGGTGGGAGCTGAAGGTTCGAGTTACCAAACGTCAGCCTTGAAACCTTAATGACTTGGAGATGATCTGCAAAGAGGAGTGGGACAAAATCCCTCCTGAGATGTGTGCAAACCTGGTGGCCAACTACAAGAAACGTCTGACCTCTGTGATTGCCAACAAGGGTTTTGCCACCAAGTACCAAGTCATGTTTTGCAAAGCGGTCAAATACTTATCTCACTCATTAAAATGCAAATCAATTGAAACTTTTTTTAAATGAGTTTTTCTTGGTTTATTTGTTGTTATTCTGTCTCTCACTGTTAAACTAAACCTACCATTAGAATTATAGACTGATCATTTCTTTATCAGTGGGCAAACGTACAAAATCAGCAGGGGATCGAATACTTTTTTCCCTCGCTGTATGCGCAGTGTGTGACTGTTAAAGCTCAACCTTTTTTCTATTGCATATATGCATTACGTGGGTGGCAAGAGGTTAAGCTACTTTGTTGAAAAAAATCTGGTGACATGGCAGCAAATAGAAATCTCCCCAAGGTCAAGGGAAAACATCTCTTATAAAATTGTCTCTGGAACAAGTGTCCCCACTGGAAGATCAGAGTCCATATTCCCATCGCACACGTTCCTGGAATAAGCTCTTAAGGTACTGGGTGCTGTAGCGACTGCCAGCTGGATACTGGAATCTGTACGATAAGTAGATATTTGCCAGCGCACCAAAGATCACATCATAAAATGGTGTAGTGCAAAGTTTCGGCGCCATACAGGACCCCTCATATGCCTGACTAATGGGGTCCTACGTGGCTCCGAAACGTTTCACTATACCATTTTGTGACATGATCTTTCTTGAATAAAAACCATTTGGATGAAATTGATGAACCATGGTGTGCTGGCTAAGATCTACTTATCCCATTGGAAGATTTTCCCTCACCTCCTGTTCTGATGACAACTAACATTTTAGATTTCCCATTATTTTTTGTGCTAGTGAGAATAATCATCAGAGCAAATATAGAGGATGAATCCCCCAGTAGAAATACAGACACATTAAAAACCTGACGGATGTTCTAAACTTTTCACACACTTTTAGTTTAAATTAGTATTTTTTTCCTATAAAATTACTTAGAACCCCCAAACATTTTTTTGGTATATATATATACACATATATATTTTTTTAGCAGAGACCCTAGAGAATAAAATGACGATTGCAGCAATAATTTATATCAGACTGTATTTGCGTAGCGGTTTTTCAAATGCAATTTTTTTGGGAATTTTTTTTTTTTAATGAATAATAAAAAAAGAAAACACTAAAGTTAGCCCAAATTTGTTATACAGTGGGGATCGAAAGTTCGGGCACCCCAGGTAAAAATGTGTATTAATGTGCATAACGAAGCCAAGGAAAGATGGAAAAATCTCCAAATGGCATCAAATTACAGATTAGACATTCTTATAATATGTCAAAAAAAGTTAGATTTTATTTCCATCATTTACACTTTCAAAATGACAGAAAACAAAAAAATGGCGTCTGCAAAAGTTTGGGCACCCTGCAGAATTTATAGCATTCACTGCCCCCTTTGCAAAGCTGACACCTGCCAGTGTCATGGATTGTTCTCAATCATCGTCTGGGAAGACCAGGTGATGTCAATCTCAAAGGTTTTAAATGGCCAGACTCATCTGACCTTGCCCCAACAATCAGCACCATGGGTTCCTCTAAGCAGTTGTCTAGAAAACTGAAACTGAAAATAGTTGACACTCACAAAGCTGGAGAAGGCTATAAAAAGATAGCAAAGCTTTTTCAGATGTCAATATCCTCTGTTCGGAATGTAATCAAGAAATGGCAGTCATCAGGAACAGTGGAAGTTAAAGCAAGATCTGGAAGACCAAGAAAAATATCAGACAGAACAGCTTGCAGGATTGTGAGAAAAGCAATTCAAAACCCACGTTTGACTGCACGATCCCTCCAGAAAGATCTGGCAGACACTGGAGTTGTGGTACACTATTCCACTATAAAGAGATACTTGTACAAATATGGTCTTCATGGAAGAGTCATCAGAAGAAAACCTCTTCTACGTCCTCACCACAAAAATCAGCGTTTGAACTTTGCAAATGAACATATAGACAAGCCTGAGGCATTTTGGAAACAAGTTCTGTGGACCGATGAGGTTAAAATAGAACTTTTTGGCCGGAATGAGCAAAGGTACGTTTGGAGACGAAAGGGCACAGAATTTAATGTAGAGAACCTCTGTCCAACTGTTAAGCATGGGGGTGAATCAATCATGCTTCGGGGTTGTATTGCAGCCAGTGGCACAGGGAACATTTCACGAGTAGAAGGAAAAACGGATTCAATCAAATTTCATCAAATTTTGGATGGTAACTTGATGCCATCTGTGAAAAAGCTGAAGTTAAAGAGAGGATGGCTTCTACAAATGGATAATGATCCTAAACACACCTCAAAATCATTACATCAAGAGGCATAAACTGAAGGTTTTGCCATGGCCTTCACAATCTCCTGACCTCAACATTATTGAAAATCTATGGATAGACCTTAAAAGAGCAGTGCGTGACAGACAGCCCAGAAATCTCAAAGAACTGGAAGACTTTTGTAAGGAAGAATGGGCAAAGATACCTCAAACAAGAATTGAAAGACTCTTGGCTGGCTACAAAAAGCGTTTACAAGCTGTGATACTTGCCAAAGGGGGCAGTACAAGATATTAACTCTGCAGGGTGCCCAAACTTTTGCAGACGTCATTTTTTTTGTCTTCTGTAATTTTGAAAGTGTAAATGATGGAAATAAAATCCTACTTTTTTTGACATATTATAAGAATGTCTAATCTGTAATTTGATGCCATTTGGAGATTTTTCCATCTTTCCTTGGCTTCGTTATGCACATTAATACACATTTTTACCTGGGATGCCCAAACTTTTGATCCCCACTGTATAATGTAAAAGATGATGTTACACCGAGTAAATAGATACCCAACATGCTTTAAAATTGCGCACGCATATGGAATGGCAACAAATTATAGTATTGCAAAATCTCCATAGGCACCGCTATAAAAATATTTACAGGTTACTAGTTTAGAGTTTCAGAGGAGGTCTTATGCTAGTATTCTTGCTCACGGCGATACCTCACAGATGTGGTTTAAACACCGTTTACATATGTGGCCGCGACATACATATGAATTTGCTTCTGCATGCGAGCACGGAGGGACAGAACGATTTCAATTTTCCTTTAATTTATTTAACACTGTCCCTTTATTTTTTGATCACTTTTTTTTTCTATTACAAGGAATGCAAACATCCCTTATAACAAAGATAAGCATGACAGGTCCTCTTTATTAAGAGGGGGGGGGGGGGAAGAGACACAGGAAGACCTCTTTATTAAGAGATACGGGGTCCAAAAGACCCCAGGTCTCTCATTTACCCTTATAAGCAAAAAATAAATGACACTGACTTTAACAAAAAAATGCATCACTTTAAGCCCGGAAATGATGTCAGGCGCCGCTCCAGTCCTCCAAGGGCATAGAGCTGAGTGGGGGACAGGGGCGGACTGACCGGTCGGTGACTCGGTCGCCGCCCGAGGGCCCGGAGCCATTAGGGGCCCGTGCGGCCCAACGAGAGGCTGCTTGAAGCGGCTGTAATAATACCGCTAACGGCGCGCTGCTCCCCGCCTGCCCCTCCTTCCCTCCCGTCCGACGGCGGGAAGGAGGAGCGGGCGAGGATCCGCGCGCAGTTAGCGGTATTATCGCAGGTCCTTCACTCCAGTGGTTGCTATGGGGGTGCGTGCGTTGCTATGCACCCGGCTCTGACTTGGACCGCGCCGCATTGAGAGGGGTGCCGCGGCTCCCTCCTTCCCCTTCGGGATCTCCTCTCCTCTGCGTGATGTGCGGGGAGAGTGGGGGAGGAGGGAGAGAGGCAGAGACAGACCGTCCGACCGTCCCCACACACACCTCCACACGTGGCCGCAATGATCAGATCTCTGTCCCCACCAGCTGCACTCGCTGCCGCTTCCTCCTCGGCTGGGAGGAAGAGCCGAGGACGAGGAGGGACACAGACACCATCCACTACAGCACCTGCCCTGAGGTATGCAGAGGAGGGGGAGATAGTGGTTGGGGGGGGGGCATTGCCAGGTAATTATGCTGCCAGGAAGGGGGGTAGAGGATATTTGCTAGGGGGTGATCTTTTCCCGCTCCATCCATTCCCCCCTGATCCTATCCCCGCTCCATCCATCCCCCCTGATCCTATCCCTGCTCCATCCATCCCCCCTGATCCTATCCCCGCTCCATCCATCCCCCATGATCCTATCCCCGCTCCATCCATCCCCCATGATCCTATCCCCGCTCCATCCATCCCCCATGATCCTATCGCCGCTCCATCCATCCCCCATGATCCTATCCCCGCTCCATCCATCCCCCATGATTTTATCCCCGCTCCATCCACTCCCCCCTGATCCTATCCCCGCTCCATCCATTCCCCCCTGATCCTATCCCCGCTCCATCCATTCCCCCCTGATCCTATCCCCGCTCCATCCATTCCCCCCTGATCCTATCCCCGCTCCATCCATCCCCCTGATCCAATCCTGGCTCCAGCCATCCCCCTGATCCAATCCTGGCTCCATCCATCCCCCTGATCCCATCCCAGGCTCTATACATCCTCTGATCCCATCCTGGCTTTATCGATCCCCTGATCCTATTCTGGCTCCATCCATTCCCCGATCCCATTCCAGCTCTATCCACCACCTCAATCCCAGCTCCATCCATTGTGGTAGGTTAAGGGGGGAGAGCCGCACTGATGCACTATCCTGCTTAGTGGTGGGGGGTGGCACCATGTATTACCGCACCAGGTGACACCAACCCTAGTGATGCCACTGCTTCACTCACCCCATGCCTGTATTATTACAGGCATGGAGTGAGTGAAAATTTTTTTATAGTGGAGGGTCGCCAGCGGAGGGAGGGGGCAGTACAGATGTATGGGGCCCGGGGAACACTTCAGTATGCTCTCCCCCCACACTGTCCCACCTGTGTGCTCTCCCCCCCCCCACACTGTCCCACCTGTGTGCTCTCCCCCCCCCCCCCCACACTGTCCCACCTGTGTGCTCTCCCCCCCCCCCCCCACACACTGTCCCACCTGTGTGCTCTCCCCCCCCCCCCCACACTGTCCCACCTGTGTGCTCTCCCCCCCCCCCCCCCACACGTGCTCTCCCCCCCCCCACCCACTGTCCCACCTGTGTGCTCTCCCCCACCCCCCTGTGTGCTCTCCCCCCCCCCCCACCCCCCCCCCCCCCCACTGTCCCACCTGTGTGCTCTCCCCCCCCCCCCCACACTGTCCCACCTGTGTGCTCTCCACCCCCCCCACACTGTCCCACCTGTGTACTCTTCCCCCCCCACACTGTCCCACCTGTGTACTCTCCCCCCCCCCCCCACACTGTCCCACCTGTGTGCTCTCCCCCCCCCCACACTGTCCCACCTGTGTGCTCTCCCCCCAGTGTATCCCCGTGTGTGCTCTCTCCCCCTCCACAGTGTCTCCCTGTGTGCCCCCCCACAATGTCCCCCTGTGCAGCAGGTGTGACTTGGGATGCAGGGGGCCCCATGATCTTCTATTGCCCGGGGGCCCCATCAGTTGTCAGTCCGCCCCTGGTGGGGGACAATTTTGCCCTCACTTGACTTCCTGCCCAGGCATCAGATCGGCTCCTGTTTCAGGTCCAAGTTCAGACCAAAATTCTGTCTGATATCAGACCTGAAACGGTGAACCAGGACGCACAGGACCCCTGCTGGGAGCCGCAACTTTTGACACAGTCGCAGCCCATGTATTTCAATGGAAGCTGTTCAAATCTATGTGATCTAAAGTTGTAGTGACTTTAAAAAGGTTCCTGTGCTACTTTGATGCAACTTGAGTGCCATAGACTGCATGTAAATGCTCAAAAGTTGCATGAAAGTCATCTTAATGTTATCAATACGATAGCTGTGCAACAGTCAAAGCCACACAAGTGTGAATGCAGCCTAAGGGCTCATGGTTATCTAAAATGCTGCATGTAAATGCGTACAGCATCTTAATTTTGCACGCATCCAAATGTAGCACTATAGGAATCAGTGGGGTCATACACACAGTTGTGTCTAAAAACTAAAATAGGCTTCTGGTTTAGCACTGTACAAAAAAAAATAAAAGCTGGAGACAGCTGCATCCGGGGCTGTACACATCTGAAGATTGTGTGTATGTATGCATTTACTTGCACACAAAGACATTATAGAAGAATTGTATACCCATAAATGCTGTATGCATCCAAACCCGAGTACGCTAGGTGCAGATTTTACACAGGAACTTCTGCTGGCTCTGCCAACAAGACCCTGCATTCCAAGCAGAAAATACACATGCCTGTATGAGTAATGCAATAGTGTACAAGTATTTAGAGAGATTAAAAAAAAAAAAAAAAAAATAAATAATATATTATATATATATATATATATATATATTTTTTTTTATATATATATATATATATATATATATATATATATATATATATAATCACCTACATCCATAGTTCATTATTTACTAACCACACCCTTTTAAAGCATACATTTGAATGCAACAATGTATTACTCTAGAAAACCAAAAGAAACCTCCAAACATTAACTTTGTTGGGCCGTAACCTAACATTTTAACCAGAAACAGGTGTCTCCGACTTCGACATGTATGGCATAGGAGGCTTCCTGGAAGGGAAGCAGGGGACATGTGTTTCCAATCTGTTTAGTAGGTTACTCCTAGCATTTAGTCATCATTTCCATTCTTCTAAAGAAGAGTTGTTGGATGTTGTGGAGGAAAAAATAAAATAAAAAAAGGCATTTTGCAACCACCACTGGAAGTCTCACTTGTAGATGCAAAAGTTTAGTTTAAAGTGAAATTCCTTTACACTTCAGATATGTACTTAATATGGTATTTTTTTTATTCAGATTACCATTTCACAAGTCTGGCTGAACCCCAGGTTGCTATAAAAGACCAATTAACACAGCTCTGTAGTATTAAAGGATTTTGCAGTGAATTTTGTACGGTTTCCACACCACATCAAAATTGTACCCCCTTCATGTGAACCGCTGCAGGTGTGTATGAAAATCGCTATGCAAAACACATCGATTTGCAGAATCGAATCGCATTTTAGATGCCCATGTGAATGAGCCCTTAGGCTGCATTCACACTTGTGTGACTTTGATGCAACTTTTGATGGGTGTGACTGACTGTTGCACAGCTATCGTATTGATAACATTAAGATGGCTTTCATGCAACTTTTGAGAGTTTACATGCAGTCTATGGCACTCAAGTCGCATCAAAGTAGCACAGGAACCTTTTATGCGATCCGATTCTGGTACTGCAAAAAAAAAAAGGGGGTCCTACGTAATTTTGGTGTGAATGCGGTGCTGCAGAATCGCATGCAATTTGAACAGAAATGTGCATTTTGGGGCTGGCAGTGCTTGTGTGCAGTAATGTTTGCACTGCTCAGAGCAGTGCTACCAGGGGAGGGGTGGCTCCCACACACAGACTAGCTGACAGGCGGGGAGGGGGGAGAAGACTGAGCAGGGCTGTGGGTGACGGGTTAACAGATCAAAAATGTGTCAAAATTGTCCGCCATAATGTCGCAGTCCCAATAATAAAAAAATAAAAAATAAATAAATTGCAGATTGCCGCCATTAATAGTAAAAAATAAAAATGCCATAAAAACTATCCCTTATTTTGTAGGCGTTATAACTTTTGCGTGAATCAATATACACTTATTGCAATTTTTACCAAATATATGTAGACGAATACATATGTTTTTTTTTTTTTTTTTTTTATATATTTGAGGGATATTATAGCTAAAAGTTAATATTGCGTTTTTTTTTCAAAAATTGTCGCTCTTTTTTGCTTATAGCGCAAAAAAAAAAAAAACGCAGAGGTGATCACTAATACCACCAAAAGAAAGCTCCATTTATCAATTTTGTTTGGGTGCAACGTCGCAATTGTCAGTTAAAGCAGCGCAGTGCCGAATCGCAAAAAGTGCTCTGGTTAGGAAGGGGGTAAAATCTTCTGAGGCTGAAACGGTTAACGGTGATTAAAAAAAGGTATGGACACCAACAATTATCAATGTACATGGTCACTTAGCTTGCAAACATCACCCATAAATAAAAAAGAAAAAGGGTACTTTACATGGTAAATCTTTACAGCACATTTTACCAGGATTCAACTAATTAGGCTACTTTCACACTGGGGCCGCCAAGTGTTAGCGCACTGCTCATTTTGGCAGTGCTTTACAGCCGCTAGCGGGGTGCTTTTAACCACCGCTAGCGGCCGAAGGTACCCACTGAAATATTTTATAAATATCTGTTGATCCTGCCGGTAGAACCATGGGATGGGCACATTTGGCAGATAGCCATGCTAGTGAAATTACTGCAGCTTTGTCACCCTTAAACCCCTTTCACACTGAGGCGTTTTTTCAGGCGTTTTAGCACTAGAAATATCCTTCAACACCTGAAAACTGACTCCCATTCATTTCAGTGTGACTTTTCACACTGGAGCAGTGCGCTTGCGGGACGTTAGGAAAAGTCCTGCAAGCAGCATCTTTGGGGCGGTTTGGGAGTGCTGTGAACGTCGCTCCCAAAGCGCCGCAAAAAAGGGTCGCTTTTTAACCCCATTGGCCGCTAGCGGGGCAGCGCTTCCAAAGCACCTGAAAAGCAATTCAGAAGCGCCGCAACACAGACACCTTTAACCCCTTCTTTAGCACTAACGGCCGGACTCTGCAATGTAAAAGCAGCCTTAGGGCTATTAGTGAATAGTGACTTAGGCTCCGCCCAGTGCGTAACATTGATAGCAAACTTTAAAAAAAATAATGTAAATACTGTGCTTAGTGCACTTATTACTTATTATTGTGCAGGACTAATTAGCTTTTGTGTTAAACATTAAAAAGAAGTGACTTAGTGCCGGTTCACACAGGGGCGACACGACTTCCAGCGTGACTTTTGGAGGCAACTTGGACACGACTTGAGGAGCTACTTCAACACGACTTGGGGCGACTTACAACACGACTTTAAGTCACCCCAGGCCAGGCGACTTTGGCCAAATCGGAGAACAATCAGCTCTGGAGGGAGAAATCCACGCCAAATTTTAAATAAAAAAAACGGCATGGGTTCCCCCTTCAGGAGCATACCAGGCCCTTAGGTCTGGTATGGATTTTAAGGGCAACCCCCTACGCTGAAAAACTGCGCCCCCCCCCCCACCCCAAAGCACCTTGTCCCCATGTTGATGAGGACAAGGGCCTCTTCCTGACAACCCTGGCCATTGGTTGTCGGGGTCTGCGGGCAGGGGCTTATCGGAATCCGGGAGCCCCCTTTAATAAGGGGGCCCTCAGATCCCAGCCCCCCACCCTATGTGAATGAGTATGGGGTACGATGTACCCCTACCCATTCACCTAAGGTGTAAAAAAAAATAAATAAAAAAAAAAAAACACACAATTTTTTAAAATATTTTATTGCACTGCTCTGGGGGTCTTCTTCCGTCTTGGGGGGACTTCTCCGCTCTCTTACCTAGCTCTTTCACGAGCGGAGGAGCCCGGCTTTCTTCTTCGTCGTCGGCGCCGTCGTATGGGGGTCTCGTTTCGCCTTCGGGGGTCTTTTCTGTTCTTGCCGCTGTCGCCGCCTTCTTCTTCCTCCTCCTCCTCTTCTTCCGATGTTGACTCGTCGCTGTCTCTGGCCGGAATGGCAGAGATGCGCTGTGTTCTGACTTGTATAGGGACAAGGCGGGGTCACATGCTCATGTCACATGGTGACCCCACCCCCCATATGATGTCACAGTATCCTCTGGGACTGACATCATAGGGGGCAGGGTCACCATGTGACATGAGCATGTGACCCCGCCTCCTTGTCCCTATTCAAGTCAGAACACAGCGCGTCTCTGCCATTCCGGCCAGAGACAGCGACGAGTCAGAAGAAGACGCAGAAGGCGGCGACAGCGGCAAGAACAGAAGAGACAGCGGAAGACCGTCGAAGGCGGTACGAGACCCCAGACGACAGCGGCGACGAAGAAGAAAACTGGGCTCCTCCGCTCGTAAAAGAGCTAGGTAAGAGCGGGGGAGTCCGGCGAGAGGACCCCCCAAGACGGAAGAAGTCCCCCGGAGCAATGCAATAAAATATTTTAAAAAATTGTGTTTTTTTTTATTTACACCTTAGGTGAATGGGTAGGGGTACATCGTACCCCATACTCATTCACATAGGGTGGGGGGCCGGGATCTGGGGGCCCCCTTATTAAAGGGGGCTCCCGGATTCCGATAAGCCCCCCGCCCGCCGACCCCGACAACCAATGGCCAGGGTTGTCGGGAAGAGGCACTTGTCCTCATCAACATGGGGACAAGGTGCTTTGGGGTGGGGGGGCCGCAGGTGTCAATCGACTTGGGGCGACTTGCAGTCTGACAAGTCACCCCCCAAGTCGCGGTAGTGTAAACGGGCTCTTACTAGAACTGGGAGGGTGCAAAATCTGGTGCAGCTGTGCATTGTAGCCAGTTTCTAAGCTCAGCTTGTTCAATTAAGCTTTGACAAACACACACACACACACACACACACACACACACACACACACACACACACACACACTAAATCAGGGCCCATTTACATGTTTTACAGTGCACTAAATGTCTTGAAATAAGTCAAGCCCACTAAAAAAAAAAAAATTGGTCAGGTCACATTTATAGAGCTCTGCATCACAATGCCTGCAACAGGTCTTAATGGGCCCTTAACATGCAAACTTGCCTTAAAAATAGGATTCTATTAACAAGTCAAAAAAAAAAAAAAAAATTTCTTGGAATACAGGACAGGCTTATTTGGGCTGTCCCAACAGCTTTGTTTTGCTAGTTTCCTCGCCCTGAAGGTGACAACATTTAACCCACAGTCAAGATTTAAAAGAGCCGATATCGTTCAATTAAGAAAAGCCCATTTACCACTTTGGGAGGAATATTAAAGTATATAGAGCAAAAAAACAAAAAAAAAAAAAAGAAGGAAGGAGACCATAATTCGTCTGGGTGTATTTTTTTTTTAATAAGTACCAAATTATGTTCAACATAAGTTATACGTCGATTAATATTTTAAGAAAGCGAAAGACAAAAACAGAATACACTGAACAAAGCCCTTCATAGTATTACCATTTGATATTACAATATATATATATGAATTTAACCAATCAACAAAATTGTGTACCTTGTATCATTGGTTTTACATTTCAAAACAGACAGCGACCTTTAAAAAACTGCTTGACGTAAAACAAAACAAAACAAAAAAAATAAAGAAAATATACAGAAAATATAGCACAACTTTATTTTAGAAAAGGCTGTTTGAACACTAAAATTGTTTTTGACATTGATCCCCTGCCCCACCCTTCATGGACTAAGTCCAATATTATACCATCTCCCTGTTGTTTCGGATTGCGCAACAAAGGACCATGCTAAAGATCATTCCAAAAATCTGAAAAAGGAAAAAAAAAAAATAATTAAATCAAAAGTAAACATCTACCATTCTGTTTATATCTCACTCTATTCAATAGAACAAGTTAGTACAGTCTATCAGGGAAACCCATTTCTACCTCACATTCAAGTATCATTTGGGCCTGAATTTGTTGTCCGAAATCTAAAAGGTTTTGTGGCTGTAGGTCATCACCTATGTGCAGAGCCCAACTTAAAGTAAACCCGTGTCTGAATAATACACACTAAAGCGGAGGTCAGCAACCTGTAGATTGCCATCTACCAGTAGATCGCAGACAGGTGACTAGTAGACCTCGGTCTAGGCTTGCTAACCAGCCATTCTGTTATTGCTGTCATAAGTAATGTAAACATCCCTTGTGACAGTAATAGGCAGTGACAGGTGCTCTTTATGGAGGTATCGGGGGTAAAAGACCACAAACCGCTCCTCTGCACTAAGCTTTTGCAGACGTGCCCTGCACTAGGCTTCTGATTTTACAAGGGTTCTACGCTTGCATTACAGTGAATAAAGTCCAGAATCTTCTCCTCCCCCCCCCCGCCCTTTTAAAAAGCTTGGTCAACTTTATTACTTACCATGATGGCAGCAATTCCAATTCCAACAGCTCCAATGATGTGGAGTTTGGTGTTGAAGACTGTTTCGATTGCACTTGGACAAGACTGGTAGAAAACAGAGAATGAATTTAAATTAATTAAAAAAAACAATTTTCTGCATACAGCAGTGTGCCAAAACAGTGCAAAAAATTCTCATGATGATAATTTTACATGCTTGTCACCAACAGTTTGATCGCGCACCCATCACATCTTACCATAGGCAGCATTCTTGCTAAGTGCCTGCTGTGGGAATATTGCTAAAGGTCCTGGACAGTTAAAAGGATAAAAGATTGGGTTTACGTAGGGGTGGGTGGTGCTGCCCGTCACCTGAAGAGTGATCCTCTACAGTGAGACACTCCTCCCAGGTGAATATGCAATAGATGGGTGATAATTACACCCATCACCTGAAGGGTGATTCTCCAAATAGGTCACTCTTAAGGCCCGTACACACGATCAGACTTTTTGACAACCAACATGCAAATTAGCTGTTTTGGACAAAGATCCGACCGTGTGTACGCTCCATCGGACCAACTTTTTCCAGGTTTCATCTGCCTTTTGTTGGCTGTACGAACGGACCAACTTTCTGCCAACAAAAGTCCGATGGACCAAAGTCCGACCGTGTGTACACAAAACCAACGGACTTTTGTACAAGCCAATGCAGAACCAATGCAAAAGATCAGACAACAATACAGAAGTTGACCAAAGGTGGCAGTGTGTATGCAATACCAACTTGGGGCCAACGCCCTTTTGACAAAAATCCACGGGAAAGTTGGTCCACGGTCCGATCGTGTGTATGAGGCTTTAGATGAATAGTGAGTGATTTCCAAATGAGGCAGATGTCAGAAGGTGTTCTCACCCTGTGACCTATATCAAATAGTGTATTAATAATGCTCTGTTAACCAAGCTGGTTACAACCATGTGTCCAACACCCAATACCAAAGTAAATGTGCAAAAAGAGCAAAAGCAAACTGTATAGGTGTGTACCGAGCCTTATGCTGGCCAATTTTCACTTACTTTTAACATTGTTTTTTAAAAATGAATGTCATTTCTGAATGAAAACCATACACTGTCTGAAAATTCCTTTGACCAAGAAGTTTTCTATTTCAAAATTTTCCTGTCACTGTGCTTGAAAATGAACGTCGATTAGACCCCACTAACGATTAGAAAATCGACCAAACGTTCTTAAAAATTTGTGTGGCCAGCATATAATATATTACAGTTCCGTTTGAAATAACATTTGATCTCAGAGTCTGATATTTACCAGATTCAACCTCTAATGGTATATACATTATATCTCTTCTGTCTGTTATTCTCAGAGTGGATTTTTTATCGACGATTATGACGATTATTTATCGTCATCACTGCATAGAGATATTTAAGAAGAAATTGCCTTTTTTTTTTTAAACTTTCCATATTGGCTAAAATTATACGCCACGCTTTTTGTAAAGGTTATTAACCGAAACAATAAATCGGCCAACTAATCGATTATGAAAGTAATCGTTAGTTGCAGCCCTAGATGATTGTAAGAGAATCTGGCAGGCTGGTTGTGCCCAAGTTGATCGATCAACTTGGTACATTCTGCCTGCCCATTAACAGTTGAGAACCGGCTGAGATTCGAGCGGCGTACGGTCGGCCTTGAAAAAGAGGAGCACCTCCCCAAAAAATAAGTATTGTAGCTGCTGACTTAATATAAAGGACACTTACCTGTCCAGGGATCCAGTGATGTCTGCAACCAAGCCGATTCTTCAATCAGCTTAGTGTGCAGGCGCTGGCATCTTAGGTAAGGGAAACCTGCAGTTAATCCTTCGAAAGGAGGAGGGGGCCAAACATCCCCGTAAATCGCCATAGCAATCTTACCCGGAAGTGGCAGGGGAGGATGCAAACAAGTGGAACTTCCCCTTTCGGGTGATGCTCCACTTTAAGCTGAATTTGTCCTTTAACGACTACCCTGGCAAAACTAAAAACACATGTATAACATGTTACGGTTTCACACGGGCCGTTTGATCAGACCCTCCAATTCACCCCTATGGAGTGGCGGATGTCAGCGGTGACATGTCCGCTGACATCTGCTGCCATCTGATCCTGTCTGCCAAATCCAGATGGATGATGGTCCTATTTTTTTTATATCAGTCTGCCACATCAGATGAAAACAGAGAGATGGTCCGTCTTCCTCCGATTTCCCTATAGAGGAGAGCGGGACTTTGTCGTCATCTGCTGGCTCAGCCAAGCGTTTCCCCGCTGAGCAAGCGAAGTCCGTCCCTGTGTGAAAGGGCCATTAGTGGCCAGAAGTGCGCCACACCTGGAGAGAAGTTGGCTACAATCAGGTGCTTTTAAGATGAATTCCCTCCTTCCTCACCCAGAGATCTAATCAGCAAACAGTTTAAACTTGGCACTGCCTACATACAATCTTCACTACTGACCATTTCATTTGAAAATGGTGAGGAAACTTCACCGACGAATAGAAAGACTCAGCAAATGACAGGGGTGGGCCAAACCATTTCCAGGGGAATTATAAGATCTCTTGTTTACCTGCAAAAATCACACTCTTTGGAGTATGGACAGAATACTCTTTTGGAGTAGGACAGAATATATCCATGACTACTTAAGTTAATGCTGCCATCTTCAAATGATGATACACTGCCTAATCCCACCCCCCCCCCCCCCCCCACAAAACAAAACTCTGCCCAGGTATAACCCCTCATCTCAGCCTTTTTTCTAGAAACCAATGAGAAACACATGAGGAAAAAATAATCTGTATCCTGTGATATTTTACAGGCAAAAAAAAAAAAAACTAAAAATTCTTAATACTGTACATCACATGGTACATTTTAAAAGACTACTTGGGAGATGTCCCCAAAAAAATGAACGGGTGAACCCCACTTCAAAGCCGCTGCAAGACCTTTTGCCCAAAACTTGCATCCTCAGAAGTGTGAACGTCTGATTAAAAAAAAAAAAAAAAGAAGAAGGAAAAAAACAAACACACACACACACACACACACACACACACGACAAAAATACACCAGGTAGCAATGACCAATTTGGACAGCAGTCTTTCCAGGGCCATAAAAACAACCAAACCACTTTTTGGAGAGAGGCAATTTCAGGCTAGAGCCTACCACATTAGCCTGGAAGCCCACTATAGTCTTTTGTGTCTGATACAGCCCAGACCTCGAGATGCCCCTTGGGAGGACACCGTAGAGGATTACTGATCAACAGTTTTCCTCTGATGCCTTATCCTCCCACGTTTCCTGTCTCTCTGGCCAGTGTATGAAAAATGCTCAAATGACTGAATCAACTCACTGTATCCTTTGCTTATACTCCATTAAAAGCACTTTGATTTGGGACAGATTTTGCATGAATCAAGTTTGACTCCCTGGAGTTCATGTTCATAACTTCCCTGGAGTTCAGGTTTTAAAAAAAATGTACAAATACTGGAGCTGGCAATGTTATGACAATGAGCCTACATTACCTGTATTTGCAAGCTGACGGGAGGGCATGTTTCTGTAAGAAAAGCTTCCAATACCCCAGTGAGTCCACAACAGTTCAACTGTAAAATAAAATAGGAAGTAATTGATTTTATACAGATCATACACACAAGTGAATACATTTACCTATTGTGTAATTAGAGGGACTATTAAAATCTCCAAAAAAAAAAACACCCCACATACTGTAGCACCGTCACGATTTGTATGCACATCCCAAACTCCTTCATAATTCCTGTAAGCACTTTTCCAGGCCTAGTCAGCCATTATTAGTGCCCAGATCAGACACACTAGTTAAAATGTATGCATTGTATTGCTGTATCAAGGAGTGTGTTGTGTTCTATCATTTGTGTTCTCTGGCAAATCAAAAAACAAAAAATTCTTACACCATATTGGATGGTCCTCATAGTCTCCTTCAAAGCTGGATCTGAACTTTGTTTGTACTTCGCATAAGTTTCCCGATAAAAAGCCTGCAGTTCCCCTACAATCTGGAGATTAAAAAAACAAGACAAAAAAATAATGAACAAGCATTCCGGAAAAAAATTAAAATAAAAAAGTGGTAAAGATCATCCCCACTTTCAACAGCTGTTAACACTGGAATATCTGCTATAGGGGCAATTCTTCATGCCCTATAAAATGTGCAATTACCATGTGTTAGTGTATCATGCATTGTGGGGTCAATTTGAATGACACCCCAGTGTGGCTACACAATGCACTATAAACACACATTCATCATAATGCACAAAATGTCAATCTGGTGCGTTGCACTGGAAAAATAAAAATAAAAGTGCAAAATACTGTACACGATATTGTAACAACACATATCAGCGTATTCTGAATGAGCCCCTAGTAATCAAATGAGAATGCCCTCAATGTATGCTAATAAAAATGAATGCATTAGGTTATTTTATTAGATTTATACATGTATTACATGTATTAATGTGAACTCACTTGCAAAAAAACTGTTTCGTTTGGCGCATGTTACAACCTCATATTTACAGTTGCCTGTCCTTGTTGGAGATTTTCAGTTTCCTGCAATTTCACTAGACAGGAAGTAAAATCTCTCTCCATAGACAACACTAGACAAAGGTTCATCCAAAGCCTTTACTGGTGTTCCACCATTATGTAAAACAATTTCATCATGGGGCATCCATATCTGCTTGTTACATACGTAGGATTTGCTTCCCAATTGTGGCCTATGCCTCCCATTTCAGCAGAAAGGGTTTGTCTGATTTGAAGACAAAATACTCTACAGTATCTTATCATTTGAAAGAGTCACACTGCTCCTGGATACCAAAAACATTGTGATCTTTGCCTAGGCTTTAGGTCACATAAGGAAGCAACAGTCTCAGGTTTTTATTCAATAATTTGTGCTCTTATTTATGTCAATTTTAAATGGCAGTTCTACTTCAGTGTTACATGTAGAGAGGCACCAAGGAAGGCATATGCATGTCATATTGCCTACCTCTATAGCTACAGTTTTATTACAGCAATGAAAGCCAACTTTAATGAGCAATTTTTAACATTCCACGTAATCACAAATATTAATTAAAATTGCAACCACATACCTTGTCCTTATTGGCAAAACCCCAAATTCCAGCAGCAATCTCAATGGCGAAAATAACCAGGAGGAAAGCAAAGAACTGTGGAAGGAAAAAATATGACAGATCTTTTATTGTTTGGGTATTATTAGAAGTCTGACATGTGCTCTCTAAAGTTCTGACAAAGTCAGTTTTTATGACATAGCTGTTTTTTTCATGGTAACCTAAAGTCCTCCTTAACAGGCAGCTTTGTTTGTATTGGGCAGGCAAATATGCTTTACAATCTGCCCTGACACAAAGTGCCTTCTTGCCTGGCATCAGGGGATCTTGAGAAACTGAAAAAGACAGACATACTGTACATGCCTGCTAAGCATTCCCTGCCTCCGTGGCATAAAAGTAAAAAAGGGCATAAAAACAAAACGCCACTTTTGGAAGGAGTTACACTAACATTTGCTGGTAACAATCTATTTATTCCACTTTTTTTTTTTTTTTTTAAAGGGTTATTAAACCCAGTACACTGCATTTACTATATCTCGTCTCCCACAGTACACAGAACATGGAAATGCAATTATTTTAACAAATATAAAACTGCTAAAATACCTTTTCTCATCAGCAGTATATAGGAGTTTTAACGTCCATCAGTGTCTGGCTGAGCACTGGTTAAAGCTATGACTGTCCTATGAGGCTGCATGACCCCTGACCCTCTGTCTGGACAGTGCTGATTAGCCCTGTGATGATCACATGCACCCTCCGGGGGGGGGGGGGGGACAAAACAAAACAAAACACAAAACAAAACAAAAAAAAACACCCCTCTCTAGCAATATACACCAAACTGAGCATGTGCAGAGTGCCTCCAAGGCTCTGTGCTATCAGCAGATGGATTGGGGGACTGTGGAAGAAGGGGGAGGATCAAACAGCCTTTTTACACAATGCAGAGGATTAGCCCCTTAGGCTTTACTGCATATAGACTGATTTTACAGTGGATTTAGTAACACATTTATGTAAGACTATGGGAATCTGTAAAGCCATAATAACACTGCTTAGAACATAAAAACCATTACCAATCCCAGCATGCACTCAGACTCCTGAATGGCACCACAGCAACCGAGAAAACCAACCAACATCATGAGAGCCCCTGCACCAATTAGGATGTAGACTCCTGCAAGAAAAAAAAAAAAAAAGAAGTTACCACGAGCATACAACATGGATTGTGTCCTACTAGGGATAAAAGCACCATTTACTGTGAAAATAGTCAGGCAGACTGCAAGCAGCAGAGTCAGAGCTTATAAAAGTGATTCCCACTACAGAACAAGACCTAATATGTCCAAGATTCTCATCTCTATTCATGGGCCGATTCACCTCCCCCTTCCAATATGATGGGTCAAGAAACTAAAAGGTGAGAGCTATATACTGTATAGGGCCACCTAAGTCAATGACGAGCATTTCCAACCATGGCACAGATTTTTCAAATTGTTGTTCAATGTCAAACTGCGACACCCTTTCCTTCTCACCTAGTGCCCTGAAACAATGTAGGTCAAACAGCTAGATCAGGGGTATTGAATTAAAATTCATGGTGGTCCAATTAGTAAAAACATTTTTCAGCCGAGGTCCGACTCAAAGTTTTGTGCGATTCTTTACATCACAGCCCAGGTGTGCAGGCACGACAGTCCATTCATTTGAATGGGCTGCTGTGCCTGCATTTTCTGCTGGGAAAAAAGTCCTGGCACCTTTTTAAAAATGCAGCCACATGGAAACTGCATGGCGAGTTTCTACCATGTAGTTTACATGTGTGGGAAATTGCACCTTGCATTTAAGAGTCAATGGTACTCCTACATGTTTTCTGTGCAGCACCTCATTTTGTGTGCAGCTGCTTGTCCTTCACGTCTTTCCCCACATAGTTTTGCCCCTTCACATATCACCCCACACACAGCATTGCCCCCTTCACACACACACACACACACACACACACACACACACACACACACCACTGTCCCTTTCACATACCACCCCACACAACACTGCCCCCCTTCCCCCGCTCCCCATCCTTCAGTTCCATATATTTTCCGCCTCACTCTCCTACCTTTCACAGAGCGGAGAGCAGGAGGCGGGACAATCCTAAACTGAAGGCACAGCAGCACTGGGCGGGGCACGGGAGCTGCCGGGTTGACTTTTCAGCGAACTGGTGATTGGCTGCTAGGACCGCCTCCCAGCAGCCAATCACCTCCCAATTAACGTGACAGGCAGCTACCTCTCTCTCCACGCACCCCCAGTCGAGAATTGTTGCGCCTCCCGCTCCTCTACTCAGCTAATGATAGTGGAGGAGGCTGGGGACAAAAGCAGCGACTAAATGGCGTGATCGCAGCAATCCGGAAAGAGCAGCAGTTCGGCCAGACACAGATTGCGGGGGCCATTTAGTGATGACCGCGCTAGATAGAACACAGTGGAGGTGAGAACACTATGGGGGTTAGTTACTAAAACTGGTGGAGCTGTGCCTAGTAACCTACCAGTTGCTAGATTTTGTCAAAGCTTAATTGAACAAGCCGATTGGTTACTATGCACATCTGCAGCAGATTCTATGTGCACCAGTTTAGGTAAATCTCCCCCGTAAAGTCTATTGCCACCCATCTACAGCTGCCTACTCATTTATAGCCCCCCTAGTTCTGGCAATGCAGAATTTAATCTGACTGTATAATCTCCTTTAGGCTCCATTCACACTTGTGCGATTTGTCATGCAACTTTGGACATTAAAGTTGCATGACAAGTCGTTCCCCACGTTTTCCAATGATAACCATTTATATATGTGCGACTTAAAGTTGCAGCAACTGCAAAGTAGTTCACGCACTACTTTGGTCTGACTTTCATGCAACCTGAGGGCCATAGATGTCAAGGTTAGCCCTCAAAAGTTGCATGAAAGTGGTAGCTGACTGTTATACAATGCAACAATTGTCCATTATCACTGGTCAAAGCCAAAGTTGGCGAAACTTTGGAGCCTTAGGGCCACCAATAATTATGTGGTGGAGAGCCAGCCTGACTATAAAATTTGAATGGATCATTTAGCCAGACCCTTTACTACATGGTTGTTGGTAGATCAAAGGAGACTGCACAAGCTGACTTAACGAATGTGGTCAGCTTTCAGTTAGTACAAGTATCAGAAAAGCTTAAATCTCAAGAACGGGATGCACGCACTATACCAGGTATTGCCATTATGAGTTAGCTATGGACTTAGGCCTCTTTCACATGGGGCGGATCAGTGCTGATCTTCCCAGCGGATATCCGCTTGCTCAGCGGGGATCGCCGGAGTGATCTCCGCTGAGCAGGAAGAGGACAGGTCCGTCTCTGCACATTGCGCAGGGACGGACCTGTCAGAGCGCTGCTCTTCCCTATGGTAGATCGGGTGACGACGGACCGTAGAGTCCGTCGTCATCCGATCACGGATGGAAAAATTGCTTTTTTCTCCGTCACACTTTTTCAGATCGGATGTCAGCGGACATGTCACTGCCGACATCCGACGCTCCATAGACCTCTATGGAGCATCCGTTCAGGTCCGCCTGAAAAACCAGCAGGCGGATCTGAACGAATCGGCCGTGTGAAAGAGGCCTAAAGCTCCAGATCAAGCTTTCTTAACAAGAACTAGAAAGTGTTGAGCCAAATAATGTGTGCTAGAAAATCCTGGATTTAGTCTTACCAGTATAAAATGAACTGGCGCTGGAATCGGCCTCAAACATGGGCTTGGTCTGGTTATCGAATCGGAGCCATAGTCCTATTGCCAAGACTGCTGTGCCTGCCAGCTGTGGAGAAAGACAAAATTTGATCAGATTTGATACTTCATTGCTAAAATAAAAATACAAAAAACACACAATGACAAACAAAAAAGGAAGGCCACAAAACCTGTACTTTACCAAGACAAATCTACAAAAAAAATAAAAAAAATCTATGCATGTATGGGCTGCAGGGAGAGTATGCGACTACAAAAAAATAAATAAAAATGTTTTAAAAAAAAGTGACGATCAGCGCTCTTGCTGTCCATTGAAAACTACAAGCCGTGGTAGGTGGACTTGTAGTTTCTTCATTCACAGATCTCTGTAAATGAATGATGTAGCTGTGCAGGCAGAGCCCTTCACAGCCATGCAGAATTAGAAATTCGATAGCAGATGTGGGAAGAGGAATCCCCAGCTGCTGTCACATTACTAAAGGTGACCCGATCCTTTAAATACCTTGGTTACAGTTCCCCTTGGTTATGGGGGTAAACTGGCCATGCCAAGCGCAGAAGCAGATCTGTACTGGCATGGTCAGTCTGAATCTCTGGGATTGCTGATAAAAGTTACAGGGCCCCATGCTGAAGCACAGTGTACTTGTATCTCTCAGTCAGTTTTGCAGTTTGTCCAGCCCTTCTGTGTTGATTGACAGCAGCTCCCGACAAGAACATTACTGTCAAAACTGCAGCGGACACAGACCTGGAATGCAATTCTTCACCTTGTGCAAGGTTATACTCTGCCTGTCCATTATGCAGACACAACCCCCTACTACAGGGAAGAAGGGTGCCAAGGAAGGCTGGTTAAAGTATATGCGATTAGAGTTTAAATACAACATGCTCTAGTACTACTGGCTTTTGGAATACTTTTATGTTGAACAGGGCTCTGGAGGAATCTTGCTGCGTTCACCTAAATAGTGAACTGAAATGATTCAGATTGCTGGATCGGAGGACACCAGAGCCAGCTCGAGAGCTTCTTATGAGTCAAATCGCTGTTCTCCACCCAGATTTTCCATCCAAATGACTCATCACTCTCCAGTTTAACAAAAGGGAGCCAAATCCCTCTCATATTCCTCTTACAAGGAAGGACAGATCACTGTACAAACTGGTTCTACTCACTTTCATTCAACAGGTTCATGCTGGGCCTGTGGGAAACAGATCTCCCTTGCAATTGTTACTAAACATACCACCAATGCCTGACAGATTCCAATACACCCTGTGGGCTTAATGCGACCCATACTGAGGAAATAAGCTGCCTCTGCCAACCTTCAATACTAAAATAATGGCCCAAAAATAAAATTCATGATATCAATTAGAAAGGCTAAATGAGAGAAAAAAAAAAAATTATAAATTATTATATATAATATATATATAACAATTTTAATGTCAATTTCTGTTTCATTCGGCCAAGTGCATCCTGGCCGGTGCCAGAATTTTAATTTTGTTGCACCACTAAACCCCATCAGAAGCGGGAGTACTCATTTCTAAACAGGGGCCCTCCCCGACTATGCTTACCACTGATCCCACGCTAACCTCATTATAAAAGTGTCAGTGGGGTGAAACATAAAAAAATAAATAGATGTGGCATACGCAGGTGCTTATCTTTCGGTCACTCTGCTCTTCATTCTATCAGCATACTTCTTGACCAGCAGCAAACCTTAAAGTGGTTGTAAAGCCTTAAGGGTTTTTCACCTGAAGGCATTCAGGTGAAAAACCTGTGCTGCAGCTTTTCTTTTCTCAGACATCTTCTCTATTACTCCTGACATTTAGTCCATACCTCCTGAGGAAGCATAACTGTGCGAAACGTGTCAGCGGGTGTCCTTTTCACACTGAATGATATGGTTAATGGATAGCATAATTTACTGTATCTTTATAGATTAATCTGAATATTTGACAATATAAAAAAGAGCACAGTGATAATGGGACACTTGTATAGGGGGACATATGCAAGACTGTCACTCTTTCCACTCGGAACTTGGCCCTCTCCACCTGTTACCAATGCCCCGCGTTGGCAATAACACCGACATGTGGATCTTAAAGCAGAGTTCCACCCAAAAGTGGAACTTCTGTTTATTCCTCTCCCACATTCCTTCCCCAATTCCAGGAGACCGAGCCACGGCAAAGTAGGTCAGCAGCTCGGCCACCCTCCTTCTGCCGGACCAGTGAGCGCAGTGTGTTTCGCGCATGCGCAGTAGGGACCCGGCCGTGAAGCCGAAAGGCTACACTGCAGTGTTCCCTTACCAGCACCCAACCAGCCGATATGAACATCAGGACAGGCAAGTGTCCTAATGTCAAGTCAGCAGCTACAGTATGTGTAGCTGCTGACTTAAATTTTTAAATTTTCTTTAACTTGTTACCCCTGTTGCGCTCTCTCCCCCAGAGATGCACGACATGGCGTACCCTTCCACTGTGGGTAGAATCAAAGTTTGATAAAAAATGATTTGCCTACATTTCGCAACACTCCTGCAATTGTTCTCAAATCCTTTAAAAGAGTGGACGGCATCTTAGGTACGTTAGTTTGGGCAGGAAAAAAACTTCTCGTTTAGCTCATTCGGGGGAGGAGGAGATGTATACTAATTGGGCTGCGGTGTCAGTTACTGTACAGTGGTGGTTTTCCAACCCAAAAGACAACCCTGTGGCCCCCCTAGAGGCTGCTGTGGTGGGCTCCTATGCCACCCCCAGCATCCTGTTTTTTTGGGCCCCTCCTGCTCACTTTGCACTTACTGATTTGATGAAAAACTAACATTGTGGTCTGGCACCAAGCATGGGCAAAATACCGTAAACCCGCCATGTACCCCTTTTGGCTAACCCCACTTTGCCCCATTTGGGTATATTGCCTAATCTTCATATATGAGCCTCTAGAAGGATCGTGGGTCTTAAACACATTACTTCTAATGGCACGATAAAGAGTTTTGCAGAACTTCAAAAAGGACTTTCAATTGCCCAACAGAATGTCGTTTAGGTATCTATGGCGGTGACATGCAGCCCTCTCACAATTCTCTACCCATTTCACCCTCAAATATGACCCTCTGGAGCGTTTGACCTCCAGGGAGCTGGTGAGACCTCTGTCCTCAATTCACTTTCGACTCGCCATTGCTCAATCTGCTAAATTGGACAGGCTGATAAATGGTGGGTAGACCTGTCAGACCTCACTGAAGAGAACTGGGAAAATTGCACTACGTTACCACTATGGTCTCAGCCAGGTTTGCCCAAAATACATTTTTGCATAGGGCTTATTACACTCCTGCTCGTCTGGCTGGCATATAACCTAAAGTTAGTCCCCTATGTAATAAAAGTCAGTCAACAGCAGGCACCTCTGACATGGTGTGGGCCTCTGCTTTAGAAGTAATCATACACGCGTCCGGTCCCTTGGTCAGGACCCCAGGATGTTGTTACTTTGGGTGTTGGATGGTGCAGAGCTAGGCTGTTATGTCAAGCTCTTTTTCCTCCTATGCCTGGAGGGAGATCAATTCAAACGCAGGTCCGTGACACACGGACATCGCCGCTCTGATTCGGGAACTGGCAGGCTACATGATGGGCACTGGCGAGGCTGCATTGATCTCCTGTACCATGTCCGCAGTCTCTGGCCATCTCCTGCATCATGTCTGCTAGAGGTGCACCACATGGAAATTTTGCCAATACTATTAGCAATGTGTAATATACACACACACACACACACACACACACACACACACACACAAAATATATAAAAACATTTTTTTTTTAAAAACAGTCATTTTCGGCCTAGTGTATTTTTCATTTTCGGTATGGGCACCAAAAACCCATTCGGTGCACCCCTAATTCCAAGTCTTACAATTTAGTTTGAGACGGGACAGCGAAGGGGAAAATTTCAGCGCCACCTATTGCTTGAGCCAGGGATTTGGCAAGTAGAGTACCCCTGCAATGTGGAGAAGTCACACATCAAGAAAGTTCTTTGTTCTCCCCAGAGATCAGTAGAGCACAGCAAGTTAAGGCATATGGATGGCGGTGCAGTAATGTCACCCTAGGACAGGAAGTGTGAGGACTACAGAACATCACCATGAACAGCAGACACTTTATAGCAGGGGTCTTCAAACTATGGCCCTCCAGTTGTTCAGGAACTACAATTCCCATCATGCCTAGTCATGTCTGTGAATGTCGGAGTTTTACAATGCCTCATGGGATGTGTAGTTCTGCAACAGCTGGAGGGCCGTAGTTTGAGGATCCCTGCTTTATAGCCCAAGGTTGTGTGGCTGGAATCTGGTGCAGCTGTGCATGACAACCAGTCAGCTTCTACCTTTCATTTTTAAAGCTTGACTGAAAAAGCTAAATCTAATAACTGATTGGTTACATTACACAGCTGCTCCAGATTGCAACTTCTCCAGTTCTAGTAAATTCCCTCATTGTGCCTAAAATGGCAGCCAACACACAACAGGCCACACAGCAAAGTGATATGAATGTCAGGTGACCGGCCGCTATCTGTACTTTTTTTTTTTTTAATCAAGGTAACAATTTTGTCCTACCAATGAGGGGATACTACAAAATACATGACCCATACTAGAGTTGGGAAAAGTGTTTGAAAACAGACTTTTTTTAGATTACCACCATCTAGCTTGAACAAGCCTTGGAACATTCTGCCACGGTTTACGTAAGGCCCATTAGAGTATACAACAGCAGCTGTATTATTACCATTAGCACAGCCTTTTATTATTGCCAAGCTCGTAAATTGGATAAAAACACACGTCTGATCTGTTTATGGGAAAATGTTTTATAGGGAGCCGAAACTCACAAAAAAGGCAGTTTGGAAACTTCACATCTTTCTGCACGCACTTCTACTGAACACGGATTGCAGAGAATATTAGAACATCCGTGCTTTTATCAGATTGCAATGGGCAGCACTCCAAATTTCATAACCTAACCACAGTTTTTGACTCATTGCAAGTTCTTCACCATCAGCTTATTGTGTAGTTTGTAGACTATGGCGAGGATTGCTTTTATGTTTTTAACTTGTGTTGCATATATTATGTGTTCACGTGACTTAAAATTTTTTGTATGTGTGGGGAAAAAATAAAAAATAAATTAAATTTCTAGTTTGGCCTCTCAACCAGGTTTCAGTGAAACAATGTATTAAATCAACTATCATCACAGCTGTTTTTTTTACAACTGGCCATACATGGATCAAAATTCAGGCTGGTTGCACAGAAAAAAGCAACTGACTTCTGTACAACCACCCTTTTTTTTTTTTTTTTTTTTTCAATCGATCAGTGCCACCAGCTATAGGCTGGCAGTACTAACCAGTGTATTCTGACAGCAGGGAAGTCTCCTCGCTGTCAGAATGCAATAACTCAGCGGGAAGGATTTCCTCATCCACATTGATAGGCAATTCAGGTAATTTTTTTTTAGTTCAACCAGCATTATTCACGTATGGCGTTGCCAAAGCTCACCTGCACATGGGACTGCCCAGGTTCAGTGCGCCCTGGTGCAACATTCAGCCCTGCTGCAGGCAGCCTGTCAACACCAATGGTAGACTGTGGCTGAACACTGTACCAGTAGAACACAGAAGACCCAACAAAAGGGCCCTACCAAAAAGGTACCATGCAGAACAGCGTTCAGCTCCCACCAGCTGAAGCCTGCCATTTTGACAGGCTGCCTGCAGCAGAGCTGTGCAAGGGCTCTAATGAAGGTTGCTAAAAGTTCCCTAGCTGTGAGCAATGATGGATTTTGACTTGACATCCAATGGAAGGTGGCCCTTCTATACTGATCACAAAAGGCTATTAAAAAACTGAGTTTGAGAAACGATTTTTTTCCATTCGATTCATTTTTATTGCCGATTTAACAGAGTGGTGTGTATTTTGTTAGAGGTTTGTATGTATACTTCTGTGCAATGCATTTATAGCCAAGCTAAATGTTAACACAGAACTCAGCTCTGAATCTAAAGCCCATCAGAGTGGAGAATGTGCTGGAAAGCTACCTGCTCAGAAATGCCAGCATCTGTTGTAGAAATGCTTTATGAATTCCCCAGTATGTCTCTGCAATAATGGATTCTCACCTTTCTCCCCATAGGATGCTTTAGAATGTAGTTACTTCATTCCGGACTGGCCAGTAAAGATAGCCGTAGACCCCAAAGAAGCCAGGGATAAGATGTAGCATCACTAAAGTGGAGGCAAGTACTGCATGGTTTAAAGTAGGCTTCACTTTAGCCATAAACTCTAGGATTCTGTCCATCTTGTACTCCTAGATCCCGCCCCCCCATGCTCAATTAAACTGCTATGAATTTTTTTTAATTGATGGTTTACATTTCAAATAAATTATTTTAATCGTGTCGACATCAGCGCCTTTGGAAAAAGGCACTGTTCCCAGAATAAGGCCATACTGTATGCTGGTGCTAGGGCTCGACAAGTCCCAGGCTACAGGTCGCGGCAGTGAAATCGCATCCCAGTACCTAGGCCCCTGCCTTCCCATCAACTGCTGGTACCAGGCGCGAGTAACTCCCAACGCCGCGGACATGCAGCAATACATCACCAACCAGTTGCAGCACTTCCAGGGTCGCAGTGGTCACACCGCCAACTTTCAGCACCGGGCTCCACTCCTGCCAGCTGCGCCTGCCTTCCTGTGGTCTCTGCCTTTTCTCCCACTGAGTGCCTCCCCCCACCAGTGATTTCCTCTGCATGCCAGTCATTGGTTGCTGGGATTACCAGGTGTGCTAGCAACCAATGATAAGCTGCACACACACACTGGAGGGGAGGAAAATTGCTCTAGAGCCACAGCCAGTAGCGTTAGCTGTAGAATCAGTTTCACAGCGTTTACCACCCATTTCCCCCCCCCTTTTTTTTTTTTTTTGGAAAAACTATACTCCCACAAAAGCTTTGACCCAAATGCTGAAAAACACAGCTATTCTGTGTTTAGAGTTAGATCGCTTTTACAGCTGAAAAAACCCTCTTCAAAAAGCAGTTGGGGGGGGGGGGTGGTTATTTGCAGCCAGAAAAACACCCATGCCACACATGATACCATGCTGGGGAGTTTACTGGCTGCAGGAATCCCACTAATAGAAGGTAGTACTCCACCCTATAAATGAGGGTGTGTGGTCTAAAGATAACTACTAAGGAATAGGACTTTTATTTTTATTTTTAAACTGACACTACACAAATTTATTGAGCAATGGGCTCAAGATCAGCATAACTAGGATATTATGAGGAATATTAGGATATTTATGCTGTTGATCTTCAACCCATTGCTCAATAAATTTGTAGTTTACTAATTTGTGTGTGTTTATTTTTTTATATTCCTTAGCACTATAACTTATTAGCCAACCCATTTTATTAAGCAATCTATAAAAAACTCAGGATTTAGTTCAAATTAGCATTAAAACAAAAAAAACCCACACAAACACTTAGATATTGCCAAGTCATCAGTTCCTGAATGTAGTGCCATCTTTAATGAGCCCCTCCTCTGCTTTTTTGGGCAGCCTCATCTCCCGACAGATGACGAACCAGGTATTGTGCATGTGACCAATATTGCAAAAGGTAGTTCAGTTGCCGGTGTTCTGACAGAAACAGTCCACCTATCGAAAAGTGTCCGCTGTGGAGTGCGCATGCGGAGCGCTTGCGTACTAAGCATTCCAAACGAGATGCCGAAAGTGTCCGAAGACTGACAGCCGAAAGCGGTGCATGCGCAGTATCCGCCCTTATCACAGCCCCACAATATCTAAAAGTGTCTGCTCTGAAGCGCGCAATGCGTCTTGCGTAACACACTGCCCCTTAGACAGTGCTAAGAACAAATAGGTATCCGCCCTTATCAGCGCCCCATACAGTGGTCCTTAGCAAGTTGAGGGAGCATAAGCAGGGCGAAAACTCACCTCTTCCAAAGTTTTAAGAGCCCTGTGAACGTGCGGGGGGATGAATAAACACGCCCCTTCAAAACTTTAAGGAGCCTCGTGAATGTGCGGGGATGACGTGCGCATGCGTGAAGCAAACGTAATGGTGAGCTGTTGATGTTCGGCATTTTCCGGAGAATAGCATGTGAAACGTGTTAGTGTGTAGTGCGCATGCGCAGTGAAGGGCGGATAGAATATGATGGGGGACAGTTTTTGATAGATCACCGGCAAAGGATAGCATCGTTGTCCCAGCACAGCATACCGATGTTTGAATTTTATCATCACTGTGGTTAAAAAACAAAATTTATAACAGGCTCTGGTTTTCACTTGGGCTGCATTCACACGTGAGGGTTTAGTTTTCAGGTCTTTACCGTGATTTTGTACAGGTCAAAAAGGTCACCAATGTAAAAAGCAGAAAAAAAAATGCCTGTAATCTGCCCAAAAAGAAGCTCATGTATTTTTTTTGAGCTTCAGCTGATGAAACGCTCATATGTGAACAGGTGCCATTGAAATGAATGGGATTTTGCTTGTTGGGCGTTTTTCAGGCGTTTTACGAGCTGAAAACGCTCAAGTTTAAATGCAGCCTTAGGAAAGTCAGTTCATGCCAAAAATCTAAATTTTTAAAAACAAGGTTTTAGAGTACTTTCAAACTACATTCGCGCGGCCATCGAAAGTACTGAGAATTTTCATACACTCAAAAATCTGCTAGAGGAAGCTTAATTCTCAAAACACCAGGGAGGAAAGTGCGCCCCCTTTTGTTCCTCTACAGAAGGACTAGGTACCTGAACAGCTCTTGAGGTAGGATTGCTCCAAGTGGCTCCATCCTACTTGTCTGCCCCCCTCTGCAACCCTATCTGCTCACAAACAAGACAGCTGTTGGCTGGCCTTGAAAACACATCAATTCTCCTTAAACGGCGTCCATAAAATCACTTTCTGGCCCCAGACAACTGCAGGAACTCATAAAATGACCTGCTATGGAGGAGAACGGTCTATTTTGGGTGTGGAGGTTTTCACAGCCACACCTGTTTGCTGTAGAAATAATTTGCGCCGTCTCTAAGTGCCATTTATAAAACACAGCAGATCGATTATGGCAACCATGACACATAGGAAACCAGTTCACTCCAAGGACAACCGAGAATTTGTATCCAGGAAGAAACTTTCTAGTGTGCATCAGACAAAAAGGGTTAATGCCCGTCAGCTTTTTACAGGATTTCATTCTATTTTTCTTGGAGACACCCATCATTAGGAATAAAGTTGGAGGGAGAAACCAGAATTTTGAGCCAACAAAATAGAAAACAGAGTGGAAATGTTCCAATAGTGACACCTGTTCCATCGATCCAGTCTAAGATGGGATTTCCCACACTTTGGGAGATTCCCCCCTCACTTCCTGCCGTCTGTATAGAACAGGAATTAAAGGGAAATCTCCCCAACACACATTTTGCTTTAGTTTTATAGGTGCTACAACTTTTTTTTCCCCTTGTTAACACTATCCAGACTTTCGATATGCTTTAACCCCTATTGCTGGCACAAACATAAGGTCATACTTAAAACATTACAGGGTGTTTTTTTCCCCCCATCACACACAAATCTGATAAGCCGACTATCAGGTGGAAGGGACAGGAAGGATGTCCTAATAGCAAAGTAGAAGATGTTTCACACACCCCCCCCCCCTCCAAAATGGAGGAGGCGTCAAACCCACTGACCTACCTTTCCCAAGAAAGCTTGCAGTATTAGTCTGCTACCTAGTTTGGACGGCGAGTTCCAGGTCCAAATTTTGGGCTAAAATCTGAGCCAAAGACACACAGGACTCTTCTGCTGTGCGCTCCTTGGCTGCCCCGGAGATGTCTGAACTGACTCCATTGTGAGCCAGTCACACTCATGTCAAATGGATGCGTGGAAACCTGCATCCATCCACCTGCATTCCTCCTCGCTAGCAGGGGTGCTTACAATCATCAGCTTTCCTTTATGCAAAACCTTTATCAAAAAAAGTTTTCTATTTAAGATACATTAATACTTTATTTACACATCCAGCCCACATCGCTGCTGCAATCTCTCCCCTCGCACTGTACCGATCAGTACAGAGAGAGGGAGGAACCAGCGGTCATGGATGCAAGATTCTGGGAGGAGGTCCATGGACGCCCTCCCAGAATAAACCGACCGCACTGTAGCCATCTTTTGGCTATGGCACGGTCGGCATGTGGTTAAAAGGCTTATATGCAAGTTATTGCTATGAGAAAAAAAAAAAAAAAAAGTGTTTGGGGACCCGGGTCCTGCCCCAGAGAACATGTATGAATGCAAAAATAACACGTTTTAAAAAGTGTCCGTTTTCTCAGTTTTTTTTAAATAAATGCTTAAAGTGAAACAATAAAAATGAAATATTCCTACAATGTACCTGATACGATACCTATTCATGTGGGGGGGGGGGGCCCTCCAGATTACGATAAGCCCCCCACAACCAACGGGCAAGGGTTGTGGGGGGGGGGGGGGGGGGGGTGAGGCCCTTATTCTAAGTGCGTTTTTTTCCCAATGATTTTTATCTATATTGCCGAGACCCGACAATACATTAGAGCAGGGGTCTCAAACTGGCGGCCCTCCAGCTGTTGTGAAACTACAAGTCCCATGAGGCATTGCAAGGCTGACAGTTACAAGCATGACTCCCACAGGCAGAGGCATGATGGGACTTGTAGTTTCGCAACAGCTGGAGGGCCGCCAGTTTGAGACCCCTGCATTAGAGGCACGAATAGTTTTAAATGACATTTGTTCCTTTAGAAATGTCAATTCTGCTGGGGTACTATTCTAAAAACAGGAAAGAAGCGCTACTTTATAGACATACTAAGGACACCCCCCCCCCCCCCCCCCAGGCATGATATTTAAAAGGAATATTTCATTTTTAGACCCCTTTCACACTGGAGGCGTTTTTTCAGTCGCTTTAGGCGCTATAGCACCTGAAAAAAGCCTCAGCTGCAATCCCAGTGTGAAAGCCCGAGTTCTTTCACACTGCGGCATTGCGCTGGCAGGAGGGCATCACAAAAAGTCCTGCAAGAAGCTTCTTTGCAGCGCTGAATACACCGTTCCTAATGTGCCCCTGCCCATTGAAATCAGTGGGCAGCGTCGCTGAACCGCTGGCAAAGCGCTGATGCAGCGACGCTTTTTAACCCTTTTTCGGCCGCTAGCGGAGGTTAAAATCACCCCGCTAGCGGCCGAATAGCGGTGCTTTACCAGCCTCTTATAGTGTGAAAGGGCTCTCAGGCTCGATTCACATCTATGCATGTTACTTTTGAGCGTATGTGGGTCCATTGACTTCTATTACATGCAAAACGCTGCATTTTGCATGAAAAAGAGTCCCTGACCCTTTCCAAAAATGCAGAGGCACAAAAATGCATTGATGTGAACATGTTCCATAGGAACCCATGTTAAAAAATTCCCCTGCATTTCTGCAAAATGCATCAAAAAACGCATTAGTGTGAATCAAGCCTTATTGTGTCACTTCAAGCAGTATTTAAAAAAATAAATAATAGTATCACTTTTTTTTCCCAAAAAACAGCCATTTTTAAAAATACTTTTTTTTGCATTGATACATGTCCCCTGGGGCAGGACCCGGGTCCCCAAACACTTTTTATGGCAATAACTTGCATATAAGCCTTTAACCACTTTCAGAGCGGACCATTTTGCTGGTTTAAGACCAGACCACTTTTTTGCGATTCGGCACTGCGTCGCTTTAACTGACAATTGCGCGGTCGTGCGACGTGGCTCCCAAACAAAATTGATGTCCTCCCGCCCCTACAAATAGAGCTTTCTTTTGGTGGCAGAAGTGTAACTTACAAAAATTGCATATATGCTCAGTGGCTGCTTTTGTTCTGCACAACTGCTCGCTCAACAGAAAAATTCTGAGGCTGCAAAACATAGCATAAAGCATGCAAATATTGTTAACTGGTTCAGTTGTTATTCAACAATCAGAATGGGTAAGATGTCCCATTTAAGCAACCTTGACAATACAATAGATTGATGGGACCAGAAGCTCAGAGCTCTCCTGGGATATTCAAACTGCAGTCTCAGGAGCTTACAAAGACCAAACACCTGGTTAGAGAAGAGTCACCAGACTATTTTTAAGTTAATAGACATCTACAGCTGTTTTGTAGGTTTCATACAAACAGGGTGTGGAAAAAAAAAAAAAAAAAAAAAAAAAAACCCACACACCACACACAAAGGTGTATTAGAAGAAGAGCATTTAGAGTGTAAAAAAAAAAGAATATGCCTTAATGCAGTCTAATGACCAGAATAAATAAAATTTGTGTGCAATATGCAACTACCAAGTTATTTTTTTCTGCCAGGAAAAAAGCCTACAGATGCTCAGTGCGCATGAGGCCTTAGAGGAAGTATGCAGAAGGCCTTCTCTGGAAGCAATGAACCTTGACAAGGACCACCTACAGTAGCAGAAGACCACGTTGGGTTTCTCTCCTGCCAGCTTAGAGAAGGATGAGCCTCTGCCAGAAGAAGAGATGGATGATCAGAATCTGTATAACAGCATGTACCCAGTTATGTTATCCAGCTAGAACAAGCTTAAAGCCTGGTTCACACCTATGCATTTTTTTTTTTTTTAGAATGTTATCAGTTTTGCAGAAAACACTACAGTCCATTTAACATGGTGTCCTATGGGTCACGTTAACATCTGTGCATTTTATGGAAAGGGCTGGGGACTGTTTTTTGGTTCTACAGACCTCAATGGATCAAAAATGTGCATTGAAAAAACGCAAAATGAACTTGGAATATGCAAATTGCATTAGGTGTGAACCAGGCCTAAAACATGCCACAAAACAGTCTTCAAACTATGGCCCTCCAGTTGTTCAGGAACTACAATCATGTCTGAATGTGCCTCATGGGAGGTGTAGTTCCACAACAGCTGGAGGGCCATAGTTTGGAGATCCCTCAGACAACAGTGGGTTTTACCCAATTCTAGATAGGTGTCATTTAATAAAAAGCGGCCAATGAACAGTGTCAGCGAACCTCTAGCAAGCAAAGGGGAAATGTTTAGCTGTATAGTAAAAAGAACAGCTAGGTCTTTTTCACACAGGTGGCCAGGGGCAGTAAAAAAATAAAAAAAAAAAGAAAAAAAGAGGGTGTTGCGCTGCAGCTTTACCACCCCCCCCCCCCCCCCCCCTCCTAAAACGTAACAAGCAGCTGGAAGAGACTGTATACAGGCCAGCATTGCTGGTCAAACTTACCCACTGAAGTCAACGGGGCTGCACTGCATCTGCAAGCCAAGCTTTCAAATCATGGAATCTTAGCCCCACATGTGGGAATTGCCTAGAGGGACCTGCATGCACATATAGCCTACCTGGGAACACCCACTCCTAATATTTATAGCATTCTGATATATTTGCCCAACTACCCCCACTGTTTGCATCAGGACTAATGGCTTGAAAGGATTACTGAGGCAGGGTGCCATTTTCAGGTAACTATGAATAAAAAAGGTGCACAAGCAACAGGGATAACCGCAGCATTGAGAGATTGTGAAGCAAAGGTCATTCAAGAATTTGATGGAGATTCACAAGGCGTAGACTACAGCTGGTGTCAGAGCTTCAAGAGCCACCACACAGATGTATCCAGGACATGGGCTACAACTGTGGCTTTCCTTGTGTCAAGCCACCCCTGAACTAGAGATATCAGAAGCATCTTACCTGGGCTAAGAAGAAAAAAAAAGGACTGGAATGTTGCTCAGTGGTCCAAAAGTAATCTTTTCGGATGAAAGTAAATTTTGCATTTCATTTGGTAATCAAGGTCCCAGAGTCTGGAGAAAGAGTGGAGAGGCCCAGTGTGAAGTTTACACAGTCCCTGATGATTTGGGGAGCCATGTCTTCTGCTGGTGTTGGTCCACTGTGTTTTTATCAAGTCCAAAGTCAGTGCAGCCCTCTACCAGGAAATTCTAGAGCACTTCATGCTTCCCTCTGCTGACCAGCTTTATGAACATGCTGATTTCATTTTCCAGCAGGACTGGGCACCTGCCCACACTGCCAAAAGTACCAATAACTGAATTGATGATCATGGTATCACTGTGCTTAATTGGCCAGCAAACTCACCTGACCTAAACCCCATAGAGATTCTGTGGAGTATTGTCAAGAGGAAGATGAGATGCCAGACCCAACAATGCAGATGAGCGGAGGGCTGCTATCAAAACAACCTGGGCTTCCAAAACACTTCAGCAGTGCCACAGACTGATCGCCTTCATGCCGCATTAATGCAGTAATTCATGAAAAAAGGAGCCGCGACCAAGTATTGAGTGCATACTATACTGGACATTACTGTTCAGTAAACCAATATTTCTGTATTAAAAATCTTTTTTTTTTTTTTTTTTTTATATTTCAATGTTTTTTTATTGAAAAAATAAAAAATTAAAATAAAAAAAACAAGTTCAGGATAGCCAGACATATTGGCGTTAAGTTTTCAGAATATCATACAACACTTTAGGGAAATAAACAGTACGGCCATAGTACTCATCCATTAGCTGTTAAAATAAACTGTGGTATGCATTCAAAGTACTGGCATAACAATTTCCCCACTATAACAAAAGTATCTCAGTATGAAGAAATGGTAGAGATCCAGAGTCCCAGGAGATTCCGGTTGCGATATTTGGGATAACCCCATGACTCATGGTCGCATGAGGCCTCATGTGGTATCATCTGTGTTGTGTATAAATATTCTAAAGAATAAAAAAAAAAAAAAAAAAAAGGAGGAGAGAAGAAAGGGGGGAAACAGAGGAAAAGGAGAAGAGGAGAGAGAGGGTCATCCTGGAGTTCTTTACGGAGTTGAAATGTAGTCGATCCACGGGTCCCATATCTTATTCAATTTCTTTGTTTTGTTATTAAGGATATGAGTTTATCATTGATCATAATCCAATTGAGTTTACTTCCAACCTGGTCAAGAGGAATTTGACTGTCTCCAGTGTCTTGCGATTGCAATTCTCGCCGCCAACAATATACAATTAATAAAATGTTGCAGATTTTTTGGGAGTTTCAATCGGGTAGTTTGTGAAAGAGCGGTTTCTGGAGACCTTCGGATGTTTACTCCCGTCCCCAAATTGATTAAATTGAAAATCCATATCCAAAATGTTATTACGAGTGGACATTGCCACCAGATATGGTGCATCGTCCCCAACTGTCCGCATCGTCGGAAGCAATTTGGTGAAGTAGAAGGATGCATTTTAGCTACTCTAGTGGGTACCAGCGATGGAGCGTTTTGTAATTGGCCTCTATAAAAGAGTGGTGTTAATGGAAATTTTGGATAACTGATAAGCAATATCTTGCCTATCAGTCAGATCAAAAGGTGAGGCTCAGATCCCTTTCCCACTGGTCCATATAAGCAAGCTTTCTGTCTGGCTCAGGTATACAATCGCTGATATTCGACCCCTCTGTAAGCCTCTGGTTTGACATGTCAATTCAAATGTTGTAAGCGTAAGGGGGCCCACCACTTAAGTTTGGATTTGACAAACGATGAGATTTTGTTATATAGAAATACCTCAATGGGAGGCATTAGAAATGTCTTTGAAGTATTGTGTAGTGTATAGTTGGTCCCCATTAAGAAAGTCTCCGATTATCAGCAGCCCTTTGTTGAGCCACCATTGGAACAATTGCGAAGTAAGACCAGGTGAAAACTCTGGGTTGCAGAGAATGGGAGCTAGTGGCGTGTGGGGGGAATGAGAGAGGCCTGCGTTTGCATGTTTTATCCCATATTGCTAAGGAATGTGATAGAGTAGGGCTCAATATAGGTGGGCGTAGACGGTTGGGAAGCCACATTAAGGATCCTATTGCAAACGGGTGACAGGCAAGTGCTTCTATATAGACCCAAAGGTGGACTGAACTTTTAGCTGTGTTGTAAGCTAGCTGGGCTGATTGATAGTATGCCTGCAAGTTGGGAAGACCAAGCCCCCCCATGGGTTTAGGTGTGTAAAGTGTTCGCTTTTGTATCCAAGGTCTCTTGTTACCCCATATGGAACGTAGGACTTCAGCTTGTAGATGTTGTACATCTCCTCGCGGAACCACCGGTAAAGTCCGAAAGTAGTAAAAAGGAGTCTAGGTAGGAATGTCATTTTTATTGAATTGATTCTGCCAAACCATGAAAGGGAATAGTCTGCCCAACAACAAAGATCTTCTTTAAGGTTTTTTAAATAATGGGGGGTAGTTTGCTATATTATATATATATGTGTGTGTCTATAGGAGGAGGTCAGCTGGACCCCTAGGTATGGGAGAGAGTGTGGGGCCCACTTGAAACTATATGTATTTTGAAGAGGAATTAAGGCGAGAGGCCAAAATTTTTGTAAGGATCTTTAAATCAGTTTATTAGTGAAATTGGGCGATAATTACGAACGTCGGTGGAGTCTCTGTTGGGTTTAGGGATAACACTATTATGTATGCTTTATTTTCATATAAAAAGGGACCACCCCTCCATCCCGCAGGGAATTAAAATAAAGAGCCATACATGGGACCGGTTGTCCAGAAATTTTTTTTATAGTAAATATTAGGAAGACCATCAGGGCCTGGAGATTTATGGAGTGAGAGAAATTTAATAGCATCGTGGCTCTCCTCGCCCGTGAAAGGTTGGTCCATAAGGTCTTTGTGTTTATCTGTGATGGACAAGAGGGGGAGATTCCCCAAGAATTCCCTAATGGATGGAGGGGCTGCGTCCCAGGATTTCTTATATAGATCAGCATAAAAATCATGGCGCTCTAAGAATTTTTTGGGGGTCCTGAGAGAGGTGGCCTCCTGACAATCTAATTTTGGGGAGTGCCTAGGGGTAAGCTTGTGTGCTAATAAAGAACCCGGGCGATCACGCCAAGTAAAAAAAAAAAAAAAAAAAAAAAAAACACCCTTATGGTTTGTCCATCTTAATTGTTTCTCGGCCCTGGTAGTAAGGCAGAGGTTTAGTTCCAAACGGGATTGTTCCAATTTAGTGAATAGATTTGGAGATGGGGTTAATTTTTTTTTTTTTTTTTTTTTTTTTAATTGGTCTTACGTAGAATAGAGCTGCACAATTCTGGCCAAAATGAGTCACAATTTTTTTTGCTTAGAATCATGATTCTCGCGACGTTAAATCTTTCTCATACATACAAGGAAAAAAAATAAAAATATAGGGGCTAACTTTACTGTTTTTTTTTTTCCTTTTATTTAAAATTCATTAAAGTAATCTTTTCCAAAAAAATAAAAAATTGCATTTGAAAGACCACTGCGCAAATACAGTGCGACAAAAAATATTGCAACAACCATCATTTTATTCCCTAGGGGGGTCTACAAAAAAAAATAAAAAAAATTTAAAAACAAATACACACACAAATACACACACACACACACGTCAGAAAACGGTTTAGTGTTTAAGTCAGCCTTTCTCAACCTTTTCAACACAGAGGAACCCTTGAAATAGTTCTCCGGTCTGGGGGAACCCCTGCTAAAAACTTGAAATCTACAACTCATGATACAGTGTGGTGGTCAGAATTACCTCCTTTAAGTGGATGTAACCCCACTAAACCAAAATTTGGTGTCATAATGTAGAGGATAAGATTTCCTTTCATTTGAGCCCAGTCTTGCCACACAGATTTACTCGAGGCCTGAGCAATCCTCTTTTATTGTTCAGTTAGAGAAATCTTGACAAAGTCTTGAAAACTTTGTCAAAAACGCCCCCTTGCTGTGAGTGACAGGTGATTTACATATCTCATGCACTAGCCTGAGACAGGCACATCCTGTGTAAAAAGTTCACAATTCACATCCCCCTCCCCTCCAGCTCTCCCAGCTTGACTGTGTTTTGACTGGATGTTTCTCATCATGAGATGCAGTGAACAGTCAGCATACTATAGACAGACAAGTGATTTAGGGGACATGTATGTAGTCAGAGCTGGGCAGAGTAGAACATCCAGTGATCTGATGATAACCTGTCTCAGGCTAGTGCATGAGATATGTAAATCACCTGTCACTCACAGCAAGGGGGGCGTTTTTGACAAAGTTACAGCAAGATTTCTCTAATGCTGCTAGCAGGACTTTTTTTACCGTCTGCTAGCGCACCGCTCCAGTGTGAAAGCCCTCAGGGCTTTCACACTGGAGACACAGCAGCAGCTGTTTCGGGTCGGTTTGCAGGCGCTATTTTTAGCGCAATAGAGCCTGCAAACCGCCCCAGTGTGAAAGCAGCCTAAGTGAACAATAAAAGAGGATTTCTCAGGCCTCGAGTAAATCTGTGTGGCAAGACTGGGCTCAAATGAAAGGAAATCTTATTATCTACAAATAAATAAAAATTTTGGGTTTACATCCACTTTAAAGATAGCTAAAAAGATCAATGGTGTCAGTGGGAACTTATCTGAGACACAGAAATTGCCCAATGCTAAAGGAACCCCTAGCAACCTTTGAACCCTGGTTGAGAATCACTGGTTTAAGTGGTTAAACTTTTTTCCACTTACACACACATGAAGTCTATTCCATTGACAAATTGTTACAATGTTTATACTAAAGTTGAACTGATAAAGAAAGTTTTGATTCTTGGCAGACAGCCCTTTTTTATTTTCTTCCTTCCTTTTGAGGGCTGTGGCTTCAGAAGAGAAGAGAGAATTCTTTGCATAGAAAGAAAAATCAGGAAACACTTTAGTCAAGATTGCGATAACCATTCATCGTGCAGCTCTAGTCTTAAACAATATTTCAATTTTCTGGAGATACTGAATATTGAGTTTTCACTAGCTGCAAGCCATAATCAAAAATTAAAAAGAAAGAAATGCTTGAAATATATCACGATGCGTAATGAATCTATATACTACAAGTTTCACTTTTTGAATTGAATTACTGAAATAAATACATTTTTTGATGATATTCTAATTTGTTGAGATGCACGTGTATTAGAACACTCTAAAGACCATTGTAAAAGTAATACATGTTTTATATCCAACAACAGGAACAAACATACAACTCTGAACTTTGGACCCAAACACACATCCGTGACCTAGATATGGCTTTCACTGTGTAGATAACCTGGTTGTTTCAAGGTTTGTTTACAAAGTCATTGCACGCATTCTAGTTTCAGTTTTGTATCTTAGAAAAAAAAAAAAGAAGAAGGGGACTCTCCATTTCACTAAAGCCCCACTCCACACCAGATGGTTTTATAGCAGCTTTCCCTTAGGCCTCATGTACACTGCTGCTGGTAAATGGACGTTTGGGAGCAGTTGGGAATTTTTCTCAACTGCGCCTGAACTTTCCTCTATGTTATCTTATCAGTGTACACAGGGTCGCAGTCGCTTCTAGGCAGTCAAGTTTAGAGCCTTTTTTTTTTCGTTCCAAAAATGTTCAGAAGCTGAGTTTAGAGGTACTTCAAGTGCCAAACGCTTCTAAAACGTGGCTAAACATGGCAACTCTCGTTTAGCCACATTTCGTTTACAGGCATTTTTCCATTTTTGGCCATTTCAAAAAAAAAAAAAGAAATTGAACGTTTCTAAAACGCAAGCGCAGCATGTAAACGCGGCAAAATGGTCATTTTAAACGTGGGTTACAGATCTGTCAAGTTAAAATCGTTCAGGAAAGGTTGTAAAAACATCCTGTGTACATGAAGCCTTAGCTGTACATGAAATCAGGACTTCTGAGTTTTAAATGTAGTCCTCACTGAGAAAAATTGACCTTGCTACCGTGTCTGTCCCCAGCAGACAGATTTCACCCAGTGGGTCCTTGCCACACCTTTGTCACCAGGACAGGAAGTGTCTTAATAGAGATAAGAGACAGCAATAAATGATGCGGGGTGCTGATCTGTGAGATCTCCAAAATGGGGTCACAATCATTGCATCCCTTCAAACTCCACATGGCCTGCTCAGACATCTCAGATGACAATTTAGGAAACAGAGGGTAAAGGCGACGTCACGCCAAAGTCTAGAATGCAAAAAGGTTTTATTAAAAAAAAAAAAAAAAAAAAAAAAAAACACCACATTTCAAGGTCCAGCCTCCACCCCCCCCCCCACTATCTTTCTTGCTTAATAAGGGGGGGGGGGGATGTAGTACTAGTCTATAGCAAGGGTAGGCAACCTTAAAAGGAGGTGGAGATCTACCTGAACATGGGATAAGTCAAAGATCACCGGGCACAGATGCCTCCTCACACCCAATTTAAGCCCCCAATTGCTGTACTACCGTCTCGCAATAGCATGGGTTGCCCGGCAATCATGGGTTTAAATCAGGTGGTGAGGCGGCAACAGATCACCTCCTCACCACCTGTCAAACACAGATCGCTTTTCAGCGGAGCAGCAGTGTCTGCTGCACTTGTGAACAAACCTTTAGTTGCATTCCGCAGCAGCACTCTAAGGCCCCTTTCACACTGGGGCGGGGGCGCTGCTTTACCGTCGTTTTAGCTGCGGTTTTCGGCCGCTCGCGGCACGGTTTTACCCACCGTGAGCGGCCGAAAAAGGGTTAAAGACCCCCCCGCAGAGTGCCGCCGTAGCGGCGCTTTACGGCGGTATCCCATTCTAATCAATGGGAAGGAGCGATATAGGAGCGGTGAACACACCGCTCCTTTACCGCTCCAAAGATGCTGCTAGCAGGACTTTTTTGGCCGTCCTGCTAGCGCACCGCTCCAGTGTGAAAGCCCCCATGCTTTCACACTGGAGTTAAAGGGGCCGGATTTTTTCAGGCGCTATTTTTAGCGCTGTACCGCCTGAAAAACGTCCCTCAGTGTGAAAGGGGCCTTAGGGTCTGTTCACACGCAAAATGGGGGGGGGGGGGGGGGGGGGGGGCGGGAGTGGGGGGGGGGGGGGGGGGGGTGGGTGGGGGGGGGGGGGGGGGTAGTAAAACCCTGCGCCCTTTACTTGCTGGAGGCAGCAGCCAAAAAGGTGTACACATGCCGCAGCAGGAATTAAACCCTGTTGATTTTGGTGGGTGCTACTGTCTGCCAATCTTGATGCATTCAAATAAATAGGGATCCCAACAACTGCATGCTTCTGCAGGGTCCAGGGGGTTAAAGCTTGTGGTGACAGGGCGTATAACTCTTGCTGCGACATGTGTACACCTCTGGAGAGTGCAGCTATAGGGGGTGTGGTAAAAACACAACTATGGGGTTTAACCAACCCCTAAACTACTAGTGAAAAATAAATCCTTACTGATCCGAGCCCCTATAAGGCTGCTTTCACACTGATGTGCTGAATTATACATGCACCGCGGGTGCAGCACTTTGCATTTGCGACATTCCTGGGATGGCTGTAGGTACACTGTACTGCACCCTCGGTGTGGGTAAACCACAATGCATCGGTGTGAAAGCAGCCCTATACTATGCCCAGTCTATCGCTTTACACTGATCTGAAAATCTTGCTTTTCCTGCTACTGGCACCAATCTAGCCAAGTAGTCCTTCCGCATTGCACTTGGTTGGAAGCTCTGGAATGGCGAGTCAGCAAGCCCAGACTGCCATCTACCAGTCACCTGGTTGCAGTCAGCTTATAGCCTTGTTCACACATGTACTACATTATACACCCATGTTTGTCTGCTTGGGGTGCACAGGTGTTCCATGCAGGCAGTCCCATTCATGTCAAAATGGGATGAAATGGTTGAAACTGACACAGCCGTTGCTCCCAATTTGACAGCTGTGTATGTGCTCATCCCTGAACGCACACTGTCTGTATTCAGGTCCATGCACCCGCACGGCTGTCCAATAGGGAGCAGTGGCTGTGTCCATTAAACCATTGCATCCCAATTGATATGAATGGGACTGTCTGCATGGAAAATCTGTGCATCCCTGTGTGGGCAAAAATGGCCCATATGCTGTAGTATGCCCTTGTGAATGAGGCATAATACTAACAAATCTAATAAAATAAGTTACTTCTGATCAGCCAGTTTACTTGAGGTATAGCCCAAAACATTTTAAAGTTTTTGGGATAGTGGGGAAGAATTAGATACTGTCAGGTTTACACTGCTATCCATGTCTACATTTGATAGATTAACCCACTGATAATGGTTTTACCAGACAGGAAGTGGAAAAAAGCCATTGTTTGCAATCTACCAGTCGACCACAGGTAGATCATGAACAGGGCTATGCTTACCCCTGCCTCTGCCACCCATGTCCACTGCAGAGTGGAGTGCGGGAGGCAGCATAGTGCTGGATGGAGGGTTGGGTCAGGAGTTGCCTCGGTTACCCAGCAGATTGGTTGCTAGGACACCGGGCAGTCCTAGTAACCAATCACCAGCTTATTATGAAAAGTTAATTCCAGCAGCTCCCGCCCTCCATCCAGCACTATGCTGCCTCCCAACCTCCATCCAGCACCATGCTGCTCTCACCCTCCAGTACACAGGCAGTCTGGTAGGGGAGTGCTACCTACACAGCGCTGTGTATGTGGGGGCGGGGAAGAAATTATGTGAAGGGAAGAGAGGACGCTGTTGGAGAGAGTGAAGGGGGGGGGTGGTACAGAGGACACACTCCATTGGGGGATGGGGGGCACAGGACACTACCTGCGACACTGGGTCTTCTTCATGCTGGTATTACATTTCCACCAGGTTGTCCAGGTAGATCTCAACCTCTGCCTACCCCTGTACTAACCAAACACTTTTTGTTCTGTGTTGTCGTTGAAGAGTTCCACTCACCTCTTGAATCTCAGTAGGGCAGTAAAAAGGGGGGGGGGGACCCATTGGAGCAGCGGTCCCTGCAGGAACCAGAGAACACATATTTCAGCAGCTATGGATGCAGGACTTTTCCTTTCAGAAATGAACACCAGCAGCCGCTGGGACTTAGTGGTTGGGGAGATGAGATGCTTGGATAAAAATAAGAGCCACTCAGCAGAGGAGTTTACTTTAAATTCCCTCAGGGTACACACATTATGAGAAAAAAACATGTAAGCAGGCTAACCTCTCCATCTGAAATAGTTAGGTCAGCAAAAGCTACCCACAATTTTTTTTATGAACAGTTTACGTTAAAACAAACCTGTGATCCAAGCCGAGATCACACACTGAATCACTTCCTGGGAGGCCCATGACCTGTTGAGAGCCGAGGACTGGTCCATTAACCTAATTAGTTACAATAGGAAACCTTTAAGTATGGCGGCTAATTGGTGAAAACCAGAAACCCTAGTTGCAGCCACAACAAGGTGTGGGGGGGGGGGGGGGGCTTAAGAGAGGCATCAGAGATGAGCATAGATCAATCAGTGGAAGATCTACAGATGGCACAGAATTATGCAGCCTGACCATGATAAAACCACACACACAAAGTACTAACAGACTGAGGGTACGCTAGCATGAGGTCCTCTTTTCTTTAGCCATTGTCAAAGTGAAGGAACAATCTCATGGGAGGTTGTAGATGGCAGGCTCAATGCAAGTAGAGGCAGCCACAAGCTCCAATATGAGCCCATACAGCGGATATGAACCCTGCCAAGTTCTTCTAAACAAAAGACCAATAAATGTGCATTTTTGGTGGTGAGGTAGGTGCCTAAAAAAAAAAAAGAGGAAATTTGTGCAGCACGTTCCGCTGCCCCTTTATATTACTTGGGCCTGAAGACTTTTTTTTTTCCCTCAATCAAAAGTTTATTGAAACTTAATACATAAAGAATAGAACATTTGGTGTTACAGAGGCGTATAATATTGAATGAAGTTATGTTAACGACATCTTATAACATACAAAGAGCTTGCTTATATTTCTGAGAACAAATTGCAAGATTAGCAGTTGGCCAAACAAAAGCAATTCTCAAGGTCACATTTAAAAAATAAATAAATAAAATAAAAAGGAGTAGGCGTGTTATTTGTAATTTTTGGCCGTTTCATCAGGAACTGGTTGAAAGTCAATCTGTGGGTGGTCTTGTCGGCCCACATCCTTTTGTCTACAAATCAAAAAGGAACCCAGTGGAAAATTGTCAGCCAAGCAGCGACTGCATCCAGATGCAGTTACTGTTTAAGTATTGTGACAGCCGAAGTAGTCATCTGCCAATTCAATAACCAGCAGAGGAGATTTCAATGGAGGAAAAAATCAACATATGAAATCTCAGTGTATGGCCAGCTTTACCCAATGACACCCCCTCGTCACTGCATATCCACCTGTATAAACTCCATTGGCAGAGCTTTGCCTGGGGGAATAATGCCAATACCCCTCCCCCCACCCATATTACAGTGTTTGGGCCTGGCGTGGCTGTTCAAGCTTTTGTTTAAAATGGTTAATTTCCTAATGGTTAGGAGAACAAATGGCCACTCTGGGGTGGGAGGTTCAATAGTGCAGGAAGGCAGTGCGATTGGGTTGTTGGTAAATATACAAAAGTCTAAAGAGGAGATAGGGTCACTTTGCCCTGAATGATTAAAAAGGGACTGATCCCTATTAAAGATCCAAGATAAGTGTGACTGCTCACAGGTCATATCAATGGATTCTTCTGTATGTAAAGCGTCTGTATATACAAATGACAAATTTGCCTAAAATGTAAAGTTATCTCCCTCCAAGTCTGCCAATGGGCTGAATTACACCCCCCCACACACACACCACACACACACACACACACACACAAATAATGTGGAGGAAGGAATCTTCCTCATTGGGACATCGTATTCAGACGCTGGGACTCTCTGCTGTCACAATACAGATCAGCAGCCGCCGATCAAGAAACATTTTCCTGACGAAGTTCTGTTGAACAGGGACAGCCACACAGATCGAAATTTGTCTGGTCAAGTTTCAATCCAGCTATGGGCAACTTAAATCATGTGCCAACCCATTCCTTGAGAAAATGTGTAAACTGCATAAAAGCATTCAGGCTCTTTAAGGTGTGGCAATCCTGTGACGTCTCCTCTCCCAGTAATTACTGAACAACAATAGTCTTTTGAAGCCAACAAAACGAAGAATGCAAGTATTCCGAAGGAAGGGTAGAAACCACGACAAGTCAGACTGCCAATATTTACTTTTTAAAGTAAACCTCAGCCGGAAGTTCACACCTTTATCTGAAAAAATGTCTGAAAGAGGGCCAGTGCCGACTAAAGCCAGGTCCACACTACAATTTTTTAACGTTCAACCCTGCAGGTTGAACGAATAAAAAAAAAAAACACATAAAAAAACCTCCGCTCAGAGCCCCTGTACTAAAACACGCAAGGTTAGTTGTGCGATCTCCCCCGCTGAGCTGTTGTGTTCCGATAGGGGGACGCCAGAACACTGATCAGCGCTCGCTGAGAGCGCCAATTGGAAGTCAGTTGGATGCTGTTTTCCAGCATGCACATCCGACAGAAGCCGGCTTCTTTCGGACGTTTTTTTTTTTTTTTGTGAACAGCCAATCTGGCATCGTACGAGAAAACAATTCTCATGCTTGTCCCATTGAATAATTTTGCATGTACCGATAATGTGGAAATCCACAAGCCCACCTACCATAGCATCATGGATAGCGAAAGTGGAGGAAATAAGATATATGGAGGACCTCGTCCTCACAGCCCAGCATAGAAAAGAAACATTCTCTAACACCTGGCAGTCGTGGATTATCTTTATCTACTCGGCAGAGGGCCAGGCGCTTAAGGGAACCACAACAGACACACAAAGTGGCACTCCGCCACCGCCAATCCCATCTGACACACATTTGAATTACTAATGACCCATGTTTGTGGGTCCGAGTACCCGCGTACCCCCCACCTTCCCACTACAGCTCCCCCTCCCCTCTTCTTTCTCTCTTTTCGTACTACTCTCTACTCTAATATTCTACCTTTAACCAATCCCACCCTAAACTGGGGGGGGGGGGGGGGGGGGGGGGGGGGGGGGGGGGGGGGGGGGGGGGGGGGGGGGGGGGGGGGGGGGGGGGGGGGGGGGGGGGGGGGGGGGGGGGGGGGGGGGGGGGGGGGGGGGGGGGGGGATTTACTTCTCTCTCTAATTTCCACCTTTTTTCCAACATAAATAAGAAAAACCGAGGACCTGGGCCCATGTCCTCGGTACTGCACAACACGACAACCTCAAGCACAAATACCCTAACGGAGCAAAGGGAACTAACAGGCAGAACTAGACACCTAGGAAGGAACAAGCTGCTGAAACAAAATTAAAGACATCAGAGGACACAGTAGCCCAGGCACACTAAGTGACAATACACCATGGAGAGTAACCTCTAACAATTTGTCCACACTTAGATATGTTTAAACCCTGTTTTTCTTTTCCTTACTACATTAAGACTGTGTAATGTAATGTATTCAGACTGTTTTGAATAAGTGGTTTGTCTTGATACCCGTACTATTTTGTAATGTATCGACCCGACAGGGTCCCTTTCCTGAATAATTTTGCATGAATTGTCATAATCGGCTCTCAAAAGCAAAGAACGAACAATCAGATTATCATAGCTCCCAACTGTCCCTGATTTCGAGGGACTGTCCCTGATTTGGAGCAATGTCCCTCATTCCGGTCTGATCTATATAGCTGTATATAAAATGCACTTTTTATCTATCAAAAAGTGTTTTCCAGCGCTTTCATCAGATTTCTAAATTGCTGCATTTGTAAATTCCAAAAGCCAATATAATGGAATAGTAGTGGTTAAAAAAAAAAAAAAAAAAACACTTGTGGGTTTAACCAATCTTGTTTTTTGTACAATTCTCCTTTAAGGGGCGTGTCCTATGCCTGCATACTTTTGCTGATAGTTGTCCCTCATTCCCATCTCAAAAAGTTGGGCGGTATGGATTATTGTACGATCGCTTCGAAAGCAGAAATTTTTCTGATCTGGTGTACACAGGTTAAAAAAAAATAAATAAAGAATTCCCCCATCATAATGAGCGTTGATGGGGGAATCCTTCCTGCTGAGCCATTGTGTTCTGATGGCTGGGAAACCTCCTGCTGTCAGAATACAAGAATTCCTGCTTGTAGCCCCAACAGACAGATGCCAGATTGGTGACTCAGATGTTCTCTACAGCCTGGTCACCCCTCCCTGCTTCCCCTATAAGTGGACAGGGAAGTGAGCAGCAGACGGGCGAAGACGAGTCATTTCTTTGGCGCTCTCCTTCAGTCATGTAGAAACGCCCATTAGTAGAGGGAAGGGCAGCAATGGGAGCCAGTCTGCTGTACAGGCGATTACAAGAGGCTCATATGCAGACAGGTTTAGGTACTTCCATTAGATGCAGTGAAAAAAAATATATATTTTATTTTTTTTTTAGAATGTGTTACTGAATTGGTTTCTTCTAAACTTGCCTAGAGTTCCACTTTAAGGGGTTGGTTCATTTTATAACAACATTTTTACAGTGCAGTTAAGGGGCCCGACAGTTTAAAAATCATGATGCAGTGTAGACAAGGTGAGCTCTGTTTAAATGATGTACCTGTGGGCCATGCGGGATTTCCACAAAGCCTGGCAAAAAAAACAAAAAAAACAACGAACACACAAACAGACACACTAGCATTGAGTGATGTGGGCCATCCTTAAAGTAAACTCGGATAGATAGAACACCGAGCGTGCCCTCATTATCACAAGCCCTCTTTTTCATCCACAGAACATGCGCCATCCAATCCGCACGCTGCACATGTGCCAGAAAAAGATTGAGGTTTCTCTTTTCTATAAATTCTTTATTTTCTTTTCACAAAGATAGTTTCATAGTTATACATCAAAATATCCATCCATCTTATCTTCTATTTAGTAGCATCATCTAAATAACAAAATATTGATGTTTCTTATCTAATCACTGGGACAAGAAAATTTGAAGGGGCAGGATGGAGACTTCTGTCCATGTACACAAAAGGGGGTCATTTACGAAAGGCAAATCCACTTTGCACTGCAAGTGCACTTGGGAGGTGCAGTCACTGTAGATCTGAGGGGGAAGATCTGAAATGAGGGGGGAAGCTCTGCTGATTTTATCCAATCATGTGCAAGCTAAAATGCCGTTTTATTTTCCTTGCATGTCCCCCTCAGATCTACAGCGACTGCACCTCCAAGTGCACTTGCAATGCAAAGTGGATTTGCCTTTCGTAAATAACCCCCAAAGACTTTGAGCAGAGTTTAGGAGCGGCTGCGGTCAGGGGAGCTTCAACCTCCCTCAACGTGGAAGAATCATGTCCAGAATATAAATGTTGTAATCACAGGCCACAAAAATCCAGACACGATTTTGCTGCGATTAGAGCAGGCTATGTGTACATGAAGCCCAACACTACACGTGGTTTTGTTCAGGAACGTTTATTCATTCCAAAACCAAATATTAAAAATGCAAAATTAATTTTGAAGGACATTGGTCAAGTAATTGAATATACCAAGAATTTTCTGTGACTTCATACGAATGGTCATTCGAAAATCTATTTGTTTGTGACCAACTTAAAAAGTGATAGTTGGTGACACCTCCCAGCCCTGCTGCACTTACCTCTATGGGTAATGCAGCTTCACCATGCCATAGCCCATTGCAGCGGTCCTGTCATTTTAAAACTGCACTGTTCTTCCTCTTGGACGCTGGGACAAATAAGAGCAGTTCCGATTGGCCAGTGTGGTCATGTGCCAGCCCTGATCTGATTCTTCCCAGCAGTCCTAAAGGGGGAAAAAAAAAAAGGAAGCTGCGTTTTTTTTTTTTTTTTTTTTGTGTGACCGCAGAACTGCTGCAGCGAGCTGCTTAAACGATAAACCTGTACCACCCACAGAAGTGCAGAGGGACAGGGAGGGCGTAGGGTGTTCACCTTTTCAGAAAAAGGTGAATGATCACCAAGTACCTGTTCACACCTGTGCGCCATGTCACACAAGAGAAATCCCCATTATGATCTACGAGGTCCATTCACACCCATGCAACACACAACTTTGGTGCATTTTCTGCCCAATATACCTAAATAGGAGCGCAAATGCATAAACAAGGCATGAAAATTAAAAAAAAAAAAAAAAAACACATGTACGCAGATGCTTTAGTGATCTTTGATCCCTCCCACAGATTCCTGGCTCTGCTTAAAAACGAGCAATCCGATTGGTTACTAGGGGCAACCTCCCCACCATTAGGACTGTTTCTGTACAAACAGCCTCATGTACAGCCGCCCTTGCCCTTTAAGACACAAAAGGCAGCCGGTTCTGCCTGCACAATCCAGCCTTTATGAGGTTACGCTTGTGCCAATGTTTGCGAAACAATGAACAGACCTGTGGGAGGGCCTGCAAAACAGCAACACGCCCTGGCAAATTACTGCCAAGCACCAATGCTCCTAATTATGTGAAATAGACAGAAATAGAGCCGATCCCATGGCTGAGCACAGACACCGGGGGATTTCTCTGCAGTTGTGTGCGATACGCTGCTCCTTCCCAGCACAACAGATGGAACGTGTTTTGATTCAGCTCTTAGTTCTCAGTGCGAGGATTCTGTGGTCCAGTCAACAGGATTTTCCCCAAATATTCCGCTATCACATTACTGCACTACGCCAACGACCATCTGCGTCTAATCTGGCCACATAAAAAACCCCAATGCTATTTTAGAAGTTTTTTTTTTTTTTTTTTTTTTAACTTGCTATTACGCAATTTGGCAACTCTGAAATGGAAAAAAAAAAAAAAAACTCAAACGAGGAAAACAAGAAATTTTAAGTGAAAGTACAAAAAATAAAAATCCCAACCTAATCCAACCAGAAACCAGTCGACCCAGGTGTGTACTTACCTGTCTGACAGTAGTGTCCACCTCTAGCCAGAAACTTCTGGCTCTAGGCACACCTATGCAGAACCTCAAATTGCGCTGCCCATAGATGGATGAAAGCACCAGAATTAGAAATGGAGCTTACACAGCGTTGTACTTCCCCACTCCAAAGGAGCGATTTAGCAGCACTGCAAGTCAAGTACAAGTGGGTCATGGGTCAGCTTTCAAAAGGCTAAGGCCCCTTTCACACTGATGCGCTAAAGTTCTAAAAATAGCGCCTTCAAACAGCCGCTGCTGTCTCTCCAGTGTGAAAGCCCGAGGTGCGGTGCGCTTGCAGGACGCTGAAAAATGTCCTGCAAGCCACATTTTTGGAGCGCTGTATTTACCGCTCCTAAAGCGCCCCTTCCCATTGAAAACAATGGGGCAGCGCTCCAAACCCGCCTGCAAAGCGCCGCTGCGCGGGCGTTTTTAACGCTTTTTCGGTCCGCTAGCGGGGCAGTTTTACCTAGCCGAAAAGCGCTGCTAAAACGACGGTAAAGCAGCGCTAAATATAGCGCTGCTTTACCGCCAGCGCGCCCAACGCCTCGGTGTGAAAGTAGCGTAAAGCTGGCCATACACTAGTCAAAAAAAATCGTTCAAATTGGACCATTTGTTCGTTTTTCATCCAGTTACTGGGCACGAAGAAGGCAAGGGGTAACTGGGTCAACCAACGCAGGTGCTGAGTCTGCGTGAGATGAGCCTATAACCCACAAGAATGGGAAAGAGGGAAATTGGACTATATCGGTACTATTGAGTAATGTAGACAGGGACTAGAGTAAAAATATTTTTAGAAAAAACAATAAATTTTAATAGACAAAACACATTACATGATCGACACTAAAACAGTGTTGGGTTGCATAAAAACAAACAAGCAAATTAATCCCTCCTTTACAATCATCAAACTGGACTACTGGGCACAAATAGAAAAAAAATAAAATAGCGAAGGTACAGATGGAAAATTCTGCCGAATGAACGATAAATTGAAAGGTTAATGTGTGTTCTCGTCCGAACTGTTTGCACTAGGCGTATATGACAAAACGAACAAAAAACTGATTAAATTGTTCATAAATTAATCAAAATGTGGTCATTACATGATGGCTCCGTTCACACTTGTGTGACTCCAAAGTCGCATGAGTTCCATTACAACTTTGATGCAACTTTACACTCTCTGGCACTCAAGTTGCAGCAAAGTAGTGCAGGAACCTTTTCAAAGTCGCAAGATTCAAACAGGTGCCTTTGACAACAATGGGCTGTAACTTTATGTGTCAAAAGTCACATGACAAGTCACACAAGTGTGAACGGAGCCGGTGACAAGTCTTTTTCCCCTAAACTTAAAGTGGAAGGGTGGTTCTTGGGCCTAAAGTCAGTGAAAATGAGGCCCCAGCAATAAAGCCAATCATACCCATGGTGTCTGAACTTAGCCAAGACTTCTACTTCCAAAATGTTTCAACTGGAGTACAGGTCCATGTTATTAAATGGTAAGGTCTTGTATTTTTAGATTTAGGCTTGCTTAAAAAATAAATAAATGAAAAAATAAATAAAAAACACACACAAACTAAGTAAACAGTAATAATATATAATCTATACAGTAGACCAGCATGTCTCAATTTTTCAGTGGCCACACCCTTTAAAAGTATGCAAAATCTCAACGCAACCCAGTGCAAAGTGTAAAAGGAAAATGTTACTCATCAATGGGAGACCCAAGACGATGCGCACACAACAAAATCACAGCGTCCTCCCATCCATCTCTGACCCAGGGCAACTCAAATGGCACCCTTCCTCTGAAACACGACGACTATGAAACAAAGTGACAAGCTAGAATTAAATCTTTGGAGTCCCCAGATGATTCATAGGACTCAATGTTTGGGGTCCCAAAGTACTTCGAGAGTCAAGTTTAGGGTTCTCAGCAATCCCCATTGAAACAAGAAAACACAGCCAACGTTCCCCAATGGTAGGACCATCCTTTATTACCGTCATACGGTCCAATCTATTCCACCTGTAATGTACGAATACTCCAACCATCTACCACACTGTGCAGTAACTCACGTCATCTGCTCATCTGTAGTACAGGGCTCTTCCATCTATACAGAGAAATCAATTGCTACTCACCGAACCCCAACTTTCCATGACCCTAAACCTACAGCTTACACAACCGGGTTTTATTTACCAACACAATCAAACTGCTACCAAAACCCAATATGATAAAGTTTAGATCTATGGGGGCCGGAGGCAGTACTGAGCGCCTCCCACCTCTCCTCTAGGGGCGCAGCACTGAGCCCCCCCTCTCTTCTATGGGTGGGCACAGCACTTAGTCCCCACTCTTCTCTATGGGTGGGCACAGCACTGAGTCCCCACTCTCCTCTATTGGGGGGGGAAGCACTGAGTCCCCACTCTCCTCTATTGGGGGGGGCACTGAGTCCCCACTCTCCTCTATTGGGGGGGGAAGCACTGAGTCTCCACTCTCCTATATTGGGGGGGGAAGCACTGAGTCTCCACTCTCCTATATTGGGGGGGGAAGCACTGAGTCTCCACTCTCCTCTATTGGGGGGGAAGCACTGAGTCTCCACTCTCCTATATTGGGAGGGGAAGCACTGAGTCCCCACTCTCCTCTATTGGGGGGGGGCAGCACTGAGTCCCCACTCTCCTCTATTGGGGGGGGGGGCAGCACTGAGTCTCACTCTCCTCTATTGGGGGGGCACTGAGTCCCCACTCTCCTCTATTGGGGGGGGGAAGCACTGAGTCCCCACTCTCCTCTATTGGGGGGGGGGGGGGGGGAGCACTGAGTCCCCACTCTCCTCTATTGGGGGGGGGGGCAGCACTGAGTCCCCACTCTCCTCTCTTGGGGGGGCACTGAGTCCCAACTCTCCTCTATTAGGGGGGGCACTACTGAGTCCCCACTCTCCTCTATTGGGGGGGGGGGCAGCACTGAGTCCCCACTCTCCTCTATTGGGGGCAGTACTGAGTCCCCACTCTCCTCTATTGGGGGGGGGGCACTGAGTCCCCACTCTCCTCTATTGGGGGGGGGGCAGCACTGAGTCCCCACTCTCCTCTATTGGGGGGGGCACTGAGTCCCCACTCTCCTCTATTGGGGGGGGCACTACTGAGTCTCCTCTCTTGGGAGGGCACTGAGTCCCAACTCTCCTCTATTGGGGGGGGGGGCACTGAGTCCCCACTCTCCTCTATTGGGGGGGGGCAGCACTGAGTCCCCACTCTCCTCTATTGGGGGGGGGGCAGCACTGAGTCCCCACTCTCCTCTATTGGGGGGGAGCAGCACTGAGTCCCCACTCTCCTCTATTGGGGGGGGGGAGCAGCACTGAGTCCCCACTCTCCTCTATTGGGGGCAGTACTGAGTCCCCACTCTCCTCTATTGGGGGGGGGGGAGCAGCACTGAGTCCCCACTCTCCTCTATTGGGGGGGGGGGGGGGCAGTACTGAGTCCCCACTCTCCTCTATTGGGGGGGGGAGCAGCACTGAGTCCCCACTCTCCTCTATTGGGGGGGGGGCACTACTGAGTCTCCACTCTCCTCTCTTGGGGGGCACTGAGTCCCAACTCTCCTCTATTGGGGGGGCACTGAGTCCCCACTCTCCTCTATTGGGGGGGGGCACTACTGAGTCTCCACTCTCCTCTCTTGGGGGGGCACTGAGTCCCCACTCTCCTCTATTGGGGGCACTACTGAGTCCCCACTCTCCTCTATTGGGGGCACTACTGAGTCCCCACTCTCCTCTATTGGGGGCACTACTGAGTCCCCACTCTCCTCTATTGGGGGCACTACTGAGTCCCCACTCTCCTCTATTGGGGGGGGGGGGCACTACTGAGTCTCCACTCTCCTCTATTGGGGGGGGGCACTACTGAGTCTCCACTCTCCTCTATTGGGGGGGGGGGCACTACTGAGTCCCCACTCTCCTCTATTGGGGGGGGGGGGGCACTACTGAGTCTCCACTCTCCTCTATTGGGGGGGGGCACTACTGAGTCTCCACTCTCCTCTATTGGGGGGGGGGCACTACTGAGTCCCCACTCTCCTCTCTTGGGGGGGGGCACTACTGAGTCCCCACTCTCCTCTCTTGGGGGGGGGGGGGCACTACTGAGTCCCCACTCTCCTCTCTTGGGGGGGGGGCACTACTGAGTCCCCACTCTCCTCTATTGGGGGGGGGGGGAAGCACTGAGTCCCCACTCTCCTCTATTGGGGGGGGGGGGGCACTGAGTCCCCACTCTCCTCTATTGGGGGGGGGAGCAGCACTGAGTCCCCACTCTCCTCTATGGAGAGAGTACTCTCCCCAGCCCCGCTCAGTCCTGTAGCCCGGTGCCCCCCTCATGCCTGTGCTCACACCTCCTCCGTCTCCGGGGTCGCACACTCACCCAGAAGATGAAGTTGAAGCCGAAGAGCAGATACTTGATGCACTTGGTCCCTCCTTTGACAGGCATGGTGACGGAGCTCGGGCGGCGGAGAAGAAGAGTGAAGAACTTGTTGGACAGACAGGGAAAAACTCCGTACAGGGTGTGCCGGACTCTCCCGTACTCAGCCTTCGCAGCCTATCAATCGCTCGGTACAGCGCCCTCTAGCGGCACACTCTCGACTACAGCCAGGCACCACACCTACTAGCTCCCCCCTCCGACCTATGAAGGGCTGTTTATGAAAAGGAAAACCTGGCAGAAGTGGAGCTGTTGGCTGCCCAATCAGCTTTCTTTTTTGGGAAACCTCACTGGGCACTGACTGTACGAGACTTCACATTTGCTGCTCTTTCCCCAGTTGTTTATAAATAGTAAAATCTAAAAATGTGACCTGCTATGGTATATTCATCTCATGTTTTTATGGAGAAAGCCACACACAACCTCCCCTTTCTTTCTTTCTTTCCCCTTTCTTTCTTTCTTTCTTTCCCCATTTCTTTTGTTCCCCCTTCTTTCCCCCTTTCCTTTCTTTCTTTCTTTCTTCCCCACTTAATTTCTTTCTCCCCTTCCTTTCTTCCTCCCCTTCATTTCTTCCCCCCTTTCTTTCTTCCCCCTTACTTTCTTCCTCCCCTTTCTTTCTCCCCCCTTTAATTCTTACCCTTTTTTTCTTCCCCCCTTCCTTTCTTCCTCCCCTTCCTTTCTTTCTTCCTTCCCTTCCTTTCTTCCTCCCATTCCTTTCCTCCTCCCCTTTCTTTATTCCCCCCTTTATTTCTTTCTCCCCTTTATTTCTTTCCCCCCTTTCTTTCTTCCCCCCTTTCTTTATCCCCCCTCCTTTCTTTCTTCCCCCCTCTCTTTCTCCCCCCTTTCTTTCTCCCCCCTTTCTTTCTTCCTTCCTCCCCTGTCTTTCTTCCCCCCTTTCTTTCTTCCCCCCTTTCTTTCCTCCTCCCCTTTCTTTCTTCCTCCCCTTTCTTTCCTCCTCCCCTTTCTTTCTTGCTCCCCTTTCTTCTTCCCCCCTTTTTTTATTCCCCCCTTTCTTTCCTCCTCCCCTTTCTTTCTTCCCCCCTTTCTTTCCTCCCCCCTTTTTTTCTTCCCCCTTTCTTTCTTCCCCCCATTTTTCCCCACACTTTCTTTCTCCCCCCCTTTTTTTCTCCCCACTTTCTTTTTTTCTTTCCCCCTTTCTTTCTTTGCCCATTTCTGATTACTAAGATCGGTGTGATCAGATGCTTTCACTACTTAAAAATGGCACTGTTTACATCTGAGAAAAACTTTTTTCCCTTTAAAATTTATCACAGTCTTGAGGCACCCCATTCTAAAATGTAAAAACTGGACTAATAGTTTAACATAACGTGGCAACATCCACAGACATAAGACACCCATCATTAAAGGTGATTTTTTTTTCCAAAGCAAATACAACTTTGCACACTGATACTGACTAGTATTCCAATGTTTCTATTCTCCTTCAGTTTCTCTCCCTAAGGCCCCTTTCACACTGGGGCGGGAAGCCGCAGTGACGGTAAAGCAGCGCTATATTTAGCGATGCTTTACCGTCGTTTTAACCACGGTTTTCGGCCGCTCGCGGTGCGGTTTTACCCCCCGCGAGCGCCGAAAAAGGGTTAAACCCCCCCGCAGAGTGCCGCCGTAGCAGCGCTTTGCGGCGGTATTGCCGCGGTTTCACCGCGGTGTCCCATTCTAATCAATGGGAAGGAGCGGTATCCCACTCCAAAGATGCTGCTAGCAGGACTTTTTTTGTCATCCTGCTAGCGCACCGCCCAGTGTGAAAGCCCGCCGGCTTTCACACTGGAGTTAAAGGGGCCGGATTTTTTCATGCGGTGAACAGGCGATATTTTTAGCGCTGTACCGCATGAAAAACGCCCCAGTTTGAAAGGGGCCTAACTAAAAGCTAATATGGCCCCAATGATGATGGAGAGGGTCATTGATTATTAGGACATTGGCAGCTAGAAGGTTGTAATGGTGTACAATAAAAAACAGTGGCTTTGTGTAACTAAAAGCAGGCTTGATCCACCCAATGGCTTTTACACGATGTTTGAGCAATTTTAGGAATTTGCCAAGGCACCCCTAAAGAAACCTGAAGGCACCCCATGGTGCCTGGGCACCCTGATTGAAGAAGGCTGTCCTAGACCATAAAGGTGATCAGAGATAATCCAGTCTCCAACCACCTCTGTTTTAAGCTGGTGCAACTGCTGGATCGGATGCCAGGCTTCCCCCGCCGGTAAAAGCAATCCAGCAGTTAATTAACAGCTAGGATTGCTTTTACTTTACAGAGCATTTCCGGCTGAAAATGTTAATACTGAGGTTATGGCTGACAGCTGCAGCCATAACTATATAACCACTTTCAGTCCATGACGTACATGTATGTAAGTGGTTACTGTGGTCAACCGGTTAAGATTCCTTTGCGGCTTCATAGACAACTGCCCACTGAGCATGCATGAGCCATGCTGTGCTTTGTGAATGGACATGATACCGGTCCCAGATGGTTGTGGGGAAGGCTGGGGGAGGAGAACTTCACTGTAGCGATCCAACTGGAAGTGGGAATGGGTACCTGTCAAAACCAGATACCTGCTCCCCCCCCCCAAAAAAAGTGACAAAAATAGTAGGGTAGGATGGCATAAAGCAGAACCTCCCTTTTAGGGTAAAGTTCTGCTTTAATGATACAATACTGCATCTGTTTTATCTTCACATGAACACAGATTTTCGATATTTAAATTGCCTTAAAAGCCCCCTTTAAAGAGGAAGTAAAGCCTCTTAAAAAAAAAAAAAAAAAAAAAATTTTTTAAATAAAAAATGTAACAAAATACACACCCTGCAAGGCAAAGGCATAATGAGTATTTTTTTTTTTATTTTTACTAGTAATGGTGGCGATCAGCGACTTGGCAGCGGGACATGCCAATGCCATAATGTACAGAGACAGTGCCACCCTTGCCATAGGCAAAGGCATAATGAGCTAGTATGCATAGCATACTAGCTCATTATGAATGACTTACCTGAGCAACGAAGCCCCTGAAGCGGTCCTCATCTGCACGATCTTCTGCGTCGCCATCAAACCTGGAGTGACTTCCGGGTCTCGCCGCTCCAGCGCTGTCATTCGCTGGAGCGGCGCATGACGTCACTCCCGCGCATGCGCACGAGAACGGCATATCGCCGTAAAAAAAAAAAAAAACGCAAAATGATACGGGGGCGGGGGGTGGGTTGTGGCGGCTGTTGTATGACTCGGATGGACAATGGTCGTGGTGGCTGGACAATTTTTTATTTTTTTTTACATTGATTAGTTCTGTGTTCAGGTTGCCCGGGCCCCCTGCTGGCCGGGCCCGGTGCAACGGGGGTGTCTACGCTATGCCGTAGATAGCGGTGCCTTTGCTTTTCTAAATATCTCCTAAACCATGTAGGTTTAGGAGATATTTATTGGACCTCAAAGTGGTTTGTAAGGGTTTATAACCACTTTAATGGGGTTATTTTCCACTCACATGTCCCATAGCAGCCTTGTGGGTTTCTATGGCTATTGTTACACCACTGATATTTGTGTAAAGTTTTGGCTATTCATACACTTCTTCTATTGTCTGAATAGCAGCAAATAAACCTCAATCAGTCCTAGACAATGTTGATATTGAATGCCTTATCTGTTAAGATTACCAGTCCTGTTAAATCTGATAGGTCTTCTTTCCAGGAATGTGGTACCTCCACTCCTATCTCTGTTTCTAGTCTGGAAATGTAAACAAGAACTGGTGGTATTTCTTCATTCCAGTAGTAAAAGAGGTTTCTTTGATGTGAGAATGTTATAGAATGTGAAAACGGGTTCATGTGACAAGGTGATTGTTATAATAATTACAATACATGCTTCCTTCTTGGCCCTAAACAAATTAAACCAAAATTTCTAAATATCGAGTTGAAAAAGCTAAAAATTGTACCAATATTTTGCAGGGAAGAGCGGAGCTATCAATCACTGTGATGGAGTCTTCAGTTGAAGCCTAAGGATTAATGGAGGGATTTTTGCAAAACCGATTAGGTAGAAAAAAGATTTTTCTGAAGGCAAAACTCCTGATATGAACCTAAATGTATAGTTACATTTGCCCAGCATAGTTACATTATTGACATTACTGCCCCTTCAAGCCACCTTGTCAAGTCAGGAAATGCCTTGTTCTCCTGAAGAAAATAGGCGCTCTGGAAAATGGCGGTGGTGCCGAGCGAGTAACCCCCATTGGTATGCAGTGGGGTAGGTATACGGGACCTGGACGATAGCAGTGATCACTGTAGTAGTGCCACCTATTATTGTGCTTTCTAGCTTCCACAACAATCCCTCAGGTATGAGATATGAATACTTACATTGGCCCAGGATGAACTTATACTATGTAATTAAGATCATACCTGGAGTTCAGCTTTTCTCAGACAGTACATGGCATAGGATCTTATGCCGCGTAAACACGGTCAGACTTTCCGGCAGAAAAAGTCAGACGGAATCTTATCATCGGATATTGCGATCGTGTGTGGGCCTCATCAGACTTTTTTTTTTTGAAAATTCTGACGGACCTAGAAATAGAACGTGTTTTAAATATTTTCCCGATAGGAATCAATTCCTATTGGGAAAACCGCTCGTCTGTATGTTGTTCCGGCGGACCAAAAATGACGCATGCTCTGAAGCAAGTACGAGACGGGAGCTATTGGCTACTGGCTATTGAACCTCCTTTTTCTAGTCCCGTCGTACGTGTTGTATGTCACCATGTTCTAGACAGTCGGACTTTGGTGCGATCGTGTGTAGGCAAGACCGCTTGAGCGTAACCTTTGCGTAACTCTGTCGAAAAAAACGTCAGAGTTTATTCCGACGGAAAAAACGATTGTGTGTGCGTGGCATTAGTCTTAACCATGGGTTATGTGCAGCTACTTTCAGGTGACTGGACACTGGCAAGAAAAGACTGCAGCAACATCTCCTACATAAGACCCCTCCCCCACTCCCAGCTAGCCTTAGTTTTTTTTTGCTAGTATCCTAAGGTTATGTGCATCTTCTCTACTGAGAGAAGCTTACCTTTTTTTAAATTTTCTTTTCTCAAGACTCTTCTAGCCTAGCTGCTCGAAAGCATCCTTTATGCAGATGTCCAGATCTAAAGAGACATCATGTCAGAGGTACTCACCCGGGCCGAAATGCTGAGAGCTGCTCCCCTTGCGACTAGGTGCACAATGCCTCTGGAGTGGATACAGAGGTCACCGGGCACAAAGATGCACGGATTGCCAGCAGGTGTGTTGCAGGTGGTGTGCAGTAGCGACGTTGACCAGGAGAGGCTGATGCTGCACTGGAAGTAGACACCTGGCAGGACCGTGATGAGGCAGAGGTTATGTAGGTACCAGAGGGTGTACTGGAGGAGGACCCTTAGGTGCATGTGAGAGCTAGCAGTCCAGAACACCGAGCAGAGGGTCAAACACAGGTAACTACAGAGAATGTCCAGTAGGCAAGCCAAAGGTCAAACATGGGTAATCCGGCAGAAGAGGTATCGGTAGCAGGCCAGGGGTTAAACACAGGTTAGTAACTCAGAGAATGTCCAGTAAGCAGGCCGAGGGTCAAACACAGGTAATCAGGCAGCAGAGGTATCCAGGAGGCAGGCCAGGGGTCAAACACAGGTTAGTAACTCAGAGAATGTCCAGCAAGCAGGCCGAGGGTCAGGCACAGGTAATCAGGCAGCAGAGGTATCCAGGAAGCAGGCCAGGGGTCAAACACAGGTAAGTAACTCAGAGAATGTCCAGCAAGCAGGCCGAGGGTCAAGCACAGGTAATCAGGCAGCAGAGAATATCCAGCAAGCAGGCCGAGGGTCAAGCACAGGTAACAGCAGCGGTGGTCAAGCGGGTTCCGGGTCATGCACAGGTAATCAAGCAGGTACAGGATACAAGGTACTGGATACAAGGTACAGGATACAGGATACTGCATACAAGGACTGGAGCCAGGACTCAGGAAGAGACAACAAACCAGCGATTTGTGAAGAGACAGAGGAAGCCTTTTATAGGCCAGGTAAGTGGTCAGGTGGGATACCCGGACGAGTGCGCATGCGCACTCGTCCTCTGTCAGCGCCGCGCACAGCGGTGAGCCGCACTGGCTGAGCTGCATCCGATGCCCGAGCGCCATGGACCCGCGCATGCGCACCCGCTACCCGGCGTACCTGTACTGTTCGCTGAGCCGCTCTACCGCGCGTGCGCATCCCCGGAACCCGGCGACGGAATACGGTATTTCCCTGACACATCAGCTGAGCCTTGGGGGACTGCACCCAGACCTCCTCTGGAAGAAGATGTAGGGCCAGGCTTCAGGCACTAAATCCTGCATGGGCACACACCTTGGCATGTAGTGTATTGCCCCGAGTTGGCTGCAGAGTGCTCAACAGGTCCAGGGCCATGGTCCATGTCCCTGAAGATCCTCTTAGGGGTATGTCCATCATGAAGGGGAAGCCAGGATGAGACTTATCTCTAACATCCTGCTCCAACTGATGAAGATATCTGTTCGTTTTAAGTTGCCTTTCCCTCATCCTCAGTGTGCTGTTGCTCCAATCCCCTGGTGGCTTGTTGCACAGTGCAGTACTTCAACAGTACTTGAACCCAAAAAGCATCTAATGCCGCGTACACACGACCGGACTTTCCAGCAGAAAAGGTCAGACGGAATCATTCCGTCGGATATTCTGAACGTGTGTGGGCTTTATCAGACTTTTTTCTTCAAAAATTCAGATGGACCTAGAAATAGAACATGCTTTAAATCATTCCGACAGAATCAATTTCTATCGGGAAAACCGTTCGTCTGTATACTGGTCCAACGGACCAAATATGACGCAAGGGCAGCTACTGGCTACTGGCTATTGAACTTCCTTTTCTAGTCCCGTCATACGTCATCGCGTTCAAAACGAACAGACTTTGGTGTGATCATGTGTGGGCAACTCCGTTCGGTCGGAACTCCGTCGGGAAGACCGTCAGAGTTTATTCTGATGGAAAGTCCGGTCGTGTGTACGCGGCATAAGGCTTCACCCTTGCCTCTACACAGCAGTGAAGGTCACAAGGCAGGATCTTTATTCTATTAGAAGTTGTAGAATACAGGAGTTGCAAATCAGCCCCTTTAGTCTCTCCTCCTGAGTCGGTCTTTAACTTTACTCTTGCAGCTGGACAAGGAAGGTTCTCCAACTGCTTCTGAGGAATTGGATCAGAATGAATTCTGTTGAAATCTTATCAAAACCACCCCCACTTATACCCTATTTCAGGTGTAATACTCATGTTTAGCATTAGAGGAGCCTCACTCTGCTCACCCTAAGGTCTCTAGCATAAGTGCTTTAAAAATGGCCAAACCTGCTAAGACCTTACCTCACATTAGTAGCAGAGTTTGGCTGTTCCTCAACCAGTTTTAAAGTGGTTCTAAAGGCTCAAGTTTTTTTTTTAACTTTGTGCATTTTGAGCCATGGTTTTGTGTGTGAATGGACATACAAAGCAGTAGCTTGGGAGCAAGCCTGCTTGGGTGTCCCCATTGCAAGCTGCTTGCTCTGGGGGCATATGGCAGGAGGGACGGAGACATGAGCACCAGTTGGTTAATAATTGGTTAATCATACACCTGACACTAATCCTACAAAATTCCTGACTTTGTGCAAGTGTACAAAGTGTGCAAGTGTAAGAACCGATGCTGGTTTGAAGCCAAATGGTAGTCACACAAACTATTGATTTGATTTCGATTTTTCTTCTTTTCGCTCACTTTGCATTTAGTAAATTGATAAAATAAACAATAACATTTTTAAAAGCATTCTTACTTTACAGCAATTATTCACACCTGCCTTAAACATTTGCAGAGTACTGTATCGAGAAAATCACTGGGTGTAAGGGTATCCCCCCCCCCCCCAAAAAAAAAATTCTTGTCTTCGTGCAGGCTGGTCTTCAATTATTTTGTCCCTTTCAGTCTTTAGAGAGAAGCTCCACCCAAAAGTGGGAACTCCGCTTGTTTGCTTGTTTGGGGGTGGGGGGGTATTGGGGAGCGGGTACCTGGGTTTGACAGGTACCCGCTCCCACTTCCTGGTGACTTCATCACGGCAAAGTCATCCGGAAGTTTGTCCCCCTTTTTTCCCCGCCACCAGGCCATTTACTGCTGGTTTCCCGTACAACAAAAAATGGCGGCAGCACCCGAGAGCCGATGGAAACATCGGCTGGGGTGAAGACACCGCAGGATCCCTGGACAGGTAAGTGTGCTAATATTAAAAGTCAGCAGCTGCAGTGTTTGTAGCTGCTGACTTTACATTTTTTATGAAGGAGCCTGGAGCTCCGCTTTAAACAGCAAACCTAAGCCTGGAGGACCCCTCCGTTAAAAAACTTGGACCTCCAAGCAAGCCAAGTCTGGGTCCAAGCCTTCTTCCCAATGAAGGGGCACCCTCACTTATCAGAGTGAGGGGTCATCTATTGGCCTTTTCAGCCATCTGGTCCCAAGAACTCTCAGACATGTGAGTTCAGAATGTAATTTCCAGTGACTACAAACTAGTTTTAGACTCACTTTAGGCTGGGTTCACATCTCCGCGGGGAGAGGCTCGCAGCAGGGGGTCCGGTGTGTCCCTGCTCACCGTTTCAGGTCCGATTTCAGTCCGAATTTTTGGCTGATACAGCAGGACCAAGGGGAACAAATATAGCCCCCCTCCAATAGAAAGTCAGATCACAACAGCAAAAAAATTAATTTGTAGATTAGGAGGAGGCTGAAAACAATAGAAAGTACTTTTTTGAGTTAAGAATATATATTTGAGTGGAATTTTTTTTCTTTAAACCAGAGTTTAGTGTCACTATAATTTGATCTAAATCCACTTGTGACCTGCATCAAGTGTCAGAGTTACCTTAGCAAAACCCGAAAAAGCAAGTCACAAACGCAATACGTTTGCCTGCCGTAGAATGCATGGTACACTAGATCATACAATCCAGTTGCTGTGCATTTTATAAAGTACTACATGCACTACTTTTGGTAATGAATGGGCTGAAATGGCACTGCAACCGGATCGCACGTGAATCGCACATTTCTGTGTGTTTCATTGTGTGAACTGACCCTTAGCACAAATTATGCAAGCAAAGGACACACCCTGCCACAACTCACTTTATGTGGACCACAAAGAATTAGTACACAAACTTTTCCTGAATACTGATTTTATAAAATAATATGAAATAATTTAGAGGCCTAAACATTAGAACCTGTGGACTAGGGGCTGCATTCAGCCTTTTGACATCAAGGGGACTATTTATACAAAATAAAAAATTTGCTGTGCAAATGCCCCAGTATTCACACAGCCATAGCAGATAATACCCATAATGTGTCTAAGGTTTCTTTCCTATAATTGTCAGCTCCATCTAGTGACCATAATGTGGTATTTACTAGATGGCACTGATGAGCATAGGACATAAACATATTAAACACATTATACAGATCATTGTGATGACTGTGCAAATGCTAAGACATTCACACAGCAAGTTTTTTATGAATAGACCCATTAATGTACTTGCACATGGCCATATTAAAATATGGCAACTAGTATCCAGGTTCATGCTGGCAAAATCTCACGACAAGATCCTGTGTAAAAAGTGCTCTGTACACTGTATGCTAGTATCCAGGTTCAGCATCTTCTCCCCAGGAGGGAAGAGGTGGTGGGTGGGGCTAGGTGTGTGCCCATCTTCACCCTTTCTCACACAGGTGGCTGTTGCACTTTGGCTGATGCAGCTGCTGAAGATGGGTTGAAATTTAGGAGGAGCAGAGATGGCAGCCAGGAAAGTCTTCATCCTCCAGTTATGTGGTAAAAGGCTGATGAAGAGCCTGCCTTGCCCCCCCCCCCCCTGCCTTGCCACTACACACTGCACTGTCACTACATATTACCCTACCCTACCACTATGAACTGCCTTGCACCAATCTGCCACTACATACTGGTCCCCAACCTGACCTGCCACTACATACTGGTCCCCAACCTGACCTGCCACTACATACTGGTCCCCAACCTGACCTGCCACTACATACTGGTCCCCAACCTGACCTGCCACTACATACTGGTCCCTACCCTGACCTGCCACTACATACTGCCCTGCCCTGATCTGCTACTATATACTGGTCTCCTACCTGACCTGCCACTACATACTGCCCTGCCCTGACCTGCCACTACCTGACCTGCCACTACATACTGCCCTGCCCTGATCTGCTACTATATACTGGTCGCCTACCTGACCTGCCACTACATACTGCCCTGCCCTGACCGGCCACTACATATTGGTCTCTACCCTGATCTGTCACTATATACTGGTCCCCAACCTGGCCTGCCACTACATACTGGTCTCTACCCTGATCTGTCACTACATACTGCCCTGCCCTGATCTGCCACTATATACTGTACTGGTCCCCAACCTGACCTGATCGATACAATATAGGAAAACGCTGGTTCCGTTCCTGCTCAACGCCACAAAGGGGCTTATCCCTAAAAAATGGCTGTGCATTGAGAAACCAGCCATAAAAAAGTGGTTACAGAGAGTGGAATATATAAACAATATGGAGTACCTCTGCGGTGCTGAACGGGGAAGGATCAAAGCCTACAGAGCTACTTGGACAAAATGGAATGCATTAAAACGTCTGAAACATATGCGCAGGGAATGCTAGACATAGGCTAAATTATACAGGTAACAATGAAAACAGATCCCGGGGGGAGGAGGGAGGGGGGGGGGGCTGGATAAGAGGGATAATATGATAGGAGAAAGATATAAATTAAAGATGCAGATAAGTTTTTTTTTTGTGTATATGTATAATACTTTTCAATACAAAAAAAATAAATAATAATAATAATATAAATTACATAGATGTTAAGTATATGCATATGGTGGTTCAGCAGCCCAGCTAACTTCACACGGTGGTGATATTTACCGGTCATTAATTCTAGGCAGGTGTGTGTTACGTCTGCTGGAACCATTGCATTTTGCTGGCTGCCTACTGATGCATTGAAAAAAAAAAAAGTCATAATAAATTAACACAGCCTTGACAACCTGTAGTATCTTGCAACATCAGCCTGAGCTCACAAACATATGTAATGGAAGAGGAACACAAAGGCACATTCAAAAGAGTAGTAATTAAAAAAAAAAAATTATTGAAAAGCCACTCATATGTAAATAAAAGCACAGAAAATTCAGCATAAAAAAATCTAAGATGACTGCCGCAGTACTTTCGGCAGATGTGACGTCACCAAGCCCCGCCCAACATCGTCATCAGGGAAGGCAGACCCCTATAGGAGGCATGGTGCGTTTTCAAAGTTGTCATTTTTGTGGTCACTATTTTTTTTTTAAATAAAGTAATTAATTTTTTTTTATAAAGTTGTCATTTTAACTGATTATGTCTCATGCACAGCATATATATATAAAGGAGATAGTAAAATATCAGACAGTGGTTCCTGTAAAATACAATACTAAAACAGCGCTAGATCAATGACATAAAAAGAAAATGAGTTTTTTCTGTGATAAAGTCCACAGGTCATAAATAAAGTGAAGAAATATTGTAGCGGAGGTAGTCCTTTAAGTGTATCTGAGAATTAAAGTGCACAGTTCAAACAATGGGTGACTTTTCATGTGGTTAGGTATTCCAGACGTCTATCCAAGTACCTCTTTAATCCCTTTATAACATTCCACCACGTCAGGCACGCTCCCCTCAGGGGGTTAAACTCACCAGAAGAATAAATCAAACAGGCCTTAAGATATAGAGCATCATCACGGTATATACTGCACAGGAAACGTCAAACATCCAGAATCAGTGCCAATCAGATCACTTCCTCAGCTTAGGTACCACCAGGGTTTTAAATACCATCAGGGATTCAAAGGTAACTCAGCTCTCAAAGGTATGTCATAAAAAAATGGAAAAAGTAGCATACATAGTGTAATTCCATTTATTAAGTTATTTAAAAGCATATCCCATTACAATCCCCTATAGTATTCAGCGTACATTTCAATTTCTTTCAAACAGCATATAAAGAGTGTCACTTGCGTGTAATGGTGGAGGTAGTTCTCCTAATCGTCCACAGTGGCAGCAAACAATCCCTCCTGAAGCGGCCTGTGTGTCTCTGCTGACACAAGCTTCACTTCCTGGACGGTGGTTAGCAGCGGTGGAACGCACACGTGACTTCCGGTCGAGCGTCGTGTTAGCCACGCCCTAACACGGCTAACACGACGCTCGACCGGAAGTCACGTGTGCGTTCCACCGCTGATAACCACCGTCCAGGAAGTGAAGCTTGTGTCAGCAGAGACACACAGGCCGCTTGAGGAGGGATTGTTTGCTGCCACTGTGGACGATTAGGAGAACTACCTCCACCATTACACGCAAGTGACACTCTTTATATGCTGTTTGAAAGAAATTGAAATGTACGCTGAATACTATAGGGGATTGTAATGGGATATGCTTTTAAATAACTTAATAAATGGAATTACACTATGTATGCTACTTTTTCCATTTTTTTATGACATACCTTTGAGAGCTGAGTTACCTTTGAATCCCTGATGGTATTTAAAACCCTGGTGGTACCTAAGCTGAGGAAGTGATCTGATTGGCACTGATTCTGGATGTTTGACGTTTCCTGTGCAGTATATACCGTGATGATGCTCTATATCTTAAGGCCTGTTTGATTTATTCTTCTGGTGAGTTTAACCCCCTGAGGGGAGCGTGCCTCATGTGGTGGAATGTTATAAAGGGATTAAAGAGGTGCTTGGATAGACGTCTGGAATACCTAACCACATGAAAAGTCACCCATTGTTTGAACTGTGCACTTTAATTCTCAGATACACTTAAAGGACTACCTCCGCTACAATATTTCTTCACTTTATTTATGACCTGTGGACTTTATCACAGAAAGAACTCATTTTCTTTTTATGTCATTGATCTAGCGCTGTTTTAGTATTGTATTTTACAGGAACCACTGTCTGATATTTTACTATCTCCTTTATATATTTACTTGATTTTAAACAGCTGCTTTTTTAATTTTATTTATTTATATAAATACATCCACCTATTTGTATAATTTATTTATTGACTCAATCGGTCAATCTGTTTCACTGTAGACACACATCCAGCGCTGAGCAGTGTGTACACTTAGGCCACCCGCTATACACTTCTTTGTTCACACAGCATATATATGCTTATAATTGCAAAATAATTAATGTGCTAAGTGTACCTAAAAAAGAAAAAAAATTCAAAAAAGCAGCACACAATTTCTTGTTAAAAAAAAAATAAAAGCAGCACACTAATGGTCCAAATACAAGACCTAAAACATAAGTACTGTGAAACAGGTGTACTCTGGATACACTCTGCATCCAGGGACCAATCACTTGCGGGTGATCTCTGCATGAGAAATTACATGTGAGCGACTGCGATTAGCTGCAGGAACCAGCAGACTTCTATTACTTTTAATGGGGCTACCTCCCACAGCTAATTACCGAAAACCCTGCTGGGGTTCTCGCATGTAATCAGATTCGGGCCCGTTCACAAGTGTGAATGTAGACGAACTTGAATGAGTAGTGTTGGCAGGCAAACATGACAGGGAGGGAAATGTTTGCTGCTATGCACCGTGGCCTGTGTATTCCCCTATACATCTACCTTTGCAGATTAGAGGGTGATTAAGGGGCAGGAAAAAACATGGCTCAACTGCCTGTTTTTACCACTCCCCCAGCCGCAAGTGCACATTAAGCCATAAAGAATGCCAGAACTGTCAGCGCCAAAGAGACGTTTCACGGACAAACATGGATTCCTGAAAAAAATGTTACAGTAAATCCTTGGTTTGAAAGCGTTTTGCAAGACAAGCAACATTTTTTTTATAAATTTTGATTTAATATACAAGCGATGTCTTGATATACAAGTAGAGTCATGTCACAACTGAGTATAAAAGAGAAGAGAGGCGCCTCTAAGTGTAGCCCCAGATGCCTGCATACTTAGATGTGCCTGTTTTAATCATCAACCATGCGAGTTGCTGAATGTTGTACCTTCATTAAATGTAACCATATTGCTACACTAATGCCGCCTACACACGGTCGGAATTTCTGGTGGAAACAGTCCGATGGGAGCTTTTTATCGGATTTTCCGACCGTGTGTATGCCCATCGGTCTTTTTCTTTTGGAATTTCTGACGGACTTTGGATTAATTAATTAATTAATTTTTCCGACGGAAAAACTTTCTATTGGATTTTCCGATCGTGTGTATGCAATTCCGACACGCAAAATTCCGACGCATGCTCGCAAACAATTCGACGCATGCTCAGAAGTATTAAACTTCCCTTTAATATAGCTGTCGAACGCGTTGTATGCCGCGGTGTTATTGACCGTTGGAATTTGGTGTGACAGTTTGAGCGAAATTCCGTCGGAATTCCGACGGGAAAACCATCAGAGCTCTTTCCAAAGAGAATTCCGACCGTGTGTACGCGGCATCAGAGGCGCCTCTCTTCTTGTTTATACTCTGTAGCTCCTGCTGGATTTTGCTTCTAACCCCCTTGTGGAGGCTTCCATTTGTGGATGGACATTTTCACATTGCTATAATCTTTTTTTATATGGACAACTGAAGGACTTATGAATAAATGGTTGTTGAACGAATCATTTGAGCTTCCATTATTTCTTATGGGAAAATTTGCTTTGATATAAGAGTGCTTTGGATTACAAGCATATTTCTGGAACAAATTATGCTCGCAATCCAAGGTTTTACTGTATTCCTCTAACCTATTCCAGAGGCAATTGCACATGTATCAGTCAGTCTTTATTTCTATACTCAATTTATTTATTACAGACTTTATATTACAGCTGTGGGTTCAGCATAAATATGACTTTGCGTCAGAATATCAATAATCTTAGGTCAGGAGAGCAGGGGTCACCAACCTGCGCCTGATGGAAGCTGCAGCTGTTTGGGAAATAGCTTGGAAATCCTCAGACTCCTCCACCTCTAGATTTACAGAACTGATTCAGATGATAGGACCCAGAGGAATACATTGTTTCCACTCTTTTCAATAAATCTCCTTCAAATTCTTTCCTGCAAAGGCTGCTGGTACAGTTTATAACTCAGCAACAAAAACCTTGCTGTGTTCGCACAGTTTACATACCCGCATGTTGTCAGTGTGTTCAAATCGCAGACAAAGGCCAAAAAAAAATCAGGTACTTCCCTGACACCGCGGGGTGTTGCTGTGGAAGAATTTTGGCATAGATTTGCCAAAATCCCCAAATGTTCACATTTTCAGGTATATCATGCTGCACAATTTTTACAGAGAGTTCCCATTTGTTGATTTTTCTGAAGCAAAAAGCATACGTCATCCCTGGGCCTCAGCAGGGTCATAATCACATCTTTCTGCATAGAAGAAATGGAAGTAAGAGGGGTCCAGGTCCAAAAATTGCACCGGAGTACGCAGAATTGGTGGAAGAAACTAAACACTAAACAATATCCTCATTCTGCAAAAATAATCCATACTCATGTAGCGCACCCCCTAAGGTGCCGCAAGTGAACTGGGAAACCCCCACCCTGCACAGCCAGGCACACTGAATTTTCACAGGCACTCTTGAGACAGAGAACAGACCGTGACGTTTTTTTTTGTTATTTATTGAGAGTAATAGCTTCAGAGCCGATCCGCCCTATACGCGGACTACGCAAGCTGCGTAGGGCCCCGCCGATGTGCGCGGCCCCAAGGGCGGATCGGCTCTGCTCGGGGGCCCCTGGGGCCGCTGCCGCCGATGTGAGGGCAGCGGCGCCTGAAAAAAAGATGGCCGCGGGGCCGACATGTAACTGCGCATGCGCCCGCCTTTCCGAAAATTCCCGAGCAGCGGCAACAGCGCTGGCGCATGCGCAGTTGTATGTCGGCCCCGCGGCCATCTTTTTTTCAGGCGCCGCCGTCCTCACAGCGGCGGCAGCGGCCCAAAGCGCAGTGACACGATGGCGCCGAGTGGCGCCATTTTTAAAAAATAAAACATCCCTCCGCAGCCTCTGACCTCCTGGGCCCCCTCCCCCTCGCAGTCTCTGACCTCCTGTCCCCCCTCCCCCCTCAAAGCCTCTGACCTCCTGTCCCCCCTCCCCCTCAAAGCCTCTGACCTCCTGTCCCCCCTCCCCCTCAAAGCCTCTGACCTCCTGTCCCCCCTCCCCCCTCAAAGCCTCTGACCTCCTGCCCCCCCCTCGCAGCCTCTGACCTCCTGTCCCCCCCTGCAGCCTCTGACCTCCTGTCCCCCCCCCCCTTGCAGCCTCTGACCTCCTGTCCCCCCCCCTGCAGCCTCTGACCTCCTGCCCCCCCTTGCAGCCTCGGACCTCCTGTCCCCCCCTCGGAGCCTCGGACCTCCTGTCCCCCCCCTCGCAGCCTCGTACCTCCTCCCCCCCCTCTCAGCCTCAGACCTCCTGTCCACCCCTCGCAGCCTCGGACCTCCTGCCCCCCTCGCAGCCTCTGACCTCCTATCCCCCCTGCAGCCTCTGACCTCCTGTCCCCCCCCTTGCAGCCTCTGACCTCCTGCCCCCCCTTGCAGCCTCGGACCTCCTGCCCCCCCTGCAGCCTCTGACCTCCTGCCCCCCCCTTGCAGCCTCGGACCTCCTGTCCCCCCCTCGCAGCCTCGGACCTCCTCCCCCCCCCCCTCGCAGCCTCGGACCTCCTGTCCCCCCCTCGCAGCCTCGGACCTCCTGCCCCCCCTCGCAGCCTCGGACCTCCTGCCCCCCCTCGCAGCCTCTGACCTCCTGTCCCCCCCCTTGCAGCCTCTGACCTCCTCCCCCCCCCCTTCGCAGCCTCTGACCTCCTGTCCCCCCCTTCGCAGCCTCTGACCTCCTGTCCCCCCCTTCGCAGCCTCTGACCACCTGTCCCCCCCCTTCGCAGCCTCTGACCTCCTGTCCCCCCCCCCTTCGCAGCCTCTGACCTCCTGTCCCCCCCTTCGCAGCCTCGGACCTCCTGTCCCCCCCTTCGCAGCCTCTGACCTCTCCTGTTGCCCCCCCACAGCCTCTGACCTCTCCTGTTGCCCCCCGCAGCCTCTGACCTCTCCTGTTGCCCCCCCGCAGCCTCTGACCTCTCCTGTTGCCCCCCCCCAGCCTCTGACCTCTCCTGTTGCCCCCCACAGCCTCTGACCTCTACTGTTGCCCCCCACAGCCTCTGACCTCTCCTGTTGTCCCATCCGCAGCCTCTGACCTCCCCTGAGTCAAGAGAGGGAGCGCAGCCAGGATGGGGGTCATGGGAGAAGTCAGACATGTATGGACTGTGGAGAGGAAACTATGGGATAAAACCAGAGCCACCAAGCTGGAGCCGATTGACTGAGCCCTGCATGATGCACCTGAGAGGAGGTCAGTGACAGCACCGCCAGACCAGTCTAGGGGGGTCAATACAATATTGTAAGGGGGCACTGATATAAAGGTTTCCCCCTTATATCAGTAAACCCCCTTATCTTAGTGTTTTCTTTCTCTGGTCACCAGAGTCCTTCCCACATTCCCAGAGTTCCCCTTTACATAATAGTATGCAGGATTCCACCTTACAGTGCAAGGGGGAACTCTGATGTAAAGGGCAATGCTGCAGACCCTGATGTAAGTAGGGAGGCTCTCTGAGGACACTGATGTATGGGGGGCTCTCTGGGGACCCCGATGTAAGGAGGGGCTTTATAGGGATGCTCTCTGGGGACCCTAATGTAAGGGGGGTGCTCTCTGGGGACCCTAATGTAAGGGGGTGCTCTCTGGGGACCCTGATGTAAGGGGGGGCTCTCTGGGGACCCTGGTGTAAGGGGGGGGGGGGCTCTCTGGGGACCATGGTGCAAGGGGGCCTCTCTGGGGGACCCTGGTGTAAGGGGGGGGGGCTCTCTGGGGACCCTGGTGTAAGGGGGGGGGCTCTCTGGGGACCCTGGTGTGAGGGGGGGGGGCTCTCTGGGGACCCTGGTGTAAGGGGGGGGGGCTCTCTGGGGATCCTGATGTAAGGGGTGGCTCTCTGGGGACCCTGGTGTAAGGGGGGGGGCTCTCTGGGGACCATGGTGCAAGGGGTGGCTCTCTGGGGGACCCTGGTGTAAGGGGGGGGGCTCTCTGGGGACCCTGGTGTAAGGGGGGGGCTCTCTGGGGACCCTGGTGTAAGGGGGGGCTCTCTGGGGATCCTGATGTAAGGGGTGGCTCTCTGGGGACCCTGATGTAAGTGGGGGATCCACACTTAGATATGTAATGATAAATATATAATGTCTGTTCTATATTGTTGTACTTATTCTTTGACTGTTTTGTTTAAAGGAGGGAGGATTGTATTGGGAGCGCTGAAGTGTCAGGTGTGACTGTGTGGCAATGGCAAATGGTTTACATAGCTCACGGCATCACGGGTCAGGTAGAGGGCCCCTTAGCAGAATTTTGCTTAGGGCCCCAGGGAGGTCAGGATCGGCACTGAATAGCTTGTATAGGGATGGGAGGTTATGGGTTGCTCACATGACTTTAACAGCTTCAGGGACAACTTCCTATATACAGTCTCTATATACAGGCTCCACTTCTTCCTCCAGCACACACTTGCTTGCAGAACCCAGCTGGATCACTGTGAAGATCTGATAGGCAGATAAAAGGTGGTAGCCCATTACAGGCAGGAACCCGAGGCTCCTTGCATGTGTAGCAAAGAAAGAGTTTCCAGCTTGTATCAGTCCTGTTGCTTCTGATCCCAGAACCACCTGTTCAGGCACTGCCAACCCACCTGGCTGCAGCTGCCCCTTTCATTATCCCTCCAGGCTAACTTCTCCTCGCAGTCCTCCAGACTGACACTTACCAGCCCACCCAGGCGACCCTCAGGAGATCTCCCAGTTGTGCTCACCTGCTCCTGGTGTCCTCTCTCCTTGCTAGCGTGACTCCAGGAAGGGCTTCCTCTGTGTGTTTTGGTAGCAATTTTCCAGCACCCGGGCCCCAGCCCAAAGTCAACCCTCCCAGACTAGGGGCACCCTCAAGGGCCAAAGACAGCCTCCTCAGCACTCCATGTCCATATGCCACCCAGCTGCATATATACTTATTTATGAGGAGGCCTGTCCCCTGCCAGCCCTTTATTGGGGATTGACTGAGGTCCTCATATATATTCCAAGAAGCTCCTCCTAGCCTCCACCCACTATGTCTAGAACATTCTCCAATGTCCCAGAAAACAGGGGAAGGCACCAGAGAGGCTTTTAGGATGAGTCATCCAGCCCTAAGTCACTGAACTCTGACCCAGATTCAAAGCTCAGGGTTAGTTTTTATTGCTTTCTGTGTCCCCATTAGGGAGATTCACCCTCTCTATTTGTCCTGTTTACCATTATCACTGAAAGTGAAAGTAAAAGAAAATACCAGATTTTGGGTGGTCCCCAGGGGAAATCTTCTAATGGGGACACTAGTTCTGGTGACCTGGGGATTCCAAAGAATTCCCTTAATTTTCAGGGATTTCCTCTCACTTTCTGTTTGGCTATGGGACAGTAAGTGATAGGAAACCTCCCCAATGGGACAGAGATGGCGAAAAAATAAATTTGTAGATTAGGAGGAGGCTGAAAACAATAGAAAGTACTTTTTGGAATTTTTTTTTCTTTAAACCAGAGTTTAGTGTCACTATAATTTGATCTAAATCCAAACTGGATTTTTCAAACCCAGGCTGTGTGCACATTTTCCGTACCGCATTCAGAACGCATTGCACTTGTTACCTGCATCAGGTATCAGAGTTACCTTAGCGCCCCCCCAAAAGCAGGTCACAAACGCAATACGTTCGCCTGCACTGGAATGCATGGTACACTAGATCATACAATCCAGTTGCTGTGCATTTTATAAAGTACTACATGCACTACTTTTGGTAATGAATGGGCTGAAATGGCACTGCAAATGTATTGCACGTGAATCGCACATTTCTGTGTGTTTCATTGTGTGAACTGACCCTTAGCACAAAGTATGCAAGCAAAGGACACACCCTGTCACAACTCCCTTTATGTGGACCACAAATAATTAGTACCATAACTTATCCTGAATACTGACTTTATAAAATAATATGAAATAATTTAGAGGCCTAAACATTAGAACCTGTGGACTAGGGGCTGCATTCAGCCTTTTGACATCAAGGGGACTATTTATACAAAATAAACAAATTGCTGTGCAAATGCCCCAGTATTCACACAGCCATAGCGGATAATACCCATAATGTGTCTAAAGCCCCATACACACGGTAGGATTTTCGCATGGATTCTGTCCGATCGGACAATGTTGTTGAAAAATCCGACCGTGTGTATGCACCATCGGACAGTGTACGTCGGATTGTCCGACGGACAAAGTCCTATCTCCTGCTGGATCGATTTTTTGACAACACGGTCCGATCACACCAAATCCGATCGTGTGTAGCGTTGTCCCACGGACAAAGTGCTACGCATGCTCAGAAGAAATTCTGTGACGGAAGCACTCGGTCAGGTAAAACTACCTTTCCTAATCGACACAGCACATTCGTCACGCTGCAATGTTAAAATGTCTTTAATGCAGCGCATTCTCTTTTTCTTTACAATGCAAGAAGAATGACATGTTTTAGCTGCTCCTATTCACCCGCACTTCTCACAAACTTAGTTCTTTCTTACTTTTCAGGATTTATACACTACATGTTTATTTTTACTCAGATCGTAAAAGAATCTTTGTTATATTTTTAGGATGATTTGTCTTTTTTTTTTTTTTTTTTTGGGAATACATATTTGAAGGAGATTTTTCTTTTTTTTTTTGGAGGGGGGTTGTGTGTCTCAACTTAGCAAAACCACATTATTAACATTTGTATTTGTTGCTTAAATTTACTAGGAGTTTGTTTGTTGTTGGTGCCCCTTGTTAATTATACTTTATGATTAGTGAAATGTACCTGCCTACTCACAAATAAACTGTCATTGTAGAAAACTAAAACACAATAGGCAATGATTAGTTCAAATCAAAAATACCTTTATTTCGGTCTCAGCAACAAAACAAAGAGGAACGCAGCCATGGTGAAACTTGTGGAATTTGAAAAGCCTTGGACCCCCACGGCAACCATCAATTTTCAAGCTTAGAAAATTGGGGGCCTGAGGAGTACGTATATTGAGGGGAGTGCAATCTGGTCCTGAAGTCCAAAACATCCGGAACTGCAGCAGATGCCATCTAGGTCCCCAGGCTCTGGTACTACGAGAGGCTCCATCTTCTCTCAGACCAGACTGAATCCAGGTCGTCACTCTCAGGTCTTCCTTCCACGCTTCTTTGCACGCTGTGGCTGTCGTGCTGGTGGGGTGGCAGAAGGAGGAGGAGGAGGAGGAGGAGGAGGCGGAGCATGGTCACTATGGCAAACATGTGTGAGTGGGCTCATCTCCCCAGCCATACCCTTATTTATGACTTTGAGGATGAGCCCCTCACACATGTTGCGTTGCCTCACCTCCATACCCATCATCTTCGTGACAACCACGGAGCCAAAGGTCTCCTCTTCAGTGGGTGTGGCATGTAGGGAGGCTGAAGCCTCTCTGATCATCCTGAGCGCTGACTCTCCCGCCTCACCCCCCCTTCTCGCCCTTCTGTAGGGAAGGCGGAGGGGAGGGATTTGGGAGTCAGTCAGGCTCCGAGGCCTAGCCCCCTCTTGGCTGCCACTACCCACCTCGTGGCTGCCACTAACCCCTTCCTCCTCCTGACTGCCACCTTCCACAGCCTCCTCCTGGCTGAGGTCTTCCTGTGTATGAAAAAAGAACATAGTTTCAGTTATTTGTTCATCAAACACACACAATTTTCATCTAGTGACTGTTGCAAAATGTTTACAAATAGAAAACCATACAATTCTCAGCCCTGCAGTTTAGATTCTGGCCCCAAATGTCTCAAACACTACTGTCTGTTGATATGTCAATCACGTTAGGAACTAACCAATTGGGGATCCTGAATTAAGTGAACATCATTCATTATTCACATAAATGGTTACAAAACTACTATACCTGGAACAAGCTGGGCTCCTCCACCTCTTCCAGACTGGAAGGCCCAGGTTGCTCCTCGGAAGCCTCATCAGGGGTGGGCTGCGCGCAAGGAAGCGTGGAAGGAGGAGTCGAGAGTGACTCCGTGACATCAGCCTGGTTTTTGAGAAAATGGAGACTGTCATAGTACCAGAGCTTGGGGACATAGACCTCATCTGCTGCAGTTGCAGTTTCTTCCGACTTCCGGACCTTCTTGCGCTCCCTGATATACGCACTCCTCAGGCTGCCAATTTTCTTTCTTATATCATCAACAGTTGCCGTGGGGAACCTTGGCTTTACAAATTCCACAAGTTCTAGCAGGGCTGCGTACCTCTTTGTTTTGATGCCGTAATGGGGGTGTTTGGCCTGCCATAAAATGGGAAATTCCCTGTATTTATCAATGAAGAGGGGGAGAAAACTCACGTCGTTGAATCCCTTCATAATCTCTGCAAGACACAACACCACACAAAACACTATAAATTATGTCAGGCTAAACTCTCCTAATCTTCTCTATAAAGAAGCCTCAAGTTCGAATCAGTCTAGGCTAGTTATGTACCAACGTCAAATTGTACCTTCGTTTCTAGCGATCGTCTCGTGCGTGAGCTTTCTCTCCCCTCGTCTCCCAGATCGTGGCTACGACACAGGCGTGTGACGTTTTATATCCAGTGCGCATGCGTCAAACTCCGCCCGCCCCTGACGATCTTTCTCGTCTATTCCCCACCCCTTCTCTTTACGGCGCAGTGGGGAAAGCACATGGCGGGGACACAGCAGGTGCGCCCGAAATATCCCACCAACGAGGAGGAGGACGAGGAAAGTCCGGAGGCAGAAACGTCACGATCCCGGAGCCTGAAATTCAAGGCCTCCAATATGTAATTTGGAGAAATGTTGGAGATGGTGGACATATTAAAGAGGAGCGACTATGATGGGAAGTATGGGCCTTACCTCAACCCCAATGTCCGCAAGGCCAAGATCATGTCTAAAGTTGTGAGGAGGCTGTACAATCATTTTGGGGTACAACGATCCAAGGAGCAACTGAGGAAACGCTGGTCAGACCTGAAACTGAGGGAGGCCGATCAGTACAGAAAGATCAAGCGAGTTCTTCAAAAAAGTAAGTAGTTGTGTTTTGTGTTTGATTTCTTGCTTGCATACTGCTCCATGTGGTTTTATTTTTACAAAGTTGTACATTCCAAAATGGCCACTTTCAGGTTCGTCTGTGCATTCGATCGTACTCAACCTCGATCGTTCGGCCACTTATAATACGATGTTTGGTGTTTTTTGGGGAAAGGAAGTTTGTTCTCTCTAGAAATGTCATCAAGACTGTCCAGCCAATTTATTCAATGTAAAGGAGACGTCAACCAGTAGCTGTTTACCCATCTGGACTCTAGAGCACTAGTGCTGGGTCACCCAAACCCACTTTTTATTAGGCTTTTCCACACATGTGCTCCAGTGGATACTAGAGGGGGGTCTCCATCACCCAAACGTCGACCAAAAAGCTATAAGTTTAGCACCTTTACAAAGTGACTACATTCATGTTGGTGTCATTTGTAACTGGACACCCAAAAATATTGTCCCTCACTTTCAAGCAATGTTTGTCATTTCCTATTTCTGCCCTCAATAGATTGTGTTGCTAAATCTTCCTTTTGTACATTCTCATAGGGGAGCGAAAACTTGGGCCGTCTGAGGAAACCCCAAAACCAACACCTCCCAAAAAAGGGGAAAGAGCAGAAGCAGAGGAGGAGGAGGAGGAAGGAGAGATCATAGAAATTGGAGAACTTGTCACCACAACAGGTGAGTGTGGGAGAACACAGCTACTGGTAAGCTAATCAATGTATGCCTGCCTCATTTCCAACACCCTATTTTTGTTTGTTTTTGGTTTTTAGGTGACGTGGATGTTGTGGAAGAAAAATTGCACTTTACCACAGAGAGTGCCCACGTACTCATCGGGGAGATAATGGTCTGCAATAGAGATCTAGATTACATAAAGCAAAACATCAATGATGTTCAACAAAAATTGAAGAACATCATTGATGTTTTAGGAAAAATCTGAAAACGCACCAAGTAATTAACACACATTTGTGCCTGCTTCTGAACACATTTGCAAGTTAAGAACTGTGTGAAATTTGGAACATGCACACATTGTGTCCACATGTGATAGCTCCCATCATGGTGGATGAATGACTACGTTTTTTTGGGGGTGCAACCACTTTATGAACTACGAAAGTGGTTGTGGTGAAGGGGTTGCACCCCCAAAAAACGTCCATTGATCCCCATGATGGAAAATGGCACTTTTGAAGATTCTAGGCATGTGTTTTACCATCTAATGACCATTTTCAGACCCAAATTGTGTGCATGTTCTAAATTTCCACTTTCCAGGGGTGACCCCCATGTGATGAAGGCAAGATCAAACACACTTTGAACATATAGTCATGTCTGATCTTGTCTTCACTTTACAAAGTTGAACTTTCCTAGTTCCTAGGTTCTGTTTTGCTCCATGCCTGGTTTTACCAATTGCGGAATGTTTGTAAACAATGTTGTAAATAACCAAGATGTTGTCAGTTTGGGCAAGAAGTTTGTAAACGCACTTGTGAATGTTTTGCAAGTAAACTTTTTTACTTTTCTAAATGTGTGGCTTCCTTATTTGAAAAACACAATGCATTATGTATGTCAAATGTAAAGGATATGGGGGGCAATGGGTGTTATTTACTAAAGGCAAGTCCAGTTTGCACTGCAAGTTTCTTTTCCAGGGCACTTTTTCACTGCACTTGTAGAGCATAGTGGATTTGACTTATGTAAATGACACCCACAGTGCTTTGTACGAAAACACGGACCACAGCATTTTTGTGAATACACACATGTCTGACCTGGTGATGAAAAGGAGTATTTTGGGTGTCAGTTATGCAGTACAAACCTTCTCTAGACCAAAGATTAGGTATCAAACACACAACATGAGAAGAATCTTTTTGGGAAGAAGAGACTGTTACCTCCTTTTGCCCAGAAAGTGCATTCCCACTGTCGAAGGCAAAGGGGAAAAATTTCAAGGTCAAATAAGCTAAAAAGAATACGGAAATGACAAGAAATCATAGGTTGGTTGAAAAAAAATATTTATTTAAAAATGCCTCTCACACATCGTCAGGCAGAGCAATGGCCCCCCTACCCACAAAGTAGTCCATATATTGCTCGCGGACCGCGCAGGCATTTAGAGGGGGCAAGCCTGGACGTGCCACTTGAAGGGCTGTGAGGTCAGCATTTGGAGGGCCCTCCACATCTGGCCCAACGGGCACCACATAGTTCCTGTTATGTCTTTTGAGGAAGTTGTGCAATATGCAACAGGCAAGAACTATGTGGTTCAGTTTGTATTCCACCAAGTTAATTGCCGTCAAGAACAGGCGGAAGCGGCTGGCCAGGATGCCAAAAGTGTTCTCCACAACTCTTCGGGCTCTGGACAGCCTGTAGTTGAAGACCCTCTGGTCTGGGGTGAGGGTCCTCATCGGGAACGGCCTCATCAGATGGGGAGTCAACGCAAACGCTTCATCTGCGACAAAGACGAAGGGGAGTCCTTCTGCATTCTCCTCTGGAGGTGGCAAGCACAGACTGCCACTTTGGAGACGCCAGTAGAACTCCGTGTGCGCAATGGCACCACCATCCGAGATCCGGCCGTTCATCCCCACGTCCACATACATAAACTCATATGTGGCCGACACCACCGCCAACATCACTACACTATTAAACCCCTTATAATTATAATAGTAGGACCCCGAGTTGGGCGGTGGGACGATGCGGACGTGTTTCCCATCAATTGCCCCTCCGCAGTTAGGAAAGTCCCAACGGCTGGCAAAGTGGGAGGCCACAGTCTGCCATTCCTGTGGCGTGGAAGGGAACTGTGGAGTGAAACCAGAAAAAAAAATTAGTCACTTTGCACATAAACATTGCAAGCAGATTAGACAATCAACATCTTGGAACAAGAGCATTGTTTAAAATTTGAGGCTGGAAAGTATTTGCACAGAAAAGTAGAGGCTCCCCTTCACAGATTAATCACCCCCCATCAATCCCCACACTTCTGATGGGCCATTGGCAATAACTCGGGTTGGGGGGGGGGGGGGTTGGACAGGTAACCCTCTGCACTTCATTGATTGGCAAATGGCTCAATAATGTGTGCTAGTTTGGCCAGACCCTCACTTAACACTATTGGCAGCCCCCAGGAAAGCTAAAATAACATTTCAAACACCCCCCCCCCCCCCCCCCCCAAAAAGGAAAGCACATTGTGACATTCTGAAATTACCAAGCAAGCTAATAGGAGGGAAAGAACACAAAAAAAAATAGGAAATGGAAAGTATGGAGGCAGCCCCTTGCACTACATGCTTTGCAGAATTCATCCGTAAAGATGCCCACTATAAAGAGCTAGGTATATAGTGTGTATTGACCTTGGGAAAGCCAGCAGATAGAGGATTGGTACCATCTGACAGAGCAGTTGGGGGAGGGGGTTCCTAATGAGTTTGCCCCCCCCCCCCCCCACAAAAAAAAAAATAAAAAAAGGGGCTCTACATGAAGTAAACCACACAGCAAACATTAGTGCATATTTTAGGGGGTGTTTGGGGGCAAACAATACTATGCAGCAGACAAAAGACATTGCTTAAGTGACTAGGCCATAGGTGTCTATTGGGGCAGAGAGCATGCTGGGGAGGTAAGTGAAGGGAAAAATGCATGAAGGAGAAAAGGGGCACAGCATATTAGAGCATATTGCAATCATGGTAATTAGGGAAGGAGGTCAAAAATACAAGACATTAGCAAACAGAGCATACATAGAAGGGAATAGTAAAGGAGAAATGTTACCTTAATATAGTCCTCCTGCAGGACCTCGATGATGGCAGAACAGGTCTCTGGAATAATGATTCCCAGGGCCTGGGGAGAGATACCTGAAGAGAACTTCAAATCCTGAAGACTTCTCCCTGTCGCCAAGTACCTCAACGTGGCAACAAGCCTCTGCTCCGGAGTAATGGCTTGTCTCATGCAGGTATCCTGCCGGCTGATAAAAGGGGTCAGCAAAGCCAAAAGACGGTGAAAATCGGGGTCCGTCATCCGGGGAAAGTTCCTGAAATCATCAGGATTATTCTCCCGGATCTCACGAAGCAAAGGCATGTGCGAGAATTGGTCACGCTGAAGCAACCAATTCTTGGTCCACATCCTCCTCGTCACTCTGTTCATGGACGGGTCTTGGGTCAAAGCTAAAAGCCCGACACCAATTCCGCGTACAGCACGAACTCGGCGACGAGTACGCACGGGAAACATCGCTCACAAGGTCACAAAAGGTCGGCTGGTCAGAACGGACAAACAGAAAGCACCGATAAACAGCAAGGCCTGAAAGAACGAAATGAATACCAGAAACGAGCAGACAATAAGCAATGCAAATCAAAGCGTCCTATATCAAGATATAGGCCGCAATGACCAACAAATGCAAACTGACTACACGCACTAATAAACAGATACGCACGACAAGCACAAACTGAAGAGCAGTAACGATCTGAGTCACAAAACTGAGAAGCGCGAATCTTAAGTCACCAAACTTCGACTAACTCGCGATAAACACGGGATCAGCAGAAGGAGCCCAACGGGTGCCTGACGTGGTGCTGAACTTCCCTTTTCTAGTCTCGTGGAAGACGACTTACGTCACGACGTTCTTGCAGACCAGATATTCCGACAACGTTGTCCGACCGTGTGTACGCAACACCAACATCGGACAAAGTACGACGGACAGGATCCGACCGACCTGGTCCTCGGATAATCCGCGCGTGTGTATGGGGCTTAAGGTTTCTTTCTTATAATTGTCAGCTCCATCTAGTGACCATAATGTGGTATTTTCCTGACTGAGGAATTTCAGAAAAATACCCCATTGATGCCACTAGATGGCACTGATAAGCATAGGAAATAAACATATTAAACACATTATACAGATCATTGTGATGGCTGTGCAAATGCTAAGACCCATAAATGTACTTGCATATAGCCATATGAAAATAGAGCAACTAGTACCCAGGTTCATGCTGGCAGAAGCTTAAGGCAAGATCCTGTGAAAAAGTGCTCTGTACACTGTATGCATGGAATGTTTGAGCAACGTTTGCATGTGTACAAGCAGAGCCACTGATAGGGAAGGAGGGCACTCCTCCCATACTGGAGTTCAGTGTGCCCCTTCAGTTTCCTTTATAAATGCTCCCGTTCCAAAGCCCTCCGGTACTGATAGCCAGCAGTTGCTCTCTCAGAGTTTAGCATCTTCTCCCCAGGAGGGCAGATGTGTTGGGTGGGGCTAGGTGTGTGCCCATCTTCACCCTTTCTCACACAGTTGGCTGTGGCACTTTGGTTGATGCAGCTGCTGAAGATGGGATGAAATTGAGCTGGAGCAGAGATGGCAGCCAGGAAAGTATTCATTCTCCAGCCATGTGGTAAAAGGCTGATGAAGAGGCTTCCCCCTGCCTTGCCACTACACACTGTCCTGTCACTACATATTACCCTACCCTGCCACTATGAACTGCCTTGCCCCAACCTGCCACTACATACTGGTCCCCAACCTGACCTACCACTACATACTGGTCTCTACCCTGACCTGCCACTACATACTGGTCTCTACCCTGACCTGCCACTACATGCTGCTCTGCCCTGATCTGCAACTATATACTGGTCCTCAACCTGACCTGCCACTACATACTGGTCTCTACCCTGACCTGCCACTACATACTGCCCTACCCTGACCTTCTACTATATACTGGTCTCCAACCTGACCTGCCACTACATACTGCCCTGCCCTGACCTGCCACTACATACTGATCCATACCTCACAACTTTTTGAGATGGGAACGAGGGACACCTATTACAAAAAGTATGTAGGCATAGGACACACCCCCCTCCCACACCCCCTTAAAGGAAAATTATACAGAAAAAAGGATTAGTTAAACCCACAAGTGGTTTTTTTTTACTATTACTTACCTTTATATTGGCTTTTGAAATTTACAAATGCAGCAATTTAGAATGTGGATGAAAGGTTTAGGACTGGTGCTACACTTTTTGAAAGATAAATAGTGCATTTTATAGACAACTATAGATCAGACCACAATGAGGGACGAATGAGGAGGAAAGAGGGACAGAGGGACATTGTTCCAAATTAGGGACAGTCCCTCGAAATCAGGGACAGTCCCTCGAAATCAGGGACTGTTGGGAGCTATGCTGGTCTCTACCCTGACCTGCCACTTCATACTGCCCTGCCCTGACCTGCCACTATATACTGGTCCCCAACCTGACATGCTAGGCTGCCACTACATACTGGTCACTAACCTGACCTGCCACTACATACTGGTCTCTACCCTGATCTGTCACTATATACTGGTCACTAACCTGACCTGCCCTGACCTGCCATTCCCATACATACTGCCCACTGCCCTGACCTGCTACTACATATTTATGTTAACTGTGGGAGGGGCTTGTACAGTCCTTGTACCCAATAATTACCCCTTGTACAGTCCTGGGCATAGTCCTTGTGCCGAAATATTAAATCCTGTGCAACAATCAAGAGTATGTATAAGACTTGTATAAATCCTTGCAACGATCATTTGTAAAAAATAAAACTCTTCCATTACCTATGCTTTTCTGCACACAACCTACCGAAAGAAGATCTTTAGTCAGTGACTACTTAGCAACCAGCAACTGTTATATAATATAACCGTGGGTCAGGAGTATATAATTTAGGAGTGTGTCATATACAGCCCAACATACAGAGTGCAGTGGTCAGAAGTAAGAAATACACAGCATTGTGTTTATTGTGCAGGGCTCAGGGGTGTATAACACACAAAGCACAGGGATCAGGAGTGCATAACACACAAAATGCATAAGCCCAAATGTAGTAAACTAGATCTGTAAAAGGAGTTTCATGTTACGTGTCCCCAGTCTCCAACAACTTATATAGTATTTCTGCTGTCTCTGATCATCTCTTGTACATGACTTGCAGTCTCTGATTATCTCTTGGATCAGGTCTGCAGTCTCTGACAGCTTTCTGTAACATTACATTCACTGAAAATTGTGGGTGGTCCTTTGGGGATGTCGGAGGGACAGATGAATTTGGGAGCTGTGAGGTGACTGAGGGGTTTCAGGGAAATATCCCATTAGGGCCACTAGATGGTGCTGATAACCATAGGAAATAAACACATAAACATATTAACCACATCACGGAGATCATTGTGATTGTTGTACTCAGGGCTTTTTTTCAGGGAGAATTTGAGTTCCACCACCTCTGGCTCAAACCCATGGGGGGGGGGGGGGGTGCTGCTCACCACAATAACTTGTAAACACTGAAGTCCGGTTTCTGTGTTTACAAGTGACAGCTCTGCACTCTGTGTTTAACCCCCCTGAACTCTGCACTCTGTATGTAATGCAATCCCGGTATTTAATGCCCCTTTAAGACCCTCCTACTGTTCGTGAAATTTGACTGGCCACACCCACTATTTGTGTGGGTGGAGGGGTTTTGGGGGGTCGTGGTCCAGTTCCAGCACCTATTGATTGTGGAAAAAAAGCCCCGGTTTTACTCAATCCATTTTTGCATCTCAGTGCTGATAATCCCACACAGTCCCTTTCAGCTATGGTGACAATGGTGGACCATGTCTGCACTTGGCAAAAGGGGGGAAAATATGGTGACAGTTCTCCACAAAACTACCACTATATCACCTATAGAAAAATTCATCCTCTATTGTCAAAGTATTTTTCTGAAAATGTACCAGGTAAAAACTGAGATTTTACTTCTATTAAAATTTCAGAGAAATGCATTGGAGACATCTAAAATTTTGTCAAAATCTGCAGTTTTGCAACAAACTCAGTTTTTCTAAATCTCATTTCTCCAATTTGCACAATTTGTGTCTTGACCAGGGGCGCATGTGATGTGTTTTACACGTGGCAGGGTGACAACAAAGGAGCTGGTCTTCAACAATGAGGGGACAGTTGTCACCTAAACAAGGACCTTCAAAGTCCATTACCGGGTAATATTTTAATGAAAGCTGCAGATATGAAAAGACTGAAATTAACTTTTGACATTACTGTACAATATTACAGCATAGTGCCACTGTGACAAACTTGCACCCTTTGTAATAATAATAATCTGATAGCTGGGACAGTTTGTTCTTATCCAATAAGTGGCCTGATCTACTATAGGATATCTTTCATACATGAAACTCTATTCGTTGACTAGTACACTTTCACCCAGTGTGCAACGATTCACACATCCATTTCCTCATATATTCTGACATCCTTATTATGTCAATGGTCAGGGTGTTTGCAAAACAGATGTCCTGAAAAATGCAGTAGCGGTTAGAAGGGGAATTTAGGGTCACCAAGGTCAGGACCACATCATAACCTCATTAGAGAATGACATGTAGTCACGGATCGTGAATCAAATAAATGTGTTGTTTTATCTCTTTAAACTCTTAATTATGAAAAATCATGTGTAAGCCTTGGTTCACACGGATGCGGTGCGGGGAACTGCATTCGATTCAGACAGGAATTGCACCACACTGGAATCGGTGAACACCCATGCGACCCAATTCTGACAATCACAATGCGTTTTGCGAACCGTTTTTAGGGTGTCGTTAGCATTGACACCAGTAGCGGTGAACGGATTGCGATTGTGATGTGGTGCGGGAAGGGCACAGGAATCACTGCAAATCCTGCATCATATTCCGTGTGAACCTAGGCTTAATAACAATTATAAATAGACAATAAACAAATGGAAAAACGCATCTACTGTGTCATACAAAACACACAAACATTGGGTGCCTAAAATCAGTGACATAAGTTTTGCATTGTTGGTTCAAACAATAGTGAGTGCCTGTGACTGTCTTACATTTATATCTGTACTAAGAACTTTAGAGCAGTTTTAAAAAAAAAAAATTCGGATAATCACAGATATTAAAGTGATTGTAAAGTCTTTTTTTGTTTGTGTTAACAATAACAAACATGTTATACTTACCTGCTCTGTGTAGTGGCTTTGCACAGAGCAGCCCAGATCATTCTCTTCTCGGGTTTTTTTCAATGCTCCTGGCCCCTCCCTCCTGTTGAGTGCCCCCACAGCAAGCAGCTTGCTATGGGGGCACCCAAGCTGAGCCGCAACTAATTGTGTCCATTCAGACACACAGCCGTGGCCCGGCCCTGCCACCTCTCTCCTCATTGGCTTACTGACTTTGTTTGACAGCAGCGGGAGTCAATGATGCTTCAGTGCTGTCTCAGCCAATGAGGAGGGAGAGTCCCGGACAGCCGAGGCTCGAGATGGGGCTCAGGTAAGTATTAGGGGGGCTGAGGGGCGTTGCTGCACACAGAAGGCTTTTTATCTTAATGCATTGAATGCATTAGGATAAAAACACCTACCGTTTGCCTTCACAACCACTTTAATGAGGAATAAAGTGTGATTTTATGTGGAAGAAACAGCAGTGGACACAGTCAACATGAATCTCTGATTAGAAATGCGTTTGCCCTGTTCCCAAATGGTTCATAATGAAATGTACTGTAAATAGCATATAGTATTCTTTCACATTGGCAGCCAGAGGGTGGTAAAAACAGACAGATGAGCCGCAGCTTTACTTTCCCTAAGTCACCCACTGGAATTCAAACTTTACAACCTCGCAGGGCCGTACAATGCTATGCTTCAAGGCCATATAAATCTTGACTCGGGCTGAAGAGCATAACAAGTGGCAAACTTGCCCATTGAGATCAATAGGGCCGCACCATAACCATGATCCAAGTGTTCACAGTTGCAGTGTGGTCTTGCGATGTAAAATTGCTATTCACAATGAAAAAAAGTAAAAGAAAAAACAAAGTAGTGGCTCCTGAATGCCTGCTAGCCGCTGCTATACTGCCCTTTGAAAAGCAATCCACTGCTGTAATATGTCATTATACATTTAGATATAAGTAAATAGGTTTAAATCAAAACAATATTTGTGCGCTTGCTAAAAAATATTTAAACCAATAATGTATAAACTAAGTGACAAAAAACTGATTAAAAAGGACTGCTGCATCTAAACCACCAATCCGGGCAGGATGTGCAACAAACTACAATAAAACAATATTCCAAAGTGCGCTGTCCTTATACAAATGAATACATCTCATACGAAACACAGTAAGGTGCTTTAAACTTATAATCAACTCATCATGCTCTCATCCCACAAGGAGATCACTGAACCACTTGCTGCATAGCAGCCACATACACGATCTGGAATACAAAAGCTCCCCGAACTCCAAAGTCGAAATATGATTAAACACAGGATGTATGTGTGAAACACGTCTACGTGACCACAGTTTGGTGTCATCTTTGTGAAGAATGAAAAGAGTAAGGCCCCTTTCACACTGGGGCGATGCTGGCGCCGGCGGTAAAACTGCACTATTTTTAGTGCCGCTTTACCGTCCTTTTAGCGGCGATATTCGGCCGCTAGCGGGGCGGTTGTAACCCTCGCTAGTGGCCGAAAAAGTGTTAGAGGTATAGCCGCGCTGCCCCATTGATTTGAATGGGCAGGAACGGTTTAGGAGAGGTGTATACACTGCTCCTTCACCGCTCCAAAGATGCTGCTTGCAGGAGTTTTTTTAACGTCCTCCAAGCACACCGCTCCAGTGTGAAAGCCCTCAGTGTGAGACACAGCAGTGGCTGTTTCAGGGCGCTTTGCAGGCGCTATTTTTAGCGCTGTAGCACCTGCAAAGCGCCCCAGTGTGAAAGGGGTCTAAGGGAGGGTTATAGCCCCTGTCAGTTTATCTTTTACCATCCCTGTCCCATTGCAGAGATTTCACTTTCTGCCCCATAGCCAAACAGGAAGTGAGAGGAAATCTATGCAAATTAAGGGAATCCATTGCCCCCCCGCAGGCCCTCAGAACTAGTGTCCCCACTTGAAAATTTCAGGCGGGTCTTAAACAGCAAGGGGTGTGGCCTTGACAGGAAGGGGTGAGTCATATTTAAATTAGGGGGTGCAGGAGTTTAGTCAGGCCTAGGGCAGCACAAAACCTAAATACACTACTGATGTCAGGTATCACTGTGAACGTCTGAGCGAGAGCATTAGTTCTGTAACTTTAAACTGGTAACCTGTAAAAAAAATTTGAAAGTTAAAGTACCGTAGTTTGACGCCATTCCACAAGCGCACGCAATTTTAAAGCATTTAAAGCATTAGGTATCTATTTACTCGACATAACATCATCTTTCATATAAAAGAAAAAAAATTGGGTATACATTATGTTTTCTTTTTTAATTCATCGAAGTGTACTTTTTCCCAAACAAATTGCGTTTGAAAAAACGTTGAGACATAAAAAAATTGCAATGACTGCCTTTTTATTCTCTAGGGTCTCTGCTAAAAAGAATAGTAAATACAGATTTTTACTTGTAAACAACAAATGTAAAATAAAAACTGCGTCCTTCATAGTACAACAGTGCAGAATATGTTAGCGCAATATATTGTAAATGCATAATAATAATGTGGGGCTGTGGTAGGTACATTATAGTGTTAAACTGGCTTTACACTATAAAGTTTACATTAAATGTACATTGATATAAAAATTCTCATCAGTACATGATGACTTGACAAATGTCAGTTGAAGGTTCTTTAAAAATGTTTGTTTTTAAAATTTGATTTTAGAGTGAATGGACTTCCCAAAATGAAAACCACATTTAGTGTTTGAGAAATATTTTCCATCTTGTCCTTTGAATTTTCTCATCGCTTTGATGGAAAACAAATGTTGATTTGACCCCACTAACGTTTAGAAAATTGAATGAACATTCTTAAAACAAAAAATGTAAAATAAAAATTCTACTACCGGTAGTGTATGACCAGCCTAGGTTTCTCTGGCACAAATGCATTGTCCAAAATGACATAGCTACAGTATATAATCATAACTTTACCATTGTGCACTAAAGTGAGATGGAGGTATTAGAGCCAGTGCTGGGACGAGGACATTTGGTGCCCAGGGCGAAGATGGCACACAGCGCCCCCCCATTTTTAAGAAAGAATCAAAATATACTTAAAGAAACAGATAGAAACAGAGTTCACTCACACATTCTAAATATATGTATTTTTATGAAGGTCCGCCTTAAGTGCAAAATGGGCTAACCAACTAACCTTAAAGGGGTTGTAAAAACATATTTTAAATAAAAATAACAAACATGTTATACTTACCTGCTCTTTGCAAGGGTTTTATACAGAGCATCCTAGATCCTCCTCTTCTCCGCAAAATCCACCACCTTCAATTGAATGATCCTGTGACGTCGCCTCCAACATAAATAAAGTGCTTGCTTACCAGATTGCACAGACCTCCTATCAAGGAAGGTCAGTGACACTTGTGCCTCTAAACCCAGCCAGGGCCTTTAACCGTCCCGGGAACCCCTTGTGGTAAGTGGACCCACGATACCAGAAACAATATCACAGATAGTCCCCAAAATACAAAAGGCTTGCTAGCCTTACTGTAAAATTCTTTAAAAACTTTATTTAAAGGTATAAAATATTGCTATTACAGCAAAAACATGTAATCGCTTTAGGTTCAAAACAAGCTGACTGGCTAATCGCAGCTACCTATCCTTTCGGGATTTGAGAAGCGCAATGATGTCAGCACGTCGCTCCATTACCTGACGTCACTGCGCTTCTCGAAACCTAGAACGACAGGTAGCTGCGATTAGACAGCTGGCTTGTTTTGATCCTAATGTGATCACATGTGATAGAAGGTCCATGCAATCTGGTCACCTTATCGATGGTGGAGGTGACTTTTACAGGATCACTCAAATGAAGATGGAGGATGTTACCAAAGAACCTTTTTATCACATTGGGACTTTGTTTTTATCACTGGTGTTTGACCCAATTTGTAATATACAGCATGGAGGAAGAGGGGTTAATGTATTGCCATTGGTCACAGATGCATTAACACTAACACTGGTGCCACCAATGCAGCACAAAGGGTTTAATTAACTGCCACTAGTCACTAATGCACGTATATTACAGAAATTAAATACCATTGTAATTAACCTTCCCTCAGCCACCTCGGGCTAGCAACATGGGCGCTTTTAACCTTTTCTTAGGGGTTAAAAGTTCCCTGCTAGTGGCCGAAAAGTACCAAATAAATTAAATAGTGGTAAAGTGCCGCTAAAACTGGCAGCACTTTACCACTAATGGACCCGCCACCCCAGTGTGAAAGAAGCTTTATAAAAAAAATTGTAAAAAGTCAGTGGTGGCAGTGGACATTGCAAGGACCGCACACGGACCAGTGTCCGTGTGGGGACACCTTGCTGACCCCTGTCCATGCTGTATATTACACAATATTACATGCTGTCCATGCTGTATACTACACAATATTACATGCTGTCCATGCTGTATACTACACAATATTACATGCTGTCCATGCTGTATATTACACAATATTACATGCTGTCCATGCTGTATATTACACAATATTACATGCTGTCCATGCTGTATACTACACAATATTACATGCTGTCCATGCTGTATATTACACAATATTACATGCTGTCCATGCTGTATATTACACAATATTACATGCTGTCCATGCTGTATATTACACAATACATGCTGTCCATGCTGTATATTACACAATAGTACATGCTGTCCATGCTGTATATTACACATTACATACTGTATATTAAACATTACATGCTGTCCATGCTGTATATTACACAATATTACATGCTGTATATTACACAAATTAAACAGCAGTGGTCATTAACCTCACCTCAGCCTCCTCCCCTCCCCCAATCCAGCCATTTATTAATCTGCTCTTCTGCTTACTTTGCACAAGTTCAGTCTGTAGCACACTGTCTGTATGCTTTCCAGTTTCCACATCTTCTAGCTACCAGCTAGAGCCAGGCTCCTCAGCTCCTCTGGGTCACAGCACATGCACAGCTCCCTGCGCTCCTCTGAGTCCTCCCACCTCCGGCCGTGAGTGATGTCACGCCGCTGGCAGGGACTACGAGACTCCTCCGTAGGGGGAGTAAACAGTGAAGCTGACAGGGAAGGGAGGTGACAGATGCAGGAGCGCACTCGGCACACATAATTTGTACAGTGCTGCTGGCTATGACACAGGTGTACTTGTACACACTGGCGGCCGTGGCAGAACTTCACCTGCGCCCCCCCTCCTATAGAAATTGGTACCGCCCAGGGCACTTGCCCCTTCCGCCCCTGCCTTGTACCGGCACTGATTAGAGCGCAAGCTCTTCTGGTGCAGAATCTGAAGAATCGATCAATGTTTTATAAAGTTTTATAGAATGGAAAATCCTTATTTTTGTCAAACAGCAGTGAAAAAAACTTGATCCAGGAAACACCCACACTAATCCAGTTGTTATATGTGGCAAATTTTCAGGGCAAGTTTATATTGAGGTACATATTACTGCATAATTGTTTATAAAGCTAAATAATAATGAAATACAACCAAACATTTGAAATCTTTCTTCCTCTTTCAGCAGTGGGCAGGGAGTCTGGGCTTACACTGTGTAAGCCCTGGTTCAGATTGGAGCAGGCTAAATCGGAGGCAATTGCCAGCAATGGCACAGTCTGTATCGGTGCGATGCTGCATTTTCGGCAATTCCCAAAAGTAGTTTCTGTATTACTTTTGGCGACTTCGGGGTGCAATTTCCATTGACATCTGTGCAGCAACCGCACAGATGTCTCTGAAATCGCCCCCGACTGACACGCGGGAATGAAATTGTGCAAGTTCAGCTGAACTCGCACAATTTCATTCCCGTTGTCAGTGTGAACCTGGGCTGAGAGCTAATTGGTGGAAAGGCACACACCCCCCCTCCACATAGGCAGAGGAACAAAGGAACATGCAGAGCTGTAGTCTGAAGAGACAAGCTCTCTGTTTATCTACCTCTAAACTCCCTCCCCGAAACAAATTTTCAGCTGCTGTTCTCTCGTGTGTCCGAGAACTTGTCAGAAGTCACTCTACTGATAACAGAGAAACGGAGCAGCAGAAAGACACGGCACTTAGAGTGTTGGAGAGCGATAAGTAAACAATACAGATATATGTGCCTGGGTCAAATTTTATGAATGGGGTTTACAACCACTTTAAGTTATACGTTAAAGCGGAGCTTGTTTTCACCCTCCACTGCCACATTTGGCACGTTTTGGGGGGAGCGGGTACCTAGTTTTGACAGGTACCCGCTCCCACTTCTGGGTAAGATCGCCACTGCGACCTCCGAGTATTCCAGCTCCTCCTCCTTTCCCCCCGCTGCCCTCTGGGACACACATAGGCCCCAGAAGATGATGGGACCATTCAGAAAGCGCAGCGCGACTTGCGCATTAGCAGCAGGAAATTGTGAAGCCTGAAGGCTTTACTGCTGGTTTCCCTTAGTGAAGATGCCGATGCCTGCACCCAAAGCCAACTGCTGAATGAGCGCAGGGTGCTCACATCACTCGATTCCTGGACCGGTACAGTAAGTGTCCTTATATTAACAGTCAGCAGCTACAATATTTGAAAATGCTGACTAATTTTTTTTGCCCAGACTGGAACTCCTCTTTAGGCAACTATTTTGTGAAAAATTAATAGGAGGAGAGCATGGTTACTTTAACACATTCTGTCAAACTCATGTGACTGGCTCTCCTCCAATAAATCTGCTAAGTGCCGCTGGTATAATTCTGGGGCCTACATTTTATGAATGGGCTGCAAAAGGCTGAGCATATAAGGGGAGTGGGTAACGATATTCATTCACTGTTAGAAATCACCTCCTAGTCTTATTTGTAGGGTTAGTAATATGACATTAATATGCGTTTCTGGAAGAATGGTCAAACATTCCCATAGACACATTCCTAAACCTTGTGGACAGTCTTCCCAGAAGGATTGAAGCTGTTATAGTGGGCAAACTCAATATTGAACCCTATGAACTAATACTGGGATGCCATTAAAGTTCACATGCATGTAAAGTCAGGTGTCCCAATACTTTTGGTAATATATATATATATATATATATATATCAGTGGCGGCTGGTGAAGTTTTAGGATGGGGGGGCGCCAGACCCCGCCCTTCCTCTTTGACCCTATCCCACTTGGTGAAAATGGGCGTGGTTTGAGCGAAAATAGTGGGCATGGCTCTAAGGTGGTGTGGTTAGCGTCTGAGAGGAACGAGGGATGGTGGGAGAGGGAGAGAGGAATGAAGGGACAGCAGGCCCAGATCCTACACAACAATAGAAATGTGTATTCTAGAAAGTTTAACAATCAGCAGATAAAGATACTCCAAACACCTGGTGTTAGGTTATGGTGTCAGGATGGTTGAAGCGCATTATTTCTATTATTACATTGTAATATAAAATTAAATCATTCAACTCACCATAATGCAGAATCAGTGGGAGCCCTGAGCATGTCACTAGCCACGTCGCCTACAACCAGATGCCATCAGGCATCCCCAGCAGAGTCCCTCCTTACATGCAGCCTCTGTCACATCAAATGCAGCCTCTGTCACATCAAATGCAGCCTCTGTCCCACCAAATGCAGCCTCTGCCCCCCAAATGCAGCCTCTGTCCCCCCAAATGCAGCCTCTGTCCCCCCCCCCCCCACAAATGCAGCCTCTGTCCCCCCAAATGCAGCCTCTGTCCCCCCAAATGCGGCCTCTATCCCCCCAAATGCAGCCTGCCTGTGTCCCCCCCCAAATGCAGCCTGTGTCCCCCCCCAAATGCAACCTGTGTCGCCCCTCCAAATGCAGCCTGCCTGTGTCCCATTAAATTCAGCCTGTTTCCCCCCCACAAATGCAACCTGCCTGTGTCCCCCCCCCAAATGCAACCTGCCTGTGTCCCCCCCCCAAATGCAGCCTGCCTGCAGTGGCGTCACTAGGGTTGGTGTCACCTGGTGCGGAAAACATTGGTGTCACCCCCCCCTCCACCAACTATAGTCCCCCCTCAGTACAGACCCCCCTCCCTCAGTACAGACCCCCCCTCACAAAGTACAGACCCCCCTCCCACAGTATAGACCCCCTCCCTCAGTACAGACCCCCCTCCCACACTACAGACCCCCCTCCCACAGTATAGATCCCCCTCCCACAGTATAGATCCCTCTCACTAAGAACAGACCCCCCTCCCTCAGTACAGACCACCCTCTATCAGTATAGACCCCCCTCCCTCAGTACAGACCACCCTCTGTCAGTATAGACCCCCCCCCCCACTAAGTACAGACCCCCCTGCCTCATTTCAGACCCCTTAGTGCAGACCCCCACAATATAGACACCCCCCTTTAATACAGACCCCCATCAGTATAGACACCCCCATTTAGTGCAGACCCCACAGTATAGACACCCAGTATAGACGCCCCCTTAGTGCAGACCCCCATCAGTATAGATACCCCCTTAGTGCAACCCCCACAGTATAGAATCCCCCCTTAGTGCAGACCCCCCCATCAGTACAGAATCCCCCCTTAGTGCAGACCCCCCCATCAGTATAGAATCCCCCTTAGTGCAGACCCCCACAGTATGGACACCCCCTTAGTGCAGACCCCCCATCAGTATAGACACCCCCCATCAGTATAGACACACCCTTAGTGCAAACCCCTGCAGTATAGAATCTCTCCCTTAGTGCAGACCCCCCATCAGTATAGACACCCCCATCAGTATAGACACCCCCTTAGTGCAAACCCCTGCAGTATAGAATCCCCCCTTAGTGCAGACCACCCATCAGTATAGAATCCCCCTTAGTACAGACCCCCACAGTATAGACAACCCCATAGTGCAGACCCCCCATCAGTATAGACACCGCATTAGTGCAAACCCCTGCAGTATAGAATCCCCCCTTAGTGCAGACCCCCCCCCATCAGTATAGAATCCTCCCTTAGTGCAGACCCCCCCCATCAGTATAGAATCCCCCCTTAGTGCAGACCCCCACAGTATAGACACCCCCCTTAGTGCAGACCCTCCATCAGTATAGACACCCCCTTAATGCAAACCCCTGCAGTATAGAATCCCCCCTTAGTGCAGACCCCCCCATCAGTATAGAATCCCCCTTAGTGCAGACCCCCACAGTATAGCCACCCCCCTTAGTGCAGACCCCCCATCAGTATAGACACCCCCTTAGTGCAAACCCCTGCAGTATAGAATCCCCCCTTAGTGCAGACTTCCCCATTAGTATAGAACCCCCCATTAGTGCAGACCCCCCATCAGTATAGAATCCCCCTTAGTGCAGACCCCTCCATCAGTATAGAACCCCTCCTTAGTGCAGACCCCCACAGTATAGACACCCCCCTTAGTGCAGACCCCCCATCAGTATAGACACCCCTTTAGTGCAAACCCCTGCAGTATAGAACCCCCCCCTTAGTGCAGACCCCCCTATCAGTATAGAATCCCCCTTAGTGCAGACCCCCCATCAGTATAGTGCCATATACTTACCTCGCTGTTGTCCTCTCCTGCGGTGTCTCCTTCCACTGGCAGCGCTGAGGATACATCCTGGTTCCCCTCTCGGACGCAATGGGAGACAGAGACAGGAAGTGACATCGGCGCCCAGGTGCCCCCTATGGATGGGCTGCCACTGATAGATATATATATATATATATATATATATACAGTATCTCACAAAAGTACACCCTCACATTTATGTAAATATTTTATTATATCTTTTCATGTGATAACACTGAAGAAATTACACTTTGCTACAATGTAAAGTAGTAAGTGTACAGCTTGTATAAAAGTGTAAATTTGCTGTCCCCTCAAAATAACTCAACACACAGCCATTAACGTCTGAACCGCTGGCAACAAAACGAGTACACCCCTTAGTGAAAATGTCCAAATTGGGCCGAAAGCGTCAATATTTTGTGTGGCCACCATTATTATTTTCCAGCACTGCCTTAACTCCCTTGGGCATGGAGTTCACCAGAGCTTCACAGGTTGCCCCTGGAGTCCTCTTCCACTCCTCCATGACGACATCGCAAAGCTGGTGGATGTTCTCCTCCACCTTCCGTTTGAGGATGCCCCACAGATGCTCAATAAGTTTTAGGTCTGGAGACATGCTTGGCCAGTCCATCACCTTTATCCTCAGCTTCTTTAGCAAGGCAGTGGTCATCTTGGAGGTGTGTTTGGGGTCGTTATCATGTTGGAATACTGCCCTGCGGCCCAGTCTCTGAAAGGTGGGGATCATTCTCTGCTTCACTTCATGTTGGCATTTATGGTCCCCTCAATGAGCTGGCAGCACTCATGCAGCCCCAGACCATGACACTCCCACCATCATGCTTGACTGTAGGCAAGACACACTTGGCTTTGTACTCCTCCTCACCTGGTTGCAGCCACACACGCTTGACACCATCTGAACCAAATAAGTTTATCTTGGTCTCATCAGACCACAGGACATGGTTACAGTAATCCATGCCCTTAGTTTGCTTGTCTTCAGCAAACTGTTTGCGGGCTTTCTTGTGCATCATCTTTAGAAGATGCTTCCTTCTGGGATGACAGCCATGGAGACCAATTTGATTCAGTGTGCGGCGTATGGTCTGAGCACTGACAGGCTGACCCCCCACCCCTTCAACCTCTGCAGCAATGCTGGCAGCACTCATACGTCTATTTCCCAAAGACAACCTCTGCATATGACGCTGGGTACGTGTACTCAACTTCTTCAGTTGACCATGGTGAGGCCTGTTCTAAGTAGAACCTATCCGGTTAAACCGCTGTATGGTCTTGGCCACCATGCTGCAGCTCAGTTTCAGGGTCTTAGCAATCTTCTTATAGCCTAGGCCAGTGATGGTGAACCTTTTTGAGCCTGAGTGCCCAAACTGAAATAAATACAGTGGTTTTGTGTTGCAAAGTGCTAACACGGCAATTCACGAGAGAGGGGGGCTAAGCGAAAAAGAGGGGTTGTGTGAGAGAGAGAGGGGTTGTGAGAGAGAGAGAGGGGTTGTGCGAGAGAGAGAGAGAGAGAGAGAGGGGGTTGTGCGAGAGAGAGAGAGGGGGTTGTGTGAGAGAGAGAGAGTGGGGGGTTGTGTGAGAGAGAGAGGGGTTGTGTGAGAGAGAGAGAGAGAGAGAGAGGGGTTGTGTGAGAGAGAGAGAGAGAGGGGTTGTGTGTGTGAGAGAGAGAGGGGGGTTGTGTGAGAGAGAGAGGGGTTGTGTGAGAGAGAGAGAGAGGGGTTGTGTGAAAGAGTGAGAGCGGGGTTGTGTGAAAGAGTGAGAGAGGGGTTGTGAGAGAGAGAGAGAGAGAGAGAGGGGTTGTGTGTGAGAGAGAGAGAGGGGTTGTGTGTGTGAGAGAGAGAGGGGTTGTGTGAGAGAGAGAGGGGTTGTGTGTGAGAGAGAGAGAGAGAGGGGGGGGGTTGTGTGAGAGAGAGAGGGGTTGTGAGAGAGAGAGAGAGGGGTTGTGTGAGAGAGAGGGGTTGTGTGAGAGAGAGAGAGGGGTTGTGAGAGAGAGAGGGGTTGTGTGAGAGAGAGGGGTGTGAGAGAGAGAGGGGTGTTAGAGAGAGAGGTGTGAGAGAGAGAGAGAGGTGTGAGAGAGAGAGAGTGGTGTGAGAAAGAGAGAGGGGGGACAGCGAGAGTGAGGGGTGTGAGAGAGATGCTGAGAGGGAGGGGGGACAGAGAGAGAGAGGGTTGTGAGATATGCTGAGAGAGAGGGGGGAACCGAGAGAGGGAGGGGGGCTGAGAGAGAGGGAGAGGGGCTAGAGAGAGAGGGAGATGGGACAGAGGGAGAGGGGACAGAGAGAGAGGGGTGTGAGAGAGACGCTGAGAGAGAGAGGGGCAACAGAGAGAGGGAGAGGGGCTGAGAGAGAGGGGTGTGAGAGAAATGCTGAGAGAGAGAGGTGAGCTGAGAGAGAGGAGGAACAGAGAGAGGGAGGGGGGCAGGGAGAGAGAGAGGGGGGACAGAGAGAAGAGAAGGGGGACAGAGAGAGAGAAGAGGAACAGAGAGAGAGGGGTGCGAGAGAGATGAGCTGAGAGAGAGGGTGAACAGAGAGAGGGGGACACAAAGAGGGGGGGGTCAGAAAAAGAGGGGGGCTGAAAGAGAGGGAGGGGAGCTGAGAGGAGAGAGAGACCTCTAGCTCTGTCCTGGACCCTCTAGTGTGCCCACAGAGATGGCTCTGCGTGCCAGCTGTGGCACGCGTGCCATAGGTTCGCCATCACTGGCCTAGGCCATCTTTATGTAGAGCAACAATTCTTTTTATCAGATCCTCAGAGAGTTCTTTGCCATGAGGTGCCATGTTGAACTTCCAGTGACCAGTATGAGAGAGTGAGAGGGATAACACCAAATTTAACACACCAAATTTAACACACCGTCTCCCCATTTACAACTAAGACCTTGTAACACTAATGAGATACATGACACCATGGGAGGGAAAATGGCTAATTGGGCCCAATTTGGACATTCTCACTTAGGGTGTACTCACTTTTGTTGCCAACGGTTTAGACATTAATGACTGTGTGTTGAGTTATTTTGAGGGAACAGCAAATGTACACTGTTATACAAGCTGCACACTCACTACTTTACATTGTAGTAAAATGTAATTTCTTCAGTGTTGTCACAGGAAAAGATAGAATAAAATATTTACAAAAATGTGAAGGGTGTACTCACTTTTGTGAGATACTGTATAAATGGGTCAGAGCTGATCTTTTTCTGAAATCACTCTTCTTTTTTTTTTTCCAATAAAACTTTTTTTATTGAGCAAACACATAGTTATAACAAAGTGTATAAAGTATACAAAAACAGGTTTCCTGGGTGTCACACAATACATCCAGCGTGTGCTATGTTGACTTTGTTCTCGGACAATAAAACAGTTTCTGTTTGTGCAGACATCCCATATAACAATTCAGACTATAAATAACCCTTTGCATTTTATGTACCAATAGACTCAGAAGTTGAGGGTTGTTTTTTTCGTGAGTAGCGTAAGGGTTAAGTATTAGAACATAAGGGGGGCAGAGAAGAACTAAGCTGCTATCACTCTTCTATGTAACTTTATAACTCAAAGGGTTATCTTTGTTGTCTTTATGACTAATGCAGTAAATGATGTTTATACTTTTTACATAACTTCCCAACAAATTATATTGTTCTCATTGTAACCGGAGAACACTACTTACATGGAACATTCTTCCAAAGGAATGCTGAGAGACAGCCTTCTTTATAAACTACTCTACATTTAGGTCACTCAGAGTTTTTGGTCTGTCTGTAAAGAACAACATCTCTATTAACAACTCCGTCACTGGCCAATGGCCGGCTGTGGGAAAGGAGTTCATCAGGTTGAACTGCATGCTTGATATAATCTGTGTACTTGTTCATAAAATGATTGTAGTCATGTAGTTTGCATGACAGCCAGGCACAGCGTTTTCTGAAGGGCAGTCTTTATTTTTTATGATTTTTTATGATTTTATATTTACTAGAATTAATACAATTATTTTAATATTTTCTGTTCTCTTTTTGACCAGCAGGTGGAGCTCTAGTCTTCTTTTAAAGTGTTCCCATAATGAGAAACAGCTTTTATTGCTTCCTACAACTTCATCACCAGGCATGCACAGTTCTTGCAGGGGCAGCTGCTGGGAACTCAGTTCCTAGCGACAAAAGCCTGCCTCCAGAACTACATCTCTCAAGAGCCCTTGATCTACTCTACTCCATTTATAAAACATTTGTTTGATAAATATCACAGACATTTCTGCAGACTGGAGGAAATGTGCTGTAGTTTTCTGAACTACCTAAATGAGAAAATATACTGCATTTTGGCCACTAGATAAAGCTCACGTTAAGAGGAATATTTCTATTACAAACTAATTTGAAAAAATGAGTCCAGTCTGCAGGAATTTGTGTGGCATTCTTCCAACAAATGCTTTATTAATAGACCCCAAACAGTGTAGGCAAGCTCTTGCTATCCTGGAAAAGAGATCGGTGTATACATGTGGAGTGAGACAGAGAGGGGTGGGGGTACAATCGTTGTTCTGTAGTCCAGCAGGAAGGATTGACAATTCTAAATGAGATTTCAGAGCAGCAAAGGCTCTGTGCTGTTAACTCAAACAGGAAGTCAGGACCACACTGGATTTATTGCTTATCGGTATATATATCTGTACTTGCAATGTTTTTAAGGATATAAAACATGTACATTTATGGCAGAGATGTTCTGATTTTTTTTTTGCCTTGACATATTTTAACCCCTTGTTTACCAAGGTACATTTATGAACTTCCTAATGTAGCGCTGGCTCCTGACGAGCATGCGCTATGTAATTTTCAAAGTTAATATTCCTGAAACCACGGTTGGGTTTTAGGGCTAATTATGCCAAATTATGGTTTCAGTACCAGTCTAGCTGGAATTGCACTGAGTTCGCCTTGACTGTAGGTGTCGCTGTCACTGCAGGCAGGTGTGAGAACGCAGTTTGGCTGGGCGTATTGGGTACCATTCTTTCTCGAAACCAGCCTAGTTGGAGTGTCATCCTGCTGTGAATTCTGGGAAGGGGTACTTAAGGTACTGGAATCACGTGTTTCAGGGTTCCGGTCCAGAAGATATCTTCTGTCTGTTTGGTCCTGGCCCTCCTGACCAGCCCCCAGGGCCCTCATGGCCCGGGGTGCAGATCCATGCAATTCCAAGTCTCTGGGCTGGATAGCCCAAGGCGAAGCAACTGCAGGGACAGGTCTGAATGTATATCGGGGCCCAAGGATTCAAAAGTGGTCCGATGCCGTCTCATCTAGGGAGAGGCACAGCAACTGGAGAAGCATCCAGGGGAGGACTCTTCTGGAGAGGGCTGTGCACAAGGCCGGTTTCTCTGAAGGAGCCTGGAGGCTCAGTTGAAGGACACTAAATGGATCTACACTCTACGGTATCGCCGGACCGGCTGAGAGATACTGGTACCGTATGATAGTTCTCTAAATTTGTCTAAGTCCCTCAGTTACATCTAAGTCTGTGGCAGAGACTTTTCTCAAGTGTTCTACATCTAAGTCTGTGGCAGAGACTTTTCTCAAGTGTTCTACATCTAAGTCTGTGGCAGAGACGTTTCTCAAGTGTTCTACATACAAGTCTGTGGCAGAGACTTTGCTTTACCTAACACTCTACTAGCTGCTAGGCCTAGTGAGAGGAGGTCTGTCCGGTGGTTGTGAGTATCCAGCTGTGAAACGTTAATTCTCTGGATTTCTATAGTGAGAGACTTCCTATTCTTGCAGTTCCAAAAGTACCTGAACTTTCTTCCTAACCCTCTACCCTACATTCAGAGACTGTGTTATCTTTCTAATAAATTACCTGAAAGGAAGATCAAGTGTCAGTTTCTACATTTCTTTGGCCCATCTACCACTGGAAACCCTAGATGGAGACGAGGTCAAGAAGGTAACGGTAAGCCCAATAAAACCAGCAGCTCCTTCGGGGGTTAGTGCTACACTAATATTCAAGAATTTAAAACAAACTTGGTATTGTTCTTTTTTTCAGCAGTCAGTTTGGCTGTCATGTAAAAGTGATTTGGGTGGGTGGCCTAATGTCACAGTAACCAGAAGGTACTGCTGCTAAGACCCAACTCCCTGCTCCCCGTAGATGGTGCTGCCTGTCTTAGTTCTAGGGCTCTACTCTTCCTTTTGAGAGTCTGCAGCAGTGGTAAACTGCTATAGGATGATAAACAGGAGAAGATCGAGGAACATCCATTCCCTGATCACCTCTACAACAAATAAATCTGGAAGCAACAAGCAATTCCTGCTTCTGGGTTCAGAGCTTTCATTCCCTAGCTACTGTAGCCAAGAAAGCAGCTAATCAAATACCACACATGTAAGGTACACTGTGATATTGTAAAGAGTAAAAGCAATAATTCTAGAGCCATAATTCATGGTTAACTCTAAATTGATACCTTGTAAAAGCTTTAAAAGAGTCACCAATGAACAATTTTGGGTACCATAGATCTTTGCCATTTCTCGGGCATATGCAATTTTAAAGTGGATGTAAACCCTCTCCTATACCCAGTGAAGTGAACAGCCTCAGATGATACACAGAGATGAAACAAATCATCCTACATAAGTTTTACTTATATCTCTGCAGTCTTACCTTTTCTCCACCCTTTGAAAAGTGCAGATCGTGTTAAAAATCTTTTTTCATCTATCAGCAACAGAGAAGAGACTGTCGTTACAGTGAGTAAGAGCTGATTGGAGGAAAATGACACACCCCAACTCCAGGGCCGGACTGGGAATAAAAAACAGCCCTGGAAATAATTTTATACCAGCCCCATAGCATTATTATACCAGCCTAACAGCATAACGTCGTTATTTTCTTGTTCATAAAAGGGAAATCCATTCATATTAAAGCACACTTGAAGAGCGTATTATATTCATCAGTGCCCATCAGCGCAGCCTCATCAGTGCCCATCAGCGCAGCCTCACCAGTGCCCATCAGTGCAGCCTCACCAGTGCCCATCAATTTAGCCTCACCAGTGCCCATCAATGCAGCCTCACCAGTGCCCATTAGTGCAGCCTTATCAGTGCCCACCAATGTAGCCTCACTAGTGCCCATCAATGCAGCCTCATCAGTGCCCATCAATGCAGCCTCATCAGTGCCCATCAGCTCAGCCTCACCAATGCCCATGAATGTAGCCTCACCAGTGCCCATCAGTGCAGCCTGATCAGTGCCCATCAGTGCAGCCTCATCAGTATATTAGTAGATAGTGGATAACTGTGCCAACCCCAAAAAATGATTAACAAATATACCTGTGACAGTGAGTGCTAATTACATCTATCATCTATATATCATTCATTATCGATTAAATCATCAAAAAAGTTGTAAAAAACTGTAAAAATAAAACTTTATAAATAAAAAGTCAAAGTGATCCTCTTCAAAAATGGGTAATCAAACCCATGTGCACAAATCTAAATCCGTGTTAAAAAGACTTTCACCAATCCATGATGCACCACCACCTTCCAAAATGAACACTCACCAGAAAACAGTAATGAAAAAGCCTCAGTTTATGCCTGGATCAATTACTTCACTCGTTAGAATGTATCTGGGGTTTCCAAACTGGTATCTCAATAGTCATTCCATGTGTCTCCACCCTTGAGTGATACGAGAGAAGTAATTGATCCAGACATAAACTGAGGCTTTTTCATTATTGTTTTCTGTGTACATTTTGGAAGGTGGTGGTGCATCACGGATTGGTGGAAGTCTTTTCAACACGGATTTAGATTTGTGCATGTGGGTTTGATTACCTATTTTCGAAGAGGATCACTGGGACTTTTTATTTATACAGTTTTATTTTTACAGTTTTATACAACTTTAAACAATGGTTTAATCGATAATGAATGATATATAATTGATGGATGTAATTAGCACTCACTGTCACAGGTATATTTGTTAATCATTTTTTGGGGTTGGCGCAGTTATCCACTATACTAATACATTGTCTAACCTATACTATTGGTGGGGAATTTATGACTGCAGCAGATCCAACACATAAATCTAAAGAACACATAAAAATTAAAAAACACATTTATTTTTGTGCCTGTGACACAAACTTTGCAGCCTGATCAGTGCCCACCAATGCAGTCCCACCAGTGCCCATCAATGCAGCCTCACCAGTGCCCATCAATGCAGCCTCACCAGTGCCCATCAAAGCAGCCTCACCAGTGCTCATAATTACATAGTTACATAGTAGGTGAGGTTAAAAAAAAGACGCAAGTCCATGACAGGGAATTCCATTTTCTTGCCGCTCTTACAGTAAAGAACCCTCTACGTAGTTTAAGGTTAAATCTCTTTTCTTCTAATTTTGTGGCCACGTGTCTTGTTAAACTCCCTTCTGCAAAAAAGTTTTATCCCTATTGTGGGGTCACCAGTACAGTATTTATATATTTAAATCATATCCCCTCACAAGTGTCTCTTCTCCAGACAGAATAAGTTCAGTGCTCGCAACCTTTCTTCATAACTAATGTCCTCCAGACCCTTTATTAGCTTAGTTGCCCTTCTTTGTACTTCAATTTCCAGTACATCCTTCCCAAAGACTGGTGCCCAGAACTGGACAGCATACTCCAGGTGCGGCCGGACCAGAGTCTTGTAGAGCAAGAGAATTATCGTTTTATCCTTGGAGTTTATCCCCTTTTAATGCATGCCAATATTCTGTTTGCTTTGTTATCAGCAGCTTGGCATTGCATGCCATTTCTGAGCCTATCATCTACTAGGATCCCCAGGTCCTTTTCCATCCTAGATTCCCCCAGATGTTCTCTCCCCAGTGTATAGCTTGCATTCATATTTTTGCCACCCAAATGCATTATTTTACATTTTTCTACATTAAACCTCCTTTGCCATGTAGTTGCCCACCCCATTCATTTGTTCAGATCTTTTTGCAAGGTTTCCACATCCTGCGGAGAAGTTATTCCCCTGCTTAGCTTAGTATCGTCCGCAAATACAGAGATCCTCCAGGTCGTTTATGAACAAAATAAATAGGATTGGTCCCAGCACAGAACCCTGGGGGACCCCACTACACACCTCTGACCATTCCGAGTACTCCCCATTTATCACCACCCTCTGAACTCACCCTTGTAGCCAGTTTTCAATCCATGTACTCACCCTATGGTCCATGCCAACGGACCTTATTTTGTACAGTAAACATTTATGGGGAACTGTGTCAAATGCTTTTACAAAATCCAGATACACCACATCTACGGGTCTTCCTTTATCTAGATGGCAACTCACCTCCTCATAGAAGGTTAATAGATTGGTTTGGCAAGAACGATTCTTCATGAATCCATGCTGATTACTGTTAATGATACCGTTCTCGTTACTAAAATCTTGTATATAGTCCCTTATCATCCCCTCCAAGAGCTTGCATAATATTGATGTTAGGCTAACTGGTCTGTAATTCCCAGGGATGTATTTTGGGCACTTTTTAAATCTTGGTGCTACATTGGCTTTTTTCCTATTACCTGGTACCATTCCAGTCAGTAGACTGTCAGTAAAAATTAGGAACAATGGTCTAGCAATTACTTGACTGAGTTCCCTAAGTATCCTCGGATGCAAGCCATCTGTTCCCATTGATTTTTTTAATGTTAAGTTTCCCAAGTCTAATTTTAATTCTGTCCTCTGTTAACTATGGAGGTGCTTCCTGTGATGTGTCATAAGGATAAACACTGCAGTTTTGGTTACTGAAGCCCCCCGATTCCCTCATGAAGACTGAGGAGAAGAATAAATTCAATACCTTCACCATCTCCCCAACCTTTGTAACCAGATGTTCTTCCTCATTCTTTATGGGGCCAATATGGTCTGTCCTCCCTTTTTTTTACTGTTTACATACTTAATGAATTTCTTGGGATTTCTTTTGCTCTCCTCCGCTTTGTGTCTTTTGTGTTCTATCTTAGCTGCCCTAATTGCACCCTTACATTTCTTGTTGCATTCTTTATAAAGTCTTTCAACCTTGTATTTTTTGAAGGCCTTCTCCTTTGCTTTTATATACATTTTTACATTGGAGTTAAGCCATCATGGACTTTTGTTCGCTCTTTTAAATGTATTACCCAATGGGATGCATTGGCTAATGCCCTTATTTTATATGCTCTTAAAGCAAACCCATCTCTCCTCCGTGTTTTTTGTTCCTAAGATTTTATCCCAATTCATGCCTTCTAACAAGGTTCGTAGTTTAGGGAAGTTGGCTCGTTTGAAATTCAGTTTTTTGTATTGCCCTTATGTTTCCTATTTGTGTGATTTTACTGAAGAGAGGGTTGTGCTGGAAGAGGAAGAAAATTTGGGAGTAGGTTTGTGCTAAAAGGGTAGAGGATTTGTGCTGAGAGGGGGGACTTCAGGGATTTGTTCTGGGAGGGAGATTGAAGGGAAGGAGGATTTTTGTTGAGGGGGTTTGGAGGGGGAAGAAAATTTGTGCTGGGGGGATTAGAGGGGGTATGTGCTGAGGGGGTGAGTGTTTCTGCTGGAAGAGGGAATTTAAGGAGTAAGGGAATTTTTATGCTGGGGGGGGGGGGCGTGTTGGGGGAAGGGAGAGGATTTGTGCTGGGATAGAAGATTGTGGGGGAGAGGAGAAGGGCAGATTAGTGATGGATTTTTTATGAGGGGGGAGTGTAGGTTTTTGCTAAAAGAGTAAAATGAGGGAAAGCTTGTGTGGTGAATTTTGCACTTTTCTGAACCTTGACTCCTGCATCCTATGCAATACTTACTCTTGACCCTTGCTCTGCGTTATATACTCCAAAACTCAGCACTGACTGCACTCTTTGCATTACACATCCCCGACCCCTGCACTCTGCAGGATTTATTCCTAAACCTGACCCTCAGGTAACTCAGGCAACTCATTATGTACTCCTGACTCTTACACTCTGTGTGATGCACACCCCTGATCCTTACACTCTGCCTTACAAACTCCTGCGCTATATACACTATATTGTGCTTCCTCTCCAAAGTGTTCATTGCCTCAACAGTTGCTGGTTGCTAAGCAGTCTCTGACTATTTTATTGAAGTTCTTCTTTAAGGTAGGCTCAGAAAAAGTGTTGTCTCTCTTCTATATTTAATGTGCACAAAAGCATATGTAGTGGCAGCATTTCATTATTTTTTTCTTTTAATGATTGTGCTGAGGTTTATATGTGTCTGCGAGACTCTTGATTGTGGAACAGCAATTAAAGCATTGTTTATAGATACAAGCAGACCCAGGTTTTGTTTATCCATACCCCTTAAGCTCCTCTCACCATTAACAGTTTGATCACACCCGCTGTTTGCCACCACAGTGCCCCGCATTACTACTCTCCTCAGGATGTCCAAAGGTGGCTCCGTTTTTTCAAAATTCAAACAGCATCCCTTGCGCTGAGGAAGATTGTCCCCTCCAGTCAACCGTAATTTAACCACACCCACTTTTTCCTGCAGGTCACTTTCTCCTCGAAGTGTCCCTCTTTATCAAGTTGTAAAGTTAGGAGGCATGCCTATTTTATTTTGGGGTTTAAATATAGTTTAAAGGAGTCATTGTTTACAAATCGTATTGAGTCTTTGAAAGAATGTTCACCCCTTATCAGATGGTTCAGTCCAAAGCTTCAATTTGGGAAACTTCAGCCTCATAGCAGGCAGCGACTGCCATGCTGTCACTTTAGATAACTTATATTGCTCTGAGAGCCTTTATTATGTATTAAATGATTATTGGTAAAACATAGAATGTATATACAGTAAAAAAAGAACAAAAAACATATATAACAACAGCTAAGATGAATAAACTCATGTAAACTAGTAGTCATGCCTAGTCAATACCACCACATGGACTGCACACTCACAATGTTTTCCTTTGGGGATGTATAAAGGTTTCCCGTTTGTGACTAAACGTCCTTTTAATGTTTGCCAGATACGCATATGCCAAGGCCTTGGAAATATTTCTGTTTGAAGAGCGTATTTTGGCATCTGTCTGTTTTGGTGATTGAGTCGTTTCAAGGATTCTGACTTCATATCCTTTGTAAACAAAGCAAAATACACTTTTGTAGCTTTCATCACTATGTTATTGTCCACAGCTTGTTTTTTTTTTTTTGTTTTTTTAATCCAAAACCTGTGCTTTGCCTGTGTATAAAAAAGCAAGGTTTTCTTTAATCAGGGCTTTTTTTTTCCAGAGAATAGGTACAGGTACTCCCCTCTTCCAAATCACCTCTTGCCTCCGAGTACTGTCCCCTGGATCCACCCCCTAATTTTTATGGAATTTGTTGATGATAACAAGAAAAGCAGTAAAATAGACCCCTCCCTAAATAATAGATCAATCCCAGCAGCCAGCCAGCTACAATAGACACCTCCCTCAACAATAGATTCCCCAGCAACATTAGATCCCCCAGCAGCCAGCAATAATGGGCCCTTCCAGCACACCCCAGCACCCCTTGCCATTACATACATTCAGTGCTGGAGGTGCCGGAACTACGATCCCTGCGTTCCCGCTGAAAAAATGCCCTGTCTTTAATTGCTCCCCAGCTGCACAAATTGACCTTTTCTTTGCTCCCCTGTTGTTCTGTTTATCCACAGATATCAAGGAAAGGAAACCCTGTGTAAGCTCCAAGTTGCTCTACTTTGAGCTTACACAGACATGAATAATTTTTTCCCACCCCTGCATGACAAAATTGGGCCAATCACCAAGCACCAGCGCTGTCACATGAGAAGAAGTGGAGTGAGCCACATGCTCCTTCATACATATATCAGGTTTTTCTCGGCTCCAGCTTCTTAATGGAGTGACTGAGTGAAGTAAAAGTGAATATGTTCTTCCGAGGAGTAGTGGTAATTAAAGCGGTTCTACACTGTGTTTGACTTTTTTTTTTTGTGTGTCTTATGTGCTGTAATGTGCTTTGCATAAATGTCACTCACCTGTTTGAGTTCTTGGTCTTCTTTCTTCTGTTTTTCGTCCGGAATGTGCACTTTTAAAACCTCTTCATGACGGCTTCCATCTTCAGTGTGGGCCCCTGAAACGACACCAGTCCTTTTCTTCCGGGTTGCTGGCCCACAATCCACCTGTGGATTTTCGCCGATTTCGCGCGTGCGCAGTAACGGCGCCAACAGCTCAGGTTGCCATCACAACGGGCGGGTCGCTAATCCCGCGAGATTTCGCCTCGGGACCCCCGCAAAGTCTCCTGGGATTGATCCCAGGAGACACAGCGAGATAGCCCACAAGACACAGCGCCAGGTCCCAGAAGACATTGCGAAGTAGAAGGAAGCGACGACGATCGACGCAGAGAGCCCGCCCACCGCCGCAGGGAGAAGAACACAGATGAAGCCATCATTCAAGGTAAGCTTAAAAGATGCAGAATTGAACCGTCAATTCTGTCATCTTACAGGATAGGGAAGCCATAGAGACATACTTCTATGGATGGGTGCAGAACCGCTTTAAGAGAACATGTTGCTTTCATAACAGTGCATCTAAAAATATTGGTGGCACTCTATAATATATTAAATCAAATCAAACAAAATTCTAATCCAGTCAGTGCAATCCAGGGATTGTTGAAAATTAATAATATTCAGGCCTAGAGATATTTTCCTTGGTTGTTAAATAATCAGTTCCTTTTCTACAAATACAATTTTACATTGCCTCTATTCTTTAAAAAATTGCTTGTGGGACTGGGAAAACTCTTTGGACAGGGGCGGACTGACCACTCGGCACTTCCCGAGGGCCCCGGGCCACTAGGGGGCCCCATCAGGGTTGTCAGTCTCAGTAAAACCAGGGACAGCATGTAAAAATCTGTGTTTTTTTTTACATCTGTTTCTGAAATGTCCCTTACCGACATCCTTTTGGTCTAAAAATCCAGAGATTATAGCTGCCCCACCTCTCCAGTACCTTCTCAGCCAATAGAAACATGTCTGTCTATACCGTGTGATTTTATACTGTGTGTGTATACTGTGTGGCCCCATAATCTCTGATTGCCTGGGGGCCCCATAATCTCCTATTGCCCGGGGGCCCCATGAGTTGTCAGTCCGCCCCTGTCTTTGGAATATGCTTTAGGGAAATCCTAATCCAAGTAAAAAAGCAGTTTCTAAATTATAAAAGTTCTTCAGACAGCCACTTGGCTACTCTCCAATGGCTGGTCTTAACAAATCGACTAAGAATTTTCTCCAGCTTCTCTAAAATTATTTTGTTTGTTCTGGGGTACAATCAAAGTCATACTGCAAAATGTTGCTTGAACTTTTCCATAATTTTTATATATGTCCACATTGCTCCTGTCTTATGGGCCTAAGCTCTTGCTGCTTAAAATATGGACAATTAGATGCTTTTTGGGCATGACCCAGAATTAAACATTTATTGGAACTCAGTATTGCAGTATTCTACCACATATTTAGCAAAATACCTACCGCTGGCCCCTGAATGGGAGCTTTTTGACCTACTTCATAGAATTTAAAAGGGCTTCTCAAATCCTCATTATCATATCCTTTGTAGTGTGGAAAACTATTCTACATAAGGGCATCTACCTCCCTGCCACTATATTTTTATTCCTAAATAGATTATCATAGGCTTTTCGCATTGGAATGGGTGGAGGCCTCTTTGCTCAAAAAATCTTCAAAGTTTGGGAATCTTTCATCCAAACCTTACTAGTAAAAATCCAACAATCTGCTTTAAATACACTCAACGGTATCAACTCAGACTCCTAACCAATGATCCCCCAATTGATTCTCAGCCTTCCACTTTAACTGAATTACAGTTTCTAGTCTAACAATTGAGGCCTCCTCCCTTCCCTTTACACACAACTTTTTAGACTGAGCGCTATCCATTTAGGTGTTTATTATTGTCCATTGCTAAACCCAGCACTGTTAGTTTGCTTTTAACCTATACTAACAAACAGTACATTGTGTTATCAGCCAAATGTTGTGGACACTTGCATTCTTAGATTAACCACTAAAAGATTGCCTGCCCGCAATGTACTGCGCATGGGCAGCCCGTACAGGCAAAGTGACGTACTGGCAAATCAGCCTGTTTCTGGGTTTAGGGTGCGTGCATGCACCCCTCTCCACCAACACCCGTTGTGAGTGTACACAGCAAGGGTCTGTCAGCAGGTCCCGGCCAATGAGTCATGGTCAGGACCTGCTGATCGGCTGTGTACAATCACAGCCCAGAGCCCTGTGTTGACAACCAACACAGGGCTCTGTACAGAGGGAATGATCTAGCTGTTTCTTATACCACAGCAGGGATAAGAAGTAAAGAGATCTTTAGTAAAAAGCAGCACACATTACACATTGTTAGGCACACATTTAACCCCTCTATTTCTCTAGTTGTTTACTCTTTCCCAGCCAGTACCATTAGCAGAGTGACAGTGTATATTATTATCCAGTGGTGGCTGGTGCTCAAAATTTTTTGGGGGGGCGCAAACGAACTGAAAAATTCTGAAAAATACTGATAGAAAAACATCAATTGCAGCCACTGTGGCATCACTTGCAGCCACTGTGCCATAAAATGCAGCCACTGTGCCCATCATATGCAGCCACTGTGCCCAACATATGCAGCCAACTGTGCCCAGCAAATGCAGCTACTCTGCCCATCATATCCAGCCACTCTGCCCATCATGTGCAGCCAACTCTGCCCATCATATGCAGCCACTGTGTTCATCATATGTAGCCTCTGTGCCCATAATATGCAGCCAAATGTGCCCATAATATGCAGCCAAATGTACCCATCATATGCAGCCAACTGTACCAATCATATGCAGCCAACTGTGCCCATAATATTCAGCCAACTGTGCCCATCATATGCAGCCTCTGTGCCTATCAAATGCAGCCAACTGTGCCCCATCAATTGCAGCCTCTGTGCCCATAATATGCAGCTACTGGGCCAGCAAATGCAGCCAACTGTGCCCCATCAATTGCAGCCTCTGTGCCCATAATATGCAGCCACTGTGCCCAGCAAATGCAGCCAACTGTGCCCATCAATTGCAGCCTCGGTGCCCATAATATGCAGTCACTCTGCTCAGCAAATGCAGATAACTGTGCCCCATCAATTGCAGCCTCTGTGCCAATAATATACAGCCACTGTGCCCCCCCCCCCCGCTCGCTGTCTGCCTGGCACTTACCCCATCGTGGTGGTGGGTCAGGCAGCCGCTCAGGTGATGAGCTGTGGGACGGGTAGCACTGCGATGGCTCCTGTGTCCTCCGTGCGTGTCTTCTTCCTGTTCTGCTAGGCGGCCAATGGGATCGTCTCTGCCTTGAGCCAATCAGGTGATCGGTATTACATCCGCACGGTTCTGTGTTAGCAAAGCAAATAACACACCTGGGTGGACTGTGAGCGCAATGGTTTGCACTCACAGTTCACCTTTTTTGAAGCCTATTAGAGCCTATGGCTCTAATCAGGTGCCTCAAAAGACCCCCCTGCCGCTGTAATTCAGGCGTCCGGCGTCCGAAAAGGGGCTGGGCATCTGAAAAGAGGGTGGCTACAGCGCCCTTGGATAGATTCATGCAATGCATGAATCTATCTATCCATACTACACAGAGGGGTTTCTGGAGAGCAGGGGCGGCGCCCGTGAGACTTTAATGGACGCACCGCCACTGGAATTATCACTGATCACTGTATTAATGTCACTGGTAATGCCAGAGCAATTAGGGAGTTCCTCCCAGCGCCAGTTAGTGTCAGATTTCCGGCCGCACTATCGCAGTCTTATTATAAGTCGCTGATTATTTAGTATAAAAAAAAATTCCAATATACTCTATTTACTATAGTATGTAGACTTTATAACTTTTGCACAAACCAGGTAATATACATTTATTGGGATTTTTTGTTACCCAAGACATGTAGCAGAATACATTTTTGCCAAAATTTTAGAGCAGACAGTAAATAATATTGTTTTTTTTTTATTTTTTAAATCAAATCAAATACCATTAAAAGAAAGCTCTATTTGTGTGAAAAAATAAATATATAAATTTTGTTTGGGTACAGTGTTATCTGACCATGCAATTACTACTGTGTTTCCCTGAAAATAAGACCTACCCAGAAAATAAGACCTAGCAGTGTCAGGTGCCTTTGGTACAGAGCGGCGCTCAGCTGATCTCCCCGCTGGTCTCCTCCTCTTCTCCCGGCTGTCGGCGGGGGATCTCAGTCCCGCCTCCCTCTGATGAGCTTTGGTGGGTCACAGAAGGTACGGTAGTCTCAGTGCAGAGCCTCCGCAATCAATCAACATGTCATACTGTGTGCAGTATACGGTATGCAGTATGGATACTCCTGTCTCCACAAGGTATTTACAGATCTTTTTTCTTCACATGCTGGTGTGCTCTCTTCCCTGTTCCGAGCATTGCGGAGAGGGGCGGGGGGTCCCCCACTGGTGGCTGGGAGAGGGGGAGTCGAGCAGAGCTGAGGTGTTTGGCATTGTTGAATTGCAGGGGCACACACATTGTGTATTGTGTGCTACTGTAACAGAGAGGATTTGGGCATTTTATCTTTGTTCAAACTGGGGATTACTGACAGGATTAAGACCTACCTGAAAATAAGCCCTACTAGGTCATTTGTTACCAAAATGAATATAAGACCTGCCCTTATTTTCAAGGAAACACGGTAGTTAAAGTAGCACAGTGCTTAATAGCAAACAATGACCTGGTCATGAAGGAGGTAAAACCTTCCGTAGCTGAGGTGGTTAAACATTTTTTTTATAAAAAATCAATATCATACATAACACCACCAAATTATTTTAAATCAGTGTGCTCCACATCCACATCCACATCCAAGACTGACATTCACAAAATGTTCTCCTTGTTGGAAATCCATAGGGAATGGAAAAGTCTTGCACTGATGAGGAGTATTTATTTACTAGTAAAAACAGATAAAACACTTAAAACTTACATAGAGTATGTGTAGCCAGCACTATTGATATAAAAGTATTAGCGGCCAAATGATCACCACCATAGACCATTAGCTAAGTTCAATCGCACTCTGTGCAGTTGGGGCGGCTTCTTGCAGGTCTCGTATGCCTAATGGCATCTCCTTATCTGTGCCGACACATTTCATCTCACCAACATTGTCTGAAAGAAAGGATATTGGAGAAGAGAAAAAGAAGAAAGAAAATGGAAAGGTAAACGAGGAGATGGTTCTCATCTCTAACACCATCCCACGAGTACTTTAGTAAAGTCAGTCATTGTTCTCCTTATAAAGTGGTCAACATTTTCTCATTTATCATTATCAAAGATAATTTCAAATGTATGTAGTGGTACCCCTGTAGGGGCTGCTAAATGATGTGGCCCACCTGTCACCTTGCCCAGCCCGGCAGTCCCTTGGCTTTGTTTTTTGTTTGTTTTTTGAGGGAATTTGGGATGCCCAGTTCAATTATAGCAAAGTTGGTAGGGACAACTATGTACACTCTTTGTACTCTTTTCCAGACTCCTCCAGTACAACTCTTCACTTACTATGTAGTGGTTCGCTTAATTTCTCCTGGATTTTGCTTCTTATTTAGAGGTTCGCTCCATCCCTCCTGAATGTCGCTTCCTATTTAGTGATTCCAGAAACAGCTAGCACATGGTGGTTAGACCTGATACTGGCTCAGCCAGGCCTAAGTAACTTGCCCTTTACAGGCAGGGACTGTGGGCCCCTATATTGTAGCAGAAAATATGGAAAGTGTCTTTAGTGCTAGCTGTCCTACTAGTGGGCTACTGCTCCCAGTCAGCCCTCTTCAGGCCCTGCCAGCCCTCCTGGCTGCAGCTGCCCGACTTCACTGCCCATGAAATTGCAATCCTCACTACTGGCTCCACACCCAACTCTGACTGCTTCCTCTCAGTCCTCTCTGGCATGCCTCCCAGTCCTCCCAACTGCCCATGTCACCCACCAGCCCTCCTGGCTGTAACCGGTGGTTCCCTCCTGAAGACTTGCCTGGCAGTACTAGCTCCTGCTGTCCTCCTGTTCAGATCCTTTCTGAGACACCCCAGACAGCTCCACCTCTCATCCCCTCCTCTTCTTCTAGAATCCTCTAGAAGAAAGAGGGAGGTGACAGTGGAGCAATGCTGTCTGTGAGTCACAGCTGCTACTCTGAGCCACTCCCAGCCCACACAGATCAAAACAAACAGGCCTAGCTTCCAGCTAGTACAAAAAAGCCTGCCTAAATTTGCTTGTACTACAAAAATCCTAACTTCTAGCACCTATCTAAGTAAAGGGTACTACATGTATCATTGGAAATTGAATGGACGGGGACCTCCATGAATTAGCTATTGCTAATCTGGCAGCCAAAAATATTAACGAGATCAGTTTATTTGTGTGTTTCTGGACCTCCTCCAATGGTTGTTTTAGTAAGGCTTGCCATTGGGACTTTTTAAGGTTAGTCTGGGTCAAAGAGTATATAAAATGATAGACTCAAATCCCAAATCTCCTGACCCGCGGGCATGTCCACCAATTATGGTAGTCTGAACCATCCTGGCTGCATCCCCTAAAGCACTTGGGCTGAGAGGACATATGGTGCTAATTTAGTATGTACAATATACCAAGGTAGCAGTACTTTATGGTTTGCGCCAATCATGGAGGTATTCATAAGAGATTTTGAGGCCTTTTGAGCCAGGTTGTGCCATTCTGCTAAATCTTTGAGCCAGGTTGTGCCATCCTGCTAAATCTAGTCCCCGTCCAAGTCCCCCTCCCACTGCACCATATAGAATAATTTGTGTAGATTTGAGGTCAGAATATAATATATCGCAGAAAATTTACCTGGAATCTTGTCAACTTTTTATATAAGGATTCCATTGCTGACATTGTGGTCATATCAGAGCCATGTTATATCTTCTGGAAAAAAAATAGAGTCCAAGCTGAATTAAATCACACTCTCTGCTGATGGGACAGTTTCCCACAGGTCCAACATGCCTCTCCATAGCTGTGCTGACACGTTTCACCTCAACAACTTCACCAGAGAGGCCTCTCTGCTGGTGGAGAGGTTTCCCACAAGTCCAAATGCATAATAGCATCTCCTCAGCTGTGCCTGACACATTTTATCTCAACAAAATCCCTGGTGATGACTCTCAAAAGTTTCATCGGGGACTTCTCTATACTGGTGGAATGGCTTCCCAAACCATCCAACATGCACAATGGCACCTCCTAAGTTTAACCTAACCTATTTCACAATAACTTCATCAGAGACACCTCTGATGAAGTTGGGGACATGAAACACATTGGAGAGAAATGAGGGAATGTCATTAAGTACATACATGCACATATTTGTCTTTTTTTCTTTTTTCAACAAAAATTTGATGTTTTGAAACATGTTACTGTAGCTGGGTCCCAAATCTCTTGACATTTAAGGAAGAGATGGCCATATGGAACATGTTGCATAACCTCTTACACTTTTTAGAGCTAAACTATAAAAAAAAGTCTGCAACAATGCCTAACGGTGGATAAAAAATATGCACAATATTCTCTTGGTCAAGACAACAGTCAAAGCACAAAAGTATGCTGGCTCACCCACTTCAAACAAGGCAAAGTCTGTTGCTTCCTTTGTAACAGAGAAAGGCGACAGTCCTCGGGAATGCATATATCTTGCAAGGGGTAAAGCATTGAATGAATTTGCAGGATAAAAGTCAAGGAAACTAAATTGAAGGGGTATCTTTCACCAACATAGCACTTCAAGCTACACATCAGCAGTTTCCTGGCGCATCCACACTGAATGTAGGCTTGAGGATCTTCAGCTCTTTTCCTACACATTTGATCTTGCTTCTTTTGACTACTATCCATTACCTATCTAGAAAAATAAATAAAAAAACATGTCAGGTTACTAGCCTAAACAAATAATTTCAGATTAAGGAAATAACAGCCTTCCAGCACTGCTAGAAATAGTATCTAAACTTTCTCAGGAACTATGCAGAAAATAAATATTTGTGAGTCTTCCCAATCTGCCCCTTGAAGTTAACTGTTAAAAAGTTTGTAGCGTTCATTCTAAAGGTAGACTAGGAAGAGATCCAATGAAGCTCTTTACCAGTTTACTTTAAACTGAATGTATTTTAAATGGACCTTGCACCATTTGGACTTTAAAAAATAAAGGAATTGTCAGAGGGAGTATTGTGATCTCTGTGAGAGGAAATAAATAAAACGTACATGGAAGTGTTATACTTACACATTATTTTGGTTGAGAAAATATATTTGCTCCTAGGTTCAAATTGTAATGCAGACTTATCAGTATCTTTCTATGCCTGTCAAATCAATCTATGGCAGCAGTATATAACTATAACATTTATCTAAAATCTATCTTTGAGCTCCAGTCATGTGAATTTTCCTAAACATGGTCATTGTTTGCCTTGTAGGGAGTACACAGGGATGTTGATGTCATCAGTCTGCTGCAGACAGGAAGAAGCATAACTTTAGTCTTCTTCCCTCAGCCATCACTCAGAGCGTACACTGTTATATTCTGAAAAGTCATAGAGACAGATGCAGCAGCTAAGGGGCTGAGTTGTGTGAGACGTATACAGGGCAAAGAACATAAATACTACTTTAAGGCACTGGACTTTATGTAACTGCACCACCCCTTGGGCTGCATCTTAGTTCAGAAAGCAGATGACCCTGGATGATGCCTGAACAGAGATGGATCCATATTTCTGTAGAGCAAAAAGGATCAAAGCTTTGAGAAGAAGGATAGTGTGATCTGTTTGCAAGATAATAAATACCTGTAAATATTACACATTCACATTAATAAGCATTGCCACACTTGATGTAAAAAAATATACTTGACCCTAGGACCTATTAGACAAGTGAATATCAAATCTAGAAAATGTGAGCTCGCTGATAAACTGTCAGATTGCATGGAGCAAATTCCCAGTCATTTCCAGATAGTAAGGACCGGAATATAATGCACAGCAGGGAAATGTCATGCAGGTCCGCCCATGACAGTGTGTCAGGTGACACAGCAGGCTAGAGTGAGTTAACAACTTAGGGGTGGGTATCTTGGAGAGCTGGGAGGAGCGGCCATATAAAAGGGAGGGGCGGAGTCGGGAGTCAGTGCGGGAAAGTCAGACCACGAGGAGGCAGGTTTTTCACTCTGCTCCTCTGTGCATTCAAAAACATGGCCGACGGAGTGGATTTTGCGGCGATGGTGCGGGCGGCGGCGGCACAGCAAGGACCCGAATGGGTCAGGGAACAGATCACAGCGGCGCTGGATGGAGCAGGAGGGGGCACAGGAGACCGGACAGCGGCGGTGGAATTCCAAGATGGCGGCGCCGGACAGCGCGGCCGAGTGTCCAGGGCGCCAGAGCGTTACTCCCCAGGGGCCATTGCAGGACCTTCTAGACTGGTAAGAAGCCCCAGGGGGGAGCGATCCACCCCCCCAGCCAAGAGAGTGCAGAGGGACAGCGCTGGAGGGTCACACAGGCAGACAGGAATCAGGCCTGGTGGAGAAGGGGGGGCCGTGGGCTGACGGGAAGAGGATCCCTAACGTCAGATGGCAGTGCTTCCACAGCCTCAACAGCCCCAGCGCCCATACACGAGGTGGGGGGCAGTAGGAACTCTGGGGGGAGGGGGGGTGGGGGGGCCGCGGCAAGGGGGAAGAAGATGGCCGGCGAATCAGGCTCTTCAGGGACCACATCCACCCCAGCAGCTCTGCACGAGCAAGGGGGAGGGGATTCAAGGGCCACTCGGGCAACGGCCAGGAGGGGGGTCACAGCCCCCAGACGTGCCTTTTCAGCGAACCCCCCGGAGGCTCTGCACGAGTCGGGGGGGGGGGACGGAAGGGTCAGTGGGGCACCACGGAAGGGGGGGAGGGGGACTCACTCAGCATCACGCGCGAGGGACGGCGGGAAGCCACCAGCAAGTACGGCAGTGAACCGAGTCAGCAGGAGCGGAGCCCGAACCGGCCCACCTGCGCAGGCGAGTTCGGATCAGCCAGGGACCAGCCAGCAGCCCGAAGTGGGAACGGGCAGGCGGGGACATAACTCTTACAGGACCCCCTCCCCTAGGGTGCGTGCCTTGTCTTTTCCGCAGGAGGAAGATTCTCGGTCTGAAGGCGAGTTGTCGGAGGAGGAGCTCAGTCGCCCTATCCCGCCAGTGGAAGCCCGAGCAGTGGCTGTGGGAATCCCGCCCGGTCAGCCCGGTAAGTCCACTGACAATAGTTCTTTTGTAAAAGTTTTACAATCTTTGCTGGGAACAGTTAACAGTGGGGGGAGCCCAGGGATACCTCCCGCATCGTTGTTGGCAGACACGGACCAACCGTGAGCGGTGAGCGGGAGGGGGGATAGTGGTCCTGGGCAAATGCAGGAACTGTTGGAAGGGTTAAGGGTGCTGATAGGCCGCTTTGGTGAGAAGAAGGATGCTCCAGCAGGAGGGGTGAGTATGGAAGTTGGGGAAGTGGAGGCTGGTGTAGCAGTCGGGGGAGGGGTGGCGGCTAACGCCACAGGAAGAAGTCTGCCGACCACCGTGGTGGGGGGAGCAGATAAGGGGAATGAGATGGAAAAAGGGGAGAAAGAACAGGCGACAAGGGATGATATAGTGCGGATGGCTGGTGCGGCAAAATGTGAGGTCTATGTCTGTTTTGAAGGACCGCTCGGGGCCCATTTAAAGCAGGAGGTCAGGGAGAAGATTTGGAAGGGGGAGTACGTGGAGATATTCTCCTTGCTCCCCCTGGAAAAATTCAACCTTGATAGGGTAAAATCGGATAGCAGCAAAAAAGATGATGAGGAAAAAAAAAAAGGAGGTATAGGCTCATTCCGCGGACTTTCACCAATTGGCTCCAGGCGTTTGCCATTTTGGCGGGAGTGATTGGGGAGAAGAACCCTGAACATTGTTCGGCGTTGTTCTGCTACATGGACGCGATTGGGGAGGCTTACCGGGTTTACGGTGGAACGGCGTGGCTGCGGTACGACGAGCAGTTCCGCCAGCGGAGGGCTGTCCGTCCGGCGTTAAGGTGGGATCACAAAGATATTAGCCTCTGGATGAAGCTGATGGCGTCGGCGAAGACTCCGGCTCAGACATTTCAAGGGGGGGCCGGAGGTAGCCAGGCCTCGGGACCTTCGGCCGGTAAGAAGTGGGGGGTATGTTGGCAATTTAATGAGGGGGCCTGTAAGTTTGGAGGAACCTGTAAATTCAAACATGAATGTTCAGGATGCGGGGGGGGTCACACCCTCGCCAGATGTTTTAAGAAAGGGAAGCGGGGTGGGGAATCTGGCCACAAGATGGACGACGCCGGTGATGTGGGAAAGGATGCAGCCTTTCCTAAATAGATATCCGGACAGGGGGGCAGCGGTTTTGCTGAGCAGGGGGTTCAGGGAGGGTTTCAAGATTCCGTGTAAATTGTCAGTGGATTCCGCCACTGGCCAAGAACTTGAGATCCGCCTTACAACACCCTGAGGTAGTGTCGGAAAACTCGCCAAGGAAGTGGGGTTGGGTAGAATGGCAGGACCATTTAAGGTTAAGCCGTTAGAAGACCTGGTGGTGTCCCCGTTGGGAGTGGTACCCAAGAAAGAGCCGAACAAATTTCGGCTCATTCACCATTTGTCGTTCCCAAAAGGGGGCTCGGTCAATGATTTCATTGACCCAGACGAGTGGACGGTGTCATACACGTCATTCGACGCCGCAGTACGTTGGGTGCGGCGGTACGGAAAGGGGGCGCTAATGGCGAAATCTGACGTGGAAGCAGCATTTCGGCTATTACCGGTACACCCGGAGAGTTTTCGGTTATTGGGCTGTTGCTGGGAGGGTGAGTTTTACGTTGATCAGTGTTTACCGATGGGATGTTCCATTTCTTGCGCCATGTTTGAGGCGTTTAGTTCTTTTTTGGAATGGGTGGTGAGGGATGTGACAGGGATCGATTCCGTCATCCACTACCTGGATGATTTCTTGTGCGTGGGTCCTCCTGCTTCCAATGTGTGTGCGATACTGTTGTCCACGTTGCAGCACATTGCGGACAAATTTCGGGTGCCATTGGCAGCCGATAAAACGGAGGGCCCGCGAACAGAGTTGAGTTTTTTGGGCATAGTGATAGATTCCATGGCCATGGAATGTAGGTTGCCGGAAGAGAAGGTGGGGGATTTGAGAAAAATGGTGGGAGAGGTTTATGGTTGGAAAAAAGTTCAGTTGCGCACATTACAGTCGTTGTTGGGAAAGTTGAATTTTGCGTGCAGAATTATTCCCATGGGTAGGATATTTTGTAGACGGTTGTCGGCAGCGACTAAGGGGGTGCGAGTACCAACACATTTCATTAGGCTTAACAAGGAACATAGAGAGGATTTGAAGATATGGGATCAGTTCCTGGAAGGATACAATGGAAGGGGGGTTTGGATGTCGGGACCGGTATGTAACTTTGATGTGGAGCTGGTGACAGACGCTGCTGGATCTACAGGTTATGGGGCTTTCTTCCAGGGACAGTGGAGTGCGGAACCTTGGCCGCAGTCATGGTTAGAGGTGGGGTTTCAGAAAAATTTGGTACTGCTGGAACTGTTTCCGGTGGTGCTGGCTTTGGAGTTGTGGGGAGAGGCGTGCAGGAACCTCAAGTTGAGGCTGAACTGCGACAATATGGGGGTGGTTCAGGTGATCAACAACATGTCTGCGGCTTCACCTCCTGTCATCAGATTGATGAGACATCTGGTGTTGCGTTGCATGCGGTTGAACATCTTTCTGTATGCTGTTCACATCCCGGGGGTTGAGAACACTTTAGCTGACGCCTTGTCTCACTTTCAGTGGGACAAGTTCAGGGAGCTGTCGCCGACTGCAAGAGCGGAGGGTGCTCCATGCCCGGGCTGGATGTGGGAGTTAGCATTGGAAGCACGGCAGAGTGGATACGGAGGTCTGTAAGTGAGTCGACATGGCTGGCCTATTCTAAAGTGTGGAAGGAATGGACTGACCTTCGGGGCACGGCACACTCTGGGGGGGAGGACCCGGGTGACAGGTTGTTATTGCTGGATTTGGTGGCCAGGGATATGGAAACGGGAAAATCTGTGTCAGCAATTGAAAAAAGGATGGTGGGGCTGGCGTTTTGGTTCAAATTGAGGAGGAGGGAGGATTTGACGAAGGATTTCTGGGTGAAACAGGCCATAAAGGGGTATCGGAAGTTGCATAGGAGTAAGGACAAGCGGCGCCCCATCACATTTGGGAACTTGTTAGATATAAGTGTACAGATAAAAGGGGCGTGCCAGTCAGTGTACGAGGTGAAGTTGTTTTCAGCTGCGTTTGCATTGGCATTCTTTGGGGCGTTCCGTATTGGGGAATTGGTTAGCCCATCAAAAGAGGTGGCGGGGGGCTTGATGGTTCAGGATGTGGAAGTAAGGGACGATAGGGTTATGGTCAGGTTGAGAAGATCAAAAACGGACCAAAGAGGAAGAGGGACGCAGGTGAGTTTGTATGCTGTACAAGGGTGCGGGGTTTGCCCTTTATTAGCGGTGACGAAGTTTCTGGCAGTAAGGCCAGAGGGGGAGGGTCCGCTGTTGTTACATGCGGATGGACGGTACTTGTCCAAGTTTCAGTTTGTGGCGGTGTTGAGAAAGTGTTTGGGGAGGCTGGGATTGGATAGTCACGCCTACGCTTCACACTCCTTCCGCATTGGGGCAGCTACAGAAGCCGCCAGGTGTGGGCTGGATGAAGCGGATGTGCAAAAGATGGGGAGATGGGAATCTCAGCGATTCCGCAGTTATGTTCGGCCACAGTTGGTGTGTGAATAATTAAAAAAAAAAAAAAAGAAGAGGTTTTTGTGTTTAATATAAGTAACGTTTAACTAAAGTATTGGTTGGTATGTAGGGGTACTGCATAATGTGGAAGTAGTATGGGGTGTGGTGCGTGTAACGTTGTACTTGTTGTTACAGATGCAGGGCGACAACTCCTTATATGGATCCTCGGCCATTCCTACGTGTGCTGGGGAGCCAGGAGGGGGGACGTGAGACCAGGTGGGAGACAGCTGGGTATCTCCAGGAGGGAGGCAGTTATCCGGTGGTTGGGTAGGCCGGGTATGATGTGGGGCAGGGTGGTCCCGGAGGTTGAGAGGTACGCCTGGCTAGACCGGCCACCTGAAGTGTTGGTCATTCATGCCGGCGGCAATGATTTGGGTGTAAGGACTGTGAGGGACTTGATAGCCGATATCAAGGCAGACATTATGTTCCTCCGGGCCTCGTTCCCGGGCACCATACTGATTTGGTCGGACATGGTAGCCAGGACTAACTGGCGCATGGCCAGGTCTGTATTCAGGATCAATAAAGCCAGGATACGGGTCAATAAAGTGGTGGGACGGTTCATAGCGTGGCAAGGTGGCCTAGTCGTTCGCCACCGGGAGTTGGAAGTAAATGTGGGTATGTACTTGAGACGGGATGGAGTACATCTAACAGATGTGGGCATTGACCTTTGGTCATTGGGCTTGCAGGAGGGTATTCAGGCGGCCCTGCGGGTGTGGAGGTGCCATCAAGGGTGAGGTGGTCCCCCTTTCAGGCTGTGGCGATGGTTGTTTTGTTGGTCAGTGACGGCAGCAGTTATACTGGTGGTAAGTGGGTGGGGGGTTCATCAATAGATGGCCCCTCCTTGTTACATCAAACATTGTTGATGTATAATTGTATTGTGCACTGCGGGAATGTTGGTTATCGGGCGGTACGGTAGAGACCCATGGGTTTCTTTATCTCCCGCAGTGCCCCCTTGTGTTGATATCAGTTGATATCAGGTTGTGTTATAAGCACTTAGCTCCGTCACTGACCAACATATATAGGGGTTTAACCTGTTTTGTTTTATTTTCAGCAAGGGGTCTGAAATTGTTTATTGTTATTGTTATTTATGTTTTATTTGTTTTAATAAGAAACTGGAGTTCTTATTATTGGTATTTTAAATAAATAGCTGTAATGGCCATTTAACTCCATAACCGGTGTGGTCTCTCATTTATTGATTAAGTTAAGTTTATGGGGTTTATGGTTACAGCTAAGGGGTCTTATCAGGACTACACTAGTCATGCTGGTTGGTGGTTCAGGTCAAGTTTAGGAGTGCAAATTAGGCCTGCACAGGTCTTGTGCACTTTCCAGCTTTGTCAAATGTCAAAAAAACAGTACCAAAATGTGATAAAATCAGTTTAAATGTCACGTAACATAATTATTTTTTGGGACACAATTCTCAGCCAGATTATTATGTAGCTAAGATGTTTGTTCTAGTACAAACAAATCATTCACTTTATCTGGTTGTTAATTGTGATAAAGGATTGCCAGTAACAATATGATTTACAGGGGCACACACATTGTGTATTGTGTGCTACTGTAACAGAGGGGATTTTGGCATTTTAACTTTGTTCAAACTGAGGATTCCTGACAGGCAGGGAGGGAGAGAAGACAGCACGTTATATGGTAAGACCTACCAGAAAAGAAGCCCTACTGGGTCTTTTGTTGCCAAAATTAATATAAGACCCGCCCTTATTTTCGGGGAAACACGGTAGTTAAAGTAACACAGTTCTTAATAGCAAACAATGGCCTGGTCATGATGTCATGGTCGTAGCTGAGGTGGTTTAAAAAAAATAAAATAAAAGTCAAAAATATCATACATAACACCACCATATTATTTTAAATCAGTGTGCTCCACATCCACATCCAAGCCTGACATTCACAAAATGTTCTCCTTGCTGGAAATCCATAGGGAATGGAAAAGTCTTGCAATGGTGAGGAGTATTTATTTACTAGTAAAAACAGATAAAACACATAAAACTTACATAGAGTATGTATAGCCAGCACTATTGGTATTATTAGCAGCCAAATGATCACCGCCATAGACCATTAGCTAAATTCAATCGCACTCTGTGCAGTTGGGGCAGCTTATTGTAGGTCTCATATGCCTAATGGCATCTCCTTATCTGTGCTGACATGCCTGTTTCATCTCACCAACATTGTCTGAAAGAAAGGATATGGGAGAAGAGAAAAAGAAGAAAGAAAAGGGAAAGGTAAACAAGGAGATGGTTCTCATCTCTAACACGGTCTCTAACACGGCTATTACCGGTACACCCGGAGAGTTTTCGGTTATTGGGCTGTTGCTGGGAGGGTGAGTTTTACGTTGATCAGTGTTTACCGATGGGATGTTCCATTTCTTGCGCCATGTTTGAGGCGTTTAGTTCTTTTTTGGAATGGGTGGTGAGGGATGTGACAGGGATCGATTCCGTCATCCACTACCTGGATGATTTCTTGTGCGTGGGTCATCCTGCTTCCAATGTGTGTGCGATACTGTTGTCCACGTTGCAGCACATTGCGGACAAATTTTGGGTGCCATTGGCAGCCGATAAAACGGAGGGCCCGCGAACAGAGTTGAGTTTTTTGGGCATAGTGATAGATTCCATGGCCATGGAATGTAGGTTGCCGGAAGAGAAGGTAGGGGATTTGAGAAAAATGGTGGGAGAGGTTTATGGTTGGGAAAAAGTTCAGTTGCGCACATTACAGTCGTTGTTGGGAAAGTTGAATTTTGCGTGCAGAATTATTCCCATGGGTAGGATATTTTGTAGACGGTTGTCAGCAGCGACTAAGGGGGTGCGAGTACCAACACATTTCATTAGGCTTAACAAGGAACATAGAGAGGATTTGAAGATATGGGATCAGTTCCTGGAAGGATACAATGGGAGGGCGGTTTGGATGTCGGGACCGGTATGTAACTTTGATGTGGAGCTGGTGACAGACGCCGCTGGATCTACAGGTTATGGGGCTTTCTTCCAGGGACAGTGGAGTGCGGAACCTTGGCCGCAGTCATGGTTAGAGGTGGGGTTTCAGAAAAATTTGGTACTGCTGGAACTGTTTCCGGTGGTGCTGGCTTTGGAGTTGTGGGGAGAGGCGTGCAGGAACCTCAAGTTGAGGCTGAACTGCGACAATATGGGGGTGGTTCAGGTGATCAACAACATGTCTGCGGCTTCACCTCCTGTCATCAGATTGATGAGACATCTGGTGTTGCGTTGCATGCGGTTGAACATCTTTCTGTATGCTGTTCACATCCCGGGGGTTGAGAACCCTTTAGCTGACGCCTTGTCTCGCTTTCAGTGGGACAAGTTCAGGGAGCTGGCGCCGACTGCAAGAGCGGAGGGTGCTCCATGCCCGGGCTGGATGTGGGAGTTAGCATTGGAACCACGGCAGAGTGGATACGGAGGTCTGTAAGTGAGTCGACATGGCTGGCCTATTCTAAAGTGTGGAAGGAATGGACTGACCTTCGGGGCACGGCACACTCTGGGGGGGAGGACCCGGGTGACAGGTTGTTATTGCTGGATTTGGTGGCCAGGGATATGGAAACGGGAAAATCTGTGTCAGCAATTGAAAAAAGGATGGTGGGGCTGGCGTTTTGGTTCAAATTGAGGAGGAGGGAGGATTTGACGAAGGATTTCTGGGTGAAACAGGCCATAAAGGGGTATCGGAAGTCGCATAGGAGTAAGGACAAGCGGCGCCCCATCACATTTGGGAACTTGTTAGATATAAGTGTACAGATAAAAGGGGCGTGCCAGTCAGTGTACGAGGTGAAGTTGTTTTCAGCTGCGTTTGCATTGGCATTCTTTGGGGCGTTCCGTATTGGGGAATTGGTTAGCCCATCAAAAGAGGTGGCGGGGGGCTTGATGGTTCAGGATGTGGAAGTAAGGGACGATAGGGTTATGGTCAGGTTGAGAAGATCAAAAACAGACCAAAGAGGAAGAGGGACGCAGGTGAGTTTGTATGCTGTACAAGGGTGCGGGGTTTGCCCTTTATTAACGGTGACGAAGTTTCTGGCAGTAAGGCCAGGGGGGGAGGGTCCGCTGTTGTTACATGCGGATGGACGGTACTTGTCCAAGTTTCAGTTTGTGGCGGTGTTGAGAAAGTGTTTGGGGAGGCTGGGATTGGATAGTCACGCCTACGCTTCACACTCCTTCCGCATTGGGGCAGCTACAGAAGCCGCCAGGTGTGGGCTGGATGAAGCGGATGTGCAAAAGTTGGGGAGATGGGAATCTCAGCGATTCCGCAGTTATGTTCGGCCACAGTTGGTGTGTGAATAATTAAAAAAAAAAAAGAAGAGGTTTTTGTGTTTAATATAAGTAACGTTTAACAGAAGTATTGGTTGGTATGTAGGGGTACTGCATAATGTGGAAGTAGTATGGGGTGTGGTGCGTGTAACGTTGTACTTGTTGTTACAGATGCAGGGCGACAACTCCTTGTATGGATCCTCGGCCATTCCTACGTGTGCTGGGGAGCCAGGAGGGGGGACGTGAGACCAGGTGGGAGACAGCTGGGTATCTCCAGGAGGGAGGCAGTTATCCGGTGGTTGGGTAGGCCGGGTATGATGTGGGGCAGGGTGGTCCCGGAGGTTGAGAGGTACGCCTGGCTAGACCGGCCACCTGAAGTGTTGGTCATTCATGCCGGCGGCAATGATTTGGGTGTAAGGACTGTGAGGGACTTGATAGCCGATATCAAGGCAGACATTATGTTCCTCCGGGCCTCGTTCCCGGGCACCATACTGATTTGGTCGGACATGGTAGCCAGGACTAACTGGCGCATGGCCAGGTCTGTATTCAGGATCAATAAAGCCAGGATACGGGTCAATAAAGTGGTGGGACGGTTCATAGCGTGGCAAGGTGGCCTAGTCGTTCGCCACCGGGAGTTGGAAGTAAATGTGGGTATGTACTTGAGACGGGATGGAGTACATCTAACAGATGTGGGCATTGACCTTTGGTCATTGGGCTTGCAGGAGGGTATTCAGGCGGCCCTGCGGGTGTGGAGGTGCCATCAAGGGTGAGGTGGTCCCCCTTTCAGGCTGTGGCGATGGTTGTTTTGTTGGTCAGTGACGGCAGCAGTTATACTGGTGGTAAGTGGGTGGGGGGTTCATCAATAGATGGCCCCTCCTTGTTACATCAAACATTGTTGATGTATAATTGTATTGTGCACTGCGGGAATGTTGGTTATCGGGCGGTACGGTAGAGACCCATATGTTTCTTTATCTCCCGCAGTGCCCCCTTGTGTTGATATCAGTTGATATCAGGTTGTGTTATAAGCACTTAGCTCCGTCACTGACCAACATATATAGGGGTTTAACCTGTTTTGTTTTATTTTCAGCAAGGGGTCTGAAATTGTTTATTGTTATTGTTATTTATGTTTTATTTGTTTTAATAAGAAACTGGAGTTCTTATTATTGGTATTTTAAATAAATAGCTGTAATGGCCATTTAACTCCATAACCGGTGTGGTCTCTCATTTATTGATTAAGTTAAGTTTATGGGGTTTATGGTTACAGCTAAGGGGTCTTATCAGGACTACACTAGTCATGCTGGTTGGTGGTTCAGGTCAAGTTTAGGAGTGCAAATTAGGCCTGCACAGGTCTTGTGCACTTTCCAGCTTTGTCAAATGTCAAAAAAACAGTACCAAAATGTGATAAAATCAGTTTAAATGTCACGTAACATAATTATTTTTTGGGACACAATTCTCAGCCAGATTATTATGTAGCTAAGATGTTTGTTCTAGTACAAACAAATCATTCACTTTATCTGGTTGTTAATTGTGATAAAGGATTGCCAGTAACAATATGATTTACAGGGGCACACACATTGTGTATTGTGTGCTACTGTAACAGAGGGGATTTTGGCATTTTAACTTTGTTCAAACTGAGGATTCCTGACAGGCAGGGAGGGAGAGAAGACAGCACGTTATATGGTAAGACCTACCAGAAAAGAAGCCCTACTGGGTCTTTTGTTGCCAAAATTAATATAAGACCCGCCCTTATTTTCGGGGAAACACAGTAGTTAAAGTAACACAGTTCTTAATAGCAAACAATGGCCTGGTCATGATGTCATGGTCGTAGCTGAGGTGGTTTAAAAAATAAAATAAAAATCAAAAATATCATACATAACACCACCATATTATTTTAAATCAGTGTGCTCCACATCCACATCCAAGCCTGACATTCACAAAATGTTCTCCTTGCTGGAAATCCATAGGGAATGGAAAAGTCTTGCAATGGTGAGGAGTATTTATTTACTAGTAAAAACAGATAAAACACATAAAACTTACATAGAGTATGTATAGCCAGCACTATTGGTATTATTAGCAGCCAAATGATCACCGCCATAGACCATTAGCTAAATTCAATCGCACTCTGTGCAGTTGGGGCAGCTTATTGTAGGTCTCATATGCCTAATGGCATCTCCTTATCTGTGCTGACATGCCTGTTTCATCTCACCAACATTGTCTGAAAGAAAGGATATGGGAGAAGAGAAAAAGAAGAAAGAAAAGGGAAAGGTAAACAAGGAGATGGTTCTCATCTCTAACACGGTCTCTAACACGGCTATTACCGGTACACCCGGAGAGTTTTCGGTTATTGGGCTGTTGCTGGGAGGGTGAGTTTTACGTTGATCAGTGTTTACCGATGGGATGTTCCATTTCTTGCGCCATGTTTGAGGCGTTTAGTTCTTTTTTGGAATGGGTGGTGAGGGATGTGACAGGGATCGATTCCGTCATCCACTACCTGGATGATTTCTTGTGCGTGGGTCATCCTGCTTCCAATGTGTGTGCGATACTGTTGTCCACGTTGCAGCACATTGCGGACAAATTTCGGGTGCCATTGGCAGCCGATAAAACTTAGGGCCCGCGAACAGAGTTGAGTTTTTTGGGCATAGTGATAGATTCCATGGCCATGGAATGTAGGTTGCCGGAAGAGAAGGTAGGGGATTTGAGAAAAATGGTGGGAGAGGTTTATGGTTGGGAAAAAGTTCAGTTGCGCACATTACAGTCGTTGTTGGGAAAGTTGAATTTTGCGTGCAGAATTATTCCCATGGGTAGGATATTTTGTAGACGGTTGTCAGCAGCGACTAAGGGGGTGCGAGTACCAACACATTTCATTAGGCTTAACAAGGAACATAGAGAGGATTTGAAGATATGGGATCAGTTCCTGGAAGGATACAATGGGAGGGCGGTTTGGATGTCGGGACCGGTATGTAACTTTGATGTGGAGCTGGTGACAGACGCCGCTGGATCTACAGGTTATGGGGCTTTCTTCCAGGGACAGTGGAGTGCGGAACCTTGGCCGCAGTCATGGTTAGAGGTGGGGTTTCAGAAAAATTTGGTACTGCTGGAACTGTTTCCGGTGGTGCTGGCTTTGGAGTTGTGGGGAGAGGCGTGCAGGAACCTCAAGTTGAGGCTGAACTGCGACAATATGGGGGTGGTTCAGGTGATCAACAACATGTCTGCGGCTTCACCTCCTGTCATCAGATTGATGAGACATCTGGTGTTGCGTTGCATGCGGTTGAACATCTTTCTGTATGCTGTTCACATCCCGGGGGTTGAGAACCCTTTAGCTGACGCCTTGTCTCGCTTTCAGTGGGACAAGTTCAGGGAGCTGGCGCCGACTGCAAGAGCGGAGGGTGCTCCATGCCCGGGCTGGATGTGGGAGTTAGCATTGGAACCACGGCAGAGTGGATACGGAGGTCTGTAAGTGAGTCGACATGGCTGGCCTATTCTAAAGTGTGGAAGGAATGGACTGACCTTCGGGGCACGGCACACTCTGGGGGGGAGGACCCGGGTGACAGGTTGTTATTGCTGGATTTGGTGGCCAGGGATATGGAAACGGGAAAATCTGTGTCAGCAATTGAAAAAAGGATGGTGGGGCTGGCGTTTTGGTTCAAATTGAGGAGGAGGGAGGATTTGACGAAGGATTTCTGGGTGAAACAGGCCATAAAGGGGTATCGGAAGTCGCATAGGAGTAAGGACAAGCGGCGCCCCATCACATTTGGGAACTTGTTAGATATAAGTGTACAGCTAAAAGGGGCGTGCCAGTCAGTGTACGAGGTGAAGTTGTTTTCAGCTGCGTTTGCATTGGCATTCTTTGGGGCGTTCCGTATTGGGGAATTGGTTAGCCCATCAAAAGAGGTGGCGGGGGGCTTGATGGTTCAGGATGTGGAAGTAAGGGACGATAGGGTTATGGTCAGGTTGAGAAGATCAAAAACAGACCAAAGAGGAAGAGGGACGCAGGTGAGTTTGTATGCTGTACAAGGGTGCGGGGTTTGCCCTTTATTAACGGTGACGAAGTTTCTGGCAGTAAGGCCAGGGGGGGAGGGTCCGCTGTTGTTACATGCGGATGGACGGTACTTGTCCAAGTTTCAGTTTGTGGCGGTGTTGAGAAAGTGTTTGGGGAGGCTGGGATTGGATAGTCACGCCTACGCTTCACACTCCTTCCGCATTGGGGCAGCTACAGAAGCCGCCAGGTGTGGGCTGGATGAAGCGGATGTGCAAAAGTTGGGGAGATGGGAATCTCAGCGATTCCGCAGTTATGTTCGGCCACAGTTGGTGTGTGAATAATTAAAAAAAAAAAGAAGAGGTTTTTGTGTTTAATATAAGTAACGTTTAACAGAAGTATTGGTTGGTATGTAGGGGTACTGCATAATGTGGAAGTAGTATGGGGTGTGGTGCGTGTAACGTTGTACTTGTTGTTACAGATGCAGGGCGACAACTCCTTGTATGGATCCTCGGCCATTCCTACGTGTGCTGGGGAGCCAGGAGGGGGGACGTGAGACCAGGTGGGAGACAGCTGGGTATCTCCAGGAGGGAGGCAGTTATCCGGTGGTTGGGTAGGCCGGGTATGATGTGGGGCAGGGTGGTCCCGGAGGTTGAGAGGTACGCCTGGCTAGACCGGCCACCTGAAGTGTTGGTCATTCATGCCGGCGGCAATGATTTGGGTGTAAGGACTGTGAGGGACTTGATAGCCGATATCAAGGCAGACATTATGTTCCTCCGGGCCTCGTTCCCGGGCACCATACTGATTTGGTCGGACATGGTAGCCAGGACTAACTGGCGCATGGCCAGGTCTGTATTCAGGATCAATAAAGCCAGGATACGGGTCAATAAAGTGGTGGGACGGTTCATAGCGTGGCAAGGTGGCCTAGTCGTTCGCCACCGGGAGTTGGAAGTAAATGTGGGTATGTACTTGAGACGGGATGGAGTACATCTAACAGATGTGGGCATTGACCTTTGGTCATTGGGCTTGCAGGAGGGTATTCAGGCGGCCCTGCGGGTGTGGAGGTGCCATCAAGGGTGAGGTGGTCCCCCTTTCAGGCTGTGGCGATGGTTGTTTTGTTGGTCAGTGACGGCAGCAGTTATACTGGTGGTAAGTGGGTGGGGGGTTCATCAATAGATGGCCCCTCCTTGTTACATCAAACATTGTTGATGTATAATTGTATTGTGCACTGCGGGAATGTTGGTTATCGGGCGGTACGGTAGAGACCCATGGGTTTCTTTATCTCCCGCAGTGCCCCCTTGTGTTGATATCAGTTGATATCAGGTTGTGTTATAAGCACTTAGCTCCGTCACTGACCAACATATATAGGGGTTTAACCTGTTTTGTTTTATTTTCAGCAAGGGGTCTGAAATTGTTTATTGTTATTGTTATTTATGTTTTATTTGTTTTAATAAGAAACTGGAGTTCTTATTATTGGTATTTTAAATAAATAGCTGTAATGGCCATTTAACTCCATAACCGGTGTGGTCTCTCATTTATTGATTAAGTTAAGTTTATGGGGTTTATGGTTACAGCTAAGGGGTCTTATCAGGACTACACTAGTCATGCTGGTTGGTGGTTCAGGTCAAGTTTAGGAGTGCAAATTAGGCCTGCACAGGTCTTGTGCACTTTCCAGCTTTGTCAAATGTCAAAAAAACAGTACCAAAATGTGATAAAATCAGTTTAAATGTCACGTAACATAATTATTTTTTGGGACACAATTCTCAGCCAGATTATTATGTAGCTAAGATGTTTGTTCTAGTACAAACAAATCATTCACTTTATCTGGTTGTTAATTGTGATAAAGGATTGCCAGTAACAATATGATTTACAGGGGCACACACATTGTGTATTGTGTGCTACTGTAACAGAGGGGATTTTGGCATTTTAACTTTGTTCAAACTGAGGATTCCTGACAGGCAGGGAGGGAGAGAAGACAGCACGTTATATGGTAAGACCTACCAGAAAAGAAGCCCTACTGGGTCTTTTGTTGCCAAAATTAATATAAGACCCGCCCTTATTTTCGGGGAAACACGGTAGTTAAAGTAACACAGTTCTTAATAGCAAACAATGGCCTGGTCATGATGTCATGGTCGTAGCTGAGGTGGTTTAAAAAATAAAATAAAAATCAAAAATATCATACATAACACCACCATATTATTTTAAATCAGTGTGCTCCACATCCACATCCAAGCCTGACATTCACAAAATGTTCTCCTTGCTGGAAATCCATAGGGAATGGAAAAGTCTTGCAATGGTGAGGAGTATTTATTTACTAGTAAAAACAGATAAAACACATAAAACTTACATAGAGTATGTATAGCCAGCACTATTGGTATTATTAGCAGCCAAATGATCACCGCCATAGACCATTAGCTAAATTCAATCGCACTCTGTGCAGTTGGGGCAGCTTATTGTAGGTCTCATATGCCTAATGGCATCTCCTTATCTGTGCTGACATGCCTGTTTCATCTCACCAACATTGTCTGAAAGAAAGGATATGGGAGTAGAGAAAAAGAAGAAAGAAAAGGGAAAGGTAAACAAGGAGATGGTTCTCATCTCTAACACGGTCCCACGAGTACTTTAGTTAAAGTGGGGTTCCACTGCCTCCGCTGTTTTTTTTTTTTTGCGGTACATTAGAATTAATAAATCCTTTTAAATTGCTCACTTACGTCTCCCGTCCTTCCCGCTGTCATCTTTTGAATTTCTCCTCCAATTGTGTAGTTATAAAACCCCCGTACGGGGGTTTCATCTTGCCTGTGGGCATGTGAAACCCACAGGCATTCTCTTCCGGGATGTGCTGACGTCGTGCTGACGTCAAGTTCCCATCATGCAACGCCGCGTGGTCGAAGATCTCGCGCATGCGCATTAGACGTGTTGCGGGCGCCGTTCACAGCTTCTGTTGCCATCACAACAGGTGGCGTCGTCGGAAGTCCCGCCCTGTTGTGATGGCAACAGAGATAATCTAGCCCTCGGCGGTGCTCAAAGACTCCTGGGAAATGGTGACTCACATCTCCCAGGAGCCTTAGCGAGCCTTGCCGCCGAGGGAAGTGACGTTTTTAGCCCGGGCTAGCACAGAGGCAGATTACGTGGGACCACCTAGCAACAGGCAGAACTAGGTAAGTGACATTTTTTTTTTCTCCATTTTTTTTTTTTTCATGCGATTGTAGGCAGGTCTAAACAAACTTATATTTATGGGTGGCCCTCCACTTTAAGTCAGTCATTGTTCTCCTGAAAAGTAGTACATACAAGGGTCCGTGTTCTTTCTAATAGGAGAATCTTATCTTATAAAGTGGTTGATATTTTCTCATTTATCATTATCAACGATAATTTCAAATGTATGTAGCGGTACCTCTGTAGGGGCTGCCAAGTGATGACCCAGCCCAGCATTCACTTCCCAGACACTCCAAGACAATGAACAGTCCCTTGGCTTTGTTTTTTGGTTTGTTTTTTGTGGGAATTTAACTTGGATGGGGAAAAGGAAATATGGGATGCCCAGTGGAATTATAGCAAAGTTGCTAGGGACAACTATGTACACTCTTTGTACCCTTCTCCAGACTCCTCTAGCACAACTCTTCACTTACTATCTAGTGGTTCGCTCCATTCCTCATGGATGTTGCTTCCTATTTAGAGGTTCGCTCCATCCCTCTTGGATGTCGCTTCCTATTTAGTGATTCCAGAATCAGCTAACACATGGTGGTTAGACCTGATACTGGCTCAGCCAGGCCTAAGCAACTTGCCCTTTACAGGCATGGACTGCGGGCCCCTATATTGTAGCTGAAAATATGGAAAGTCTCTTTAGTGCTAGCTGTCCTACTAGTGGACTACTGCTCCCAGTCAGCCCTCTTCAGGCCCTGCCAGCCCTCCTGGCTGCAGCTGCCCAACTTCACTGCCCATGACATTGCAATCCTCACTACTGGCTCCAAACCCAGCATGCCTTCCCAGTTCTTCCGACTGCCCATGTCACCCACCAGCCCTCCTGGCTGTAACCAATGGTTCCCTCTTGAAGACTTGCCTGGCAGTACTAGCTCCTGTTGTCCTCTGTGACTCCTCCTGTGCCTCCTGTTCAGATCCTTCATGAGTTCTTGAAGGGCTCCATCCTGCACCTGAGTCCCAGGCCCAAGGTCACCCCCCCCCCCAGACTAAGAACCCCCTAAAAATGCCCCGACAGCCTAGTAATCCATGCTCAGTTCTTCTGCCCGACAACTCCTCCCCAGCTGGGCTGACTCTGAGTATTTCAAGGAGTTCTGCCCCCTGCCAATCCTAGTTGGGGATTGGTCAGGGCTCCCTGAGACACCCCAGACAGCTCCACCCCTCTCCCCCTCCTTTTCTTCTAGAATCCTCTAGAAGAAAGAGGGAGGTGACAGTGAAGTGATGCTGTCTGTGAGCCACAGCTTCTACTCTGAGTCACTCCCAGCCCACACAGATCAAAACAAACAAGCCTAGCTTCCAGCTAGTACAAAAAGCCTGCCTAAATTTGCTTGTACTACAAAAATCCCAACTTCTAGCACCTACCTAAGTAAAGGGTGCTACATGTATCATTGGTAAATTAATAGACTGGGACCTCCATGAATTCGGTATTGCTATCCTGTCAGCCAAAAATATTAAGGGGATCAGTTTATTTGTGTGTTTCTGGACCTCCTCCAATGGTTGGTCTAGTATGGCTTGCCATTGGGACTTTTTAAGGTTAGTCTGGGTCAAAGAGTATATAAAATTATAGACTCAAATACAAAATCTCCTGATCTGCGGGCATGTCCACCAATTATGGTAGTCTGAAACATCCTGGCTGCATTCCCTAAAGCACTTGGGCTGAGGGGACATATGGTGCTAATTTAGTAGGTACAATATGCCAAGGTAGCAGTACTTTATAGTTTGCGCCAATCATGGAGGTATTTATAAGAGATTTGGAGGCCTTTTGAGCCAGGTTGTGCCATAATTTTCTGCTAAGGTTCTGCTAAATCTAGGTCCTCGTCCAAGTCCCCCTCCCACTGCACCATATAGAATAATTTGTGTAGATTTGAGGTCAGAGTAGAATATATTGCAAAAAAATTACCTGGAATCTTGTGAATTTTTTATATAAGGATTCCATTGCTGACATTGTAGTCATAGCAGAGCTATTATATCTTCTGGAAAAAAAATATTGATTGCTAGCTGAATTAAATCACACTCTCTGCTGATGGGATAATTTCCCACAGGTCCAACATGCATCTCCAAAGCTGTATCTGACACGTTTCACCTCACCAACTTCACCAGAGAGGCCTCTCTGCTAGTGGAGAGGTTCCCCACAGGTCCAAATGCATAATAGCATCTCCTCAGCTGTGCCTGACACATTTTATCTCAACAAAATCCCTGGTGATGCCTCTCAAAAGCTTCATCAGGGACTTCTCTATACTGGTGGAATGGCTTCCCAAACCACCCAACATGCACAATGGCACCTCCTAAGCTTCACCTAACACGTTTCACAATAACTTCATCAGAAACACCTCTGATGAAGTTGGGGACATGAAACACATCAGAGAGAAATGAGGGAATGTCATTAACCACTTGCCGTCTGCGCTATAGCCGAATGACGATCACAGCGCGGACCTGAATTTCTGGGAGGCCGTTATATGACGGCCTCCCCTGTGCACGCTCCCCTGCAGGGTGCGTGCGGAGCACGCTGTGATCACTGAGTCACTGAGACTCGGGTGATCACCGATCTGAGTAAGGAGCCAGTCCCGGCCCCTTACCACGTGATCAGCTGTCAACCAATGACAGCTGATCACATGATGTAAACAAAAGCTCGGTAATCATTTTTTTTTCTCCTCGCGCTGACACCATGAGGATAAAAAAAAGCCGATCACCGGCTCATCTGCAAGGGACATCGGTCCCAAAGAGGAAGAGGCAATTATGCCTCATCTGTGCACACCAGTACCCCCTGCCAGTGCCACCTGCCAGTGCCCACACCACAGTGCCCACCAGTGCCACCTATCAATGCCCATGAGTGCCACCTATTAATACCCACAAGTTCCATCTATCAATGCCCACCAGTGGTGCCAATCAGTGCCACCTAGCAGTGCTGCCTATCAGTGTAACCAACCAGTGCCGATCAGTGCCCATTATTGCCACCCATCAGTGCCCATCACTGCCACCCATCAGTGCCCATCACTGTCACCCATCAGTGCCCATCAGTGCTGCCTCATCAGCGTACATCAATGAGGGAGAAAAATTACCTGTTTTAACATTTTATAACAAAATATATAAGAAATAAATAAAAAATTTGGTCTTTTTACATTTTTTAACAAAAAATAAAAACCGCGGAGGTGATCAATTACCACCAAAAGAAAGCTCTATTTGTGGGAAAAAAATGATATTATAATTTAATAATTATATTTTTAATTTGGGTACAGTGTTGTATGACCGCGCAATTGTCATTCAAAGTGCGACAGCGCTGAAAGTTGAAAATTGGTCTGGACAGGAGGGGGGATTAAAGGGGTTGTAAAGGTAAAAAAACATCTGATTATACCGGCCCCCCCAGACCCCCCGTTTAACTTACCTGACCCCTCGAAAGTCCCGCGTTCGCCCCCAGCGTCCTCTTGCCGCTTACCCTGGACGTTGATTGGCTAGAGTGGATGGATTAAAAGCAGCGCAGCCATTGGCTCGCGCTGCTGTCAATCACATACAATGATGCAGCGCGCCGGGGGGCAGGGCCGAGTGATACAGTGAGTGGCTATAGCCACCGGCTGTATCATGGGAGCGCGCCCGCAAGTGCTTTTCACCATGCGAGGCAACTTGCATTTAGGTGAGAAGCACTTGCGGGGGGAGCGAGACAGCGACCGAGGGACCCCAGAAGACCAGGTTCGGGGGCACTCCGTGCAAAACGAGCTGCACAGTGGAGGTAAGTATAACATGTTTGTTATTTTAAAAAAAAAAAAGTTTTTTCCTTTACAACCCCTTTAAGTGCCCAGTAAGCAAGTGGTTAAGTACATACATGCACAGATGTGATGTTTTGAAACATGTTACTGCAGGCCTCTTGACCCCCATAGGGAAAGAGAGCCCTGACTGATGGGGGCATGTCCAGGGCGGGTCAAAGTGACCAGAGGGTCATTAAAGATTGGTGGGGATGTGGGTTGGGTTGGGCCTGAGCTCGACAAAAGTGTCGCGCCCAGAAATTCTGGATCCTTCTGGAAAGATCCGTTGGAAGAGCTGCCCACCCTCCCGCCCTATAATTTTCATTGGTACGTCACAGCTTGCTGCGGTTTCTTGACCTTGCCAGCATAAAATGGCTGCTGTTGATGGAAATGGGAAGCAGACGGCCTGTCCAGCACCTATGGTAAGGACAGGCCTCCCCCTTCTTATCTCCTTCCCCCTTCTTTGGATTATGTGCTCACAGTATAACTGTGACAGGCACTGTTTGAAGTATTCATTTGTTTGAAGTATTCATATGTTATGTGTTGGATTTAAAGAAATAAAGCTGTGGCCTTTCCAACTTAGCAGTTGTCAGCGTGTTATTTATTGGGATGAAGGGGCAAGGGTTAAAAGAATGTCATGCAGTTAATTTACTATTCATAGTACCTGGACTCATCGCACCTCAGCAGTCATGTAGCTGGGTCCCAAATCTCTTGACATTTAAGGAAGAGATGGCCATATGGAACATATTGCATAACCTCTTACACTTTTTAGAGCTAAACTATAAAGAAAGTCTGCAACAATGCCAAACAGTGGATGAAAAGTATGCACTTTACAATATTCTCTTGGTCAAGACAACAGTCAAAGCACAAAAGTATGCTGGCTCACCCACTTCAAACAAGGCAAAGTCTGTTGCTTCCTTTGTAACAGAGAATGGCGACAGTCCTCAAGAATGCAGAATGGGTGGTGGTGATAGATCTTGCAAGGGGCAAAGCATTGAATGAATTTGCAGGATAAAAGTCAAGGAAACTACATTGAAGGGGTATCTTTCACCAACATAGCACTTCAAGCTACACATCAGCAGTTTCCTGGCGCATCCACACTGAATGTAGGCTTGAGGATCTTCAGCTCTTTTCCTACACATTTAATCTTGCTTCTTTTGACTACTATCCATTACGTATCTAGAAAAATAAATAAAAAAACATGTCAGGTTACTAGCCTAAACAAATAATTTCAGATTGAGGAAATAACAGCCTTCCAGCACTGCTAGAAATAGTATCTAAACTTTCTCAGGAACTATGCAGAAAATAAACATTTGTGAGTCTGCAATCTGCCCCTTGAAGTTAACTGGTAAAAAGTTTGTAGCGTTCAGGTAGACTAGGAAGAGATCCAATGAAGCTCTTTACCAGTTTACTTTAAAGTGGTGGGACACCCTGAAAATGAAAACTTAAAAAAAAATGTTAGTAACAATTTAAAATAAAAAAAAAATAAAAAATTTTTTTTTTTTTTACTTACCAGAAATGGCTGTTGCTAGGCAGATTGTCCTAATCTGCCTCCTCCAGCGCCGCAGGGATCTTCTCTTCTTCCGTCTTCAGGTGAATGGGGCGCGGTGTGTTATGGGAACGGTGTCCCACAACACATTGCGTTCCCCATTCACAAATCCCACTCGCGCATGCGCAGTAGGCCGCGCGCCGTCTCGCGCATGCGCAGTAGGCCGCGCAAAGCCGTTTCCCTTACTGAGGATGGCGGCGCTGGATCCGGAACGCCGAGGGACATCTCAGCCTCCACGAACGGCATTGCGGGCGCCCTGGGAGGGTAAGTGTACTTATTAAAAGTCAGCTAGCTACTTTTTTTTTAGCTGCTGACTTTTAAATTTTTTTTTTTTAAGCTGAAACACCGCTTTAAACTGAATGTATTTTAAATGGACCTTGCACCATTTGGACAAAAATAAAATATACAACATAAAGGAATTGTCAGAGGGAGTATTGTGATCTCTGTGAGAGGAAATAAATACAACGTACATGGAAGTGTTATACTTACACATTATTTTGGTTGAAGAAACAGGGCCGATCCTAGGGTCACAGACGCCTGGGTGCAGAAATATTTCTGGCGCCCCCACGTGGGCGTGGTCATCTTACCAACTCCTCCCCTTTACAAATGTTTCTATGACAACGACTTCAACACAGAGATGTTCCCGTAAGAAGTCTTCGTTACCCTGGGATCCTCCCATGATATTTTACCAATAAATAAAATACAGGAAGAGCGTACACTAATGAGACCTGGAGGGGAGTCTCTCTGATGCACACAGAGGGGGCTTCTGTTAGAGAGTCTATTAGAAAGAGCCCCCAGACATAGTACAGGAGATGGTCAGAGACTGTAGACATGATACTAGAGACGGTCAGAGACTGCAATCATAGTACAGGAGATGGTCAGGCTGCACACAATACAGGAGATGGTCAGAGACTGCAGACATGTTACAAGAGATGGTAGTAAATAATGGCCGATCGGCCCTCTCACCTGACCCAGCGATACAGCAACAACGGTTCCTCTGATCAGGAGTCAGTTCACTCTGAATTGCCCGTGGCGACTCCGCTGGGTAGAGCCCAGACCTGTATTCCTGCAATGACTCTATTCCTTCCTCCACCAGGGATGGCGCCAGGCTGTGTGGCTTTTTCTCTCTCTGATGGTGTCCTCTCAGCACTGTCCTCTCCCTCTGGAGTCCTGGGTGCCCTTCCCTGAAAGCTTCCCCGGGCTCCTGGCTTTCTCTCTCCCATTCAGCTGAGCATGCTGTTTGGGCTGCAGTTTCCGTGTTACAGTGGGGCTGCCAGTCCTTGGGACCACATGTCCCACAATCCTTTTCTTTGCTCCTTTGTTTTTTTCTTCCCTGGCCGTTGTGAAGGCGGGGGAAGAAACATAGTGCGCCGCTCACTAGTACAGCATCGCACGAGGAGGTGAGGGAGAGGGGAAATAAGAGCCCGCAGCTGCAGTGGCATCACTAGGGTTGGTGTCACCTGGTGCAGTAAAACATGGTATCACCCCCTCCACCAACTATAGTCGTCCCTCAGTACAGACCCCACTCCATTAAGTATAGACCCCCCCTCCGTCAGTGCAGACCCTTCACTAAGTATAAATACCTCCCTCAGGACAGACCCCCCCCATTAGTATAGACCCCCAGGACAAAACACCCCCCTTTATCAGTATAGACCCCCCCTCAGGACAAACCTTTCCCCCCTACATTAGTACAAACCCCCCAGAACAAACCACCCCCCCCTCCATTAGTACAGACCCCCCAGAACAAACCACCCCCTCCATTAGTATAGACCCCCCAGGACAACCCCCCCCACATTAGTACAGACCCCCCCACATTAGTATAGACCCCCCAGGACAAACCCCCCCACATTAGTATAGACCCCTCAGGACAACCCCCCCCCCCACATTAGTATAGACCCCCCAGGACAACCCCCCCCCCCACATTAGTATAGACCCCCAGGACAACCCCCCCCACATTAGTATAGACCCCCCAGGACAAACCCCCCCCCCACATTAGTATAGACCCCCCCAGGACAAACCACCCCCCCACATTGGTATAGACCCCCCCAGGACAAAACCCACCCCCCCCCACATTAGTATAGACCCCCCAGGACAAACCCCCCCACCCCACATTAGTATAGACCCCCCGGGACAAACCCCCCCACCCCACATTGGTATAGACCCCCCAGGACAAACCCCCCCCCCCCACATTAGTATAGACCCCCCAGGACAAACCCCCACATTAGTATAGACCCCCCAGGACAAACCCCCCCACATTAGTATAGACCCCCCCAGGACAAACCCCCCACATTAGTATAGACCCCCCAGGACAACCCCCCCCACATTAGTATAGACCCCCCAGGACAACCCCCCCCCACATTAGTATAGACCCCCCAGGACAACCCCCCCACATTAGTATAGACCCCCCAGGACAATCCCCCCCCCCCACATTAGTATAGACCCCCCAGGACAACCCCCCCCCCCACATTAGTATAGACCCCCCCAGGACAAACCACCCCCCCACATTGGTATAGACCCCCCAGGACAAACCCCCCCCCCACATTGATATAGACCCCCAGGACAAACCCCCCCCCCCCACATTAGTATAGACCCCCCAGGACAAACCCCCCCACATTAGTATAGACCCCCCCCCCCCCCCCCCAGGACAAACCCCCCCCCCACATTAGTATAGACCCCCCAGGACAACCCCTCCACATTAGTATAGACCCCCAGGACAACCCCCCCCCCCCCCACATTAGTATAGACCCCCCCAGGACAACCCCCCCCCCACATTAGTATAGACCCCCCCTAGACAAACTCCCCCTCCCCCCACATTGGTATAGACCCCCCCTAGACAAACCACCCCCCCCACCACTAGGCTAATTAAAACCACCCGGGCGGCAGCTGGAGAGGACAGTGTGCAGCCGCGCCGCCCGGGTGGACTCCTCCTGTGTTTAACTTCCGCCTCCTGCCCACAAGCACCAGCATCACACACGCTCTGTTCAAGTCGGGCTCGGCCACGGAGCGCCCCACCCCCCCCCCCCGTGGCGTCACTGCGCGGCCGCTCCCGCGGCCGCGACGGGCGGAGAGAGCCGCGCCGCCTACGGACAAGGAGAGGAGGAGGGAGCGGAGCACTCTGGCGCTCCAGCGCCCCCACCTCTGTGGCGCCTGGGTGCACTGCACCCCGTGCACCCCGGGACGGACCGGCCCTGTGAAGAAATATGTTTGCTCCTAGGTTGAAATTGTAATGCAGACTTATCAGTATCTTTCTATGCCTGTCAAATCAATCTATGGCAACAGTATATAACTATAACATTTATCTAAAATCTATCTTTGAGCTCCAGTCATGTGAATCTGCCTAAACATAGTCATTGTTTGCCTTGTAGGGAGTACACAGGGATGTTGATGTCATCAGTCTGCTGCAGACAGGAAGAAGCATAACTTTAGTCTTCTTCCCTCAGCCATCACTCACTCAGACCGTACTATGGTTGCCACCTCATCCCTTTAAACCCAAACACATATTAATTACACAGATTCTGTGGCTGATTAAGGTGGTAATTAAGCTCACTTGGTGCCTTATCTGCATTTAATTAGCCTCAGAACCTGTGTAATTCAAAGGTGTTCGGGTTTAAAGGGATGAGGTGGCAACTCTAGACCGTACACTGTAACATTCTGAAAAGACGTAGAGACAGATGCAGCAGCTAAGCTGTGTGAGACGTATACACGGCAAAGAACATAAATACTAGTTTAAAGGCACTGGACTTTATGTAACTGCACCACCCCTTGGGCAGCATCCTAGTACAGAAAGCAGATGACCCTGGATGATGCCTGAACAGAGATGGATCCATATTTCTGTAGAGCAAAAAAGATCAAAGCTTTGAGAAGAAGGATAGTGTGATGTGTTTGCAAGACAATAAATACCTGTAAATATTACACATACACATTAATAAACGTTGCCAAACTTGATGTAAAAAAAATATACCTGACCCTAGGACCTATTAGACAAGTGAATATCAGATCTAGAATTATGTCAGATTGCATGGAGCAAATTCCCAATAATTGCCAAATTGCTGGTTAATGGTTCAGGTCAAGTTTAGGCCTGCAAAGGTCTTGTGCACTATCCAGCTTTGTCAAATGTCACAAAAACAGTACCAAAATGTGATAAAATCAGTTTAAATGTCACATAACATAATTATTTTTTGGGACACAATTCTAAGCCAGATCGTTATGTAGCTAAGATGTTTGTACTAGTACAAACAAATCATTCGCACCGGTCAGTTCACTTTATCTGGTTGTTAATTGCGATAAAGGATTGCCAGTAACAATATGAAGAGGAGATGTAGGGCAGCCATGTATCCTGCAGATAGCCCTAGTGAATGAGCTTGACAAAGCCAAGTTGTCTCATGAACTTGGAGGTCACCAGCACCAAATATACAGTATATATATACAGTATATACAGTATCTCACCCCTCTCGTTTTTGTAAATATTTTATTATACCTTTTTATGTGACAACACTGAAGAAATTACACTTTGCTACAATGTAAAGTAGTGAGTGTACAGCTTGTATAACAGTGTAAATTTGCTGTCCCCTCAAAATAACTCAACACACAGCCCTTAATGTCTAAACCACTGGCAACAAAAGTAAGTACACCCCTAAGTGAAAATGTCCAAAGTGTCAATATTTAGTGTGGCCACCATTATTTTCCAGCACTGCCTTATCCCTCTTGGGCATGGAGTTCACCAGAGCTTCACAGGTTACCACTGGAGTCCTCTTCCACTCCTCCATGACGACATTGCGGAGCTGGTGGATGTTAGAGACCTTGCGCTCCTCCACCGTCCATTTGAGGATGCCCCACAGATGCTCAATAGGATTTAGGTCTGGAGACATGCTTGGCCAGTCCATCACCTTTACCCTCAGCTTCTTTAGCAAGGCAGTGGTCATCTTGGAGGTGTTTTTGGGGTGGGGATCATTCTATGCTTCAGTATGTCACAGTACATGCTGGCATTCATGGTTCCCTCAATGAACTGTAGCTCCCCAGTGCCGGCAGCACTCATGCAGCCCCAGACTATGACACTCCCACCACCATGCTTGACTGTAGGCAAGACACACTTGTCTTTGTACTCCTCATCTGGTTGCCGCCACACACGCTTGACACCATCTGAACCAAATAAGTTTATCTTGGTCTCATCAGACCACAGGACATGGTTCCAGTAATCCATGTCCTTAGTCTGCTTGTCTTCAGCAAACTGTTTGCAGGTTTTGTTGTGCATCATCTTTAGAAGAGGCTTCCTTTTGGGACGACAGCCATGCAGACCAATTTGATGCAGTGTTCAGCATATGGTCTGAGCACTGACAGGCTGACCCCCCACACCTTCAACTTCTGCAGCAATGCTGGCAGAACTCATACATCTATTTCCCAAAGACAACCTCTGGATATGACGCTGAGCACATGCAATCAACTTCCTTGGTCGACCATGGCGAGGCCTGTTCTGAGTGGAACCTGTCCTGTTAAACTGCAGTATGGTCTTGGCCACCATGCTGCAGCTCAGATTCAATGTCTTGACAATCTTCTTATAGCCTAGGCCATCTTTATGTAGAGCAACACTTCTTTTTTCCAGATCCTCAGAGAGTTCTTTGCCATGAGGTGCCATGTTGAACCTCCAGTGACCAATATGGGAAATTGAGAAAGATCACACCAAATTTAACACACCTGCTCCCCATTCACACCTGAGACCTTGTAACACTAACGAGGCACATGACATCGGGGAGGGAAAATGGCTAATTGGGTCCGAATTTGGATATTTTCATTTAGGTGTGTACTCACTTTTGTTGTCAGCAGTTTAGACATTAATGGCTGTGTGTTGACTTATTTTGAGGGGACAGCACATTTAAAATGTTATACAAGCTGACACTCAAGTGTCATTTCTTCAGTGTTGTCACATGAAAAGATATAATAAAATATTTATATAAAAAAACGTTTATGGAGAACTATGTCAAATGCTTTTGCAAAATCTAGATACACGTCTACGGGCCTTCCTTTATCTAGATGGCAACTCACCTCCTTGTAGACGGTTAATAGATTGGTTTGGCAAGAACGATTCTTCATGAATCCATGCTGATTACTGCTAATGATACCGTTCTCGTTACTAAAATCTTGTATATCTTTTTCAACCAGGGTGCCCAGGCACCCTGGGGTGCCTTGAGGTTTCTTCAGGGCAGGGGTGCCTTGGCAAAATGCCTAAAAGTTGCTCAAAAATTGTATACAAGCCGGCGTGTGAATGAAGGCTGCCTTTTAGTTACACTAAGTCACAGGTTTTTATTGTGCACCATAACAACCTTTTAGGGAAGAGAAACATTGGAATACTAGTCAGTATTGCAAAAGTGTATGTGCTTTGGAAGAATAAATCATGTTTTTTTTCTTTTATTTTGTTATAAAAATATAAAATGGGTAATTTTTGTCCGTCATTGATGTACGCTGATGAGGCGGCAGTGACGGGCACCGATAGGTGGCAGTGATGGGCACTGATGGGTGGCAGTGATGGGCACTGATGGGTTACACTGATAGGCAGCGCTTTTAGGTGGCACTGATTGGCAGCACTGGTGGGCATTGATAGGTGGCACTGGTGGGCATTGACAGGTGGCACTGGTGGACATTGACAGGTGGCACTTATGGGCATTGACAGGTGGCACTTATGGGCATTGACAGGTGGCACTTATGGGGATTGCAAGGTGGCACTTATGGGGGATTGCAAGGTGGCACTTATGGGCATTGTAAGGTGGCACTTATGGGCATTGTAAGGTGGCACTTGTGGGCATTGGAAGGTGGGACCGATGTCCCTTTAAGATAAGCCGGTGATCAGCTTTTTTTTTTCTCCTGTCAGCGTGAGGAGAAAAAAGTACGATCACCGTGCTTTTGTTTATATCATGTGATCAGCTGTCATTGGCTGACAGCTGATCACATGGTAAGGGGCCGGGACTCGCCCCTTACTCGGATCGCCGATCACCTGAGTCTCAGTGACTCGGTGATCACAGCGCGCCCCATGCGCGCCCTACAGGGCACGCGCAGGGAGCGCGCAGAGGGGAGGCCGTCATATGACAGCCTCCCGGGAATTGAGATCTGCGCTGTGGCCGTCATTTGGCCATAGCGCGGGTGGCAAGTGGTTAATGGGTGCCTTGACTGAAAAAAGGTTGAGAAACACTGGTATATGTTCTGAATACATACAGTAATATACTCGCCCCTCAGGGTGAGCAATTGATGCAATCCTACAAGCTAACCAAACCTGTTTCTAGTTCTAAATTACGTGTTTAGAAAATAACATCAGCCATACAGAGCAAGTATATTCCAGTATGGTGTTTGCATCCAAAATTCTCATCTATATGAAAGATTGTTTAGATACAAACAGAGCTGGAGCTGCCTATTCACATGTAGATGATACATGAGGGACAGAGCTGGTGAGATCACATCTATTTATAGGAAAACAATGTCATATTTGACAGAGTGGTGACTCGGAATGCAGATTAAACCATATGTAACTGGAGCCTCTGGCTGGATTCTTTCATACATTATCTGTTATTTTATTATTATACACTGGAGGGTTTGTACCTAGGAGAACCACAGAGAAGCTTCTAAATACAGACAAGCCCATTATAATGGAACAAACAACTGTAGTGATGAGAGACATTAGAGATCCATTGCTTGATTTGCTTGTTGCTGATTAACCTATTGTATCTGCCAGCGTACCTCTATATAAAATGTTTGGCCAATTGTTTAGACAAGTGCGTGTCAGGCATTTGTACATACACTATATTACCAAAAGTATAGGGACACCTGCCTTGACACGCACATGAATTTTAATGGCATCCCAGTCTTATGCCCCGTACACACGGTCGGAAATTCCAACCACAAAATCCATCAGACTTTTTCCGACGGATTTTGTCCGACACAGGTGTTGCATACACACGGTCGGACAAAGTTGTCGGAAAATCCGATCATTCTGAACGTGGTGACGTTCGTTGCGTACGACGGAACTACGTAGAGGCTATTAGCCAATAGGTTTGGTCTTGTAATTTGATCTGAGCATGCGTGGCACTTTGTCCGTTGGAATTCTCTACACACGATCTGAAAAAGTCCTTGACTTTGTTGTTGGAAAATTTGAGAGCAGGATCCCAAATTTTTTCCGTCGGAAATTCCGACAGAAAAAGTCAGATGGAGCCCACACACATGGTCGGATTTTCCGACAACATGGTCCGATCGGACATTTTCCGTCGGAATTTCCGACCGTGTGTACGGGGCATTAGTCCGTAGGGTTCAATATTGAGTTGGCCCACCCTTTGCAGCTATAACAGCTTCAACTCTTCTGGGAAGGCTGTTCACAAGGTTTAGGAGTGCATCTATGGGAATGTTTGACCATTCTTCCAGAAGCAAATTTGTGAGGTTAGGCACTGATGTTGGACAAGAAGGCCTGGCTCACAGTTTCCACGCTTATTTATCCAAAAGGTGTTCTTCTGGGTTGAGGTCAGGACTGTGTGCAAGCCAGTCAAGTTCCTCCACCCCAAACTCACTCATCCATGTCTTTATGGACCTTGCTTTGTGCACTAACCCAAATCATTTGGTGGAGGGGGGATTATGGTGTGGGGTTGTTTTTCAGGGGTGGGGCTTGGCTCCCTAGTTCGAGTAAAGGGAACATTTTGGACAATTTGATGCTTCCAACTTGTGGGGACAGTTTGGGGATAGCCCCTTTCATGCTCCCAGGCCCCTTTCATGCTCCCAACTAGGAGGAACTTGACTGGCCTGAATAGAGTCATGACCTTAACCTGATAAGAACACCTTTGGGATGAATTAGAGCAGAGACTGCGAGCCAGGCCTTCTTGTCCAACATCAGTGCCTGACCTCACTAATGTGCTTCTGGAAGAATGGTCAAACATTCCTATAGACACACTTGTGCAGGCCAGTCAAGTTCCTCCACCCCAAACTCGCTCATCCACGTCTTTATGGACCTGCTTTGTGCACTGGTGCGCAGTCATGTTGAAACAGGAAGGGGTCATCCCCAAACTGTTCCAACAAAGTTGGGATAATGAAATTGTCCAAAATGTTTTGGTATGCCGACACCTTAAGAGTCCCCTTCACTGGAACAAAGGGGCCAAGCCCAACCCCTGAAAAACAACCCCACACCATAATCCCCCCTCCACCAAATGATTTGGACCAGTGCACAAAGCAAGGTCCATAAAGACATGGATGAGCGAGTTTGGGGTGGAGGAACTTGACAGGCCTGCACAGAGCCCTGACCTCAACCCGATAGAACACCTTTAGGATGAATTAGAGCGAAGACTGCGAGCCAGCCCTTCTTGTCCACATCAGTGCCTGACCTCAAAAATAGGCTTCTGGAAGAATGGTCAAACATTCACATAGACACATTCCTAAACCTTGTGGACAGTCTTCCCAGAAGAGTTGAAGCTGCTATAGCTACAAAGGGTGGGCCAATTCAATATTGAATCCTATAGACTAAGACTGGGATGCCATTAAAGTTCATGTGCGTGAAAAGGAAGGTGTCCCAATACTTTTGGTAATATAGTGTATTTATCTATATCTATTTAAGGCTGAATTCCAGGTATAGATATTTTTGCATAGTTGCATTGGTACAGCTTGAGCCAGATTATACCTGGCGGATACCTGTAGAAGCAGAGAATCATTGTAATAGCTGTTACTGCTACAGTGATCCTTGCTGTCTTCTGGGTCCCACGTTGAGAGGTGCCCTGTGCATAGTAACCACAGGGTGCGCTCGCTTGGCACGGACGCCATTCAGAGAATGCCTTGTATTTTTCTCAATTAATAAAAAGGCATTCCCTGATTGGACAAAGTGGAAAGTGGTGATTGGACAAAGTGGCGATTCAATGAGAAAATGCAAAGCATTCTCTGAATGGCACCTGTGCTGAGCGAGCGTCCTCCTGTGGTTACTATGCAGCAGAGCAGCTGCTCGGCATGGGATCTGGACAGTGTGGACCACTGTATTAGCTGTGAATACCACAGTGATTCCCACTTTCACAGGATTGGGCCAGGTATGGAATATGCAAAATGATATATATTATATATACTTGGTGGTATTCAGCTTTAAAGGATATTTAAGCCCAAGAATAAAAATGTCATATACAGTATGTCAGCTTACCAGTTTTTAGATGTGGCGGCTGCATTAGGTTACTTTTTGTGTTTTTTCCCTATTTTCCCCTTTTTTTCACCTGACGATCCTGCCAGTAATAGACTTCCTGCCCTAGGGTGACAACACTCACAGTACTATATCTATAGAGGATAGCACTGTCACCTTAAAACAGAACTACAGAACCAGCTTTTCTCCATTGTGGAGCCCCTGCCAAGTTTAAGCACATTTTTTTTTTTTTTTTGATAGAGTACGGGAGGGTTATAACCCCTGTAAGGTTTATTTTTGCCATCTGCTTCCCATTGGGGAGTTTTTCCTTCACTTCCTGTCCCAAAGCCAAAACAATAATTAAGGGAGTCTCTAGGGGACCCCCAGGTCACCAGAACTTGTGTCCCCATTGGAAGATTTCCCTTCTATTACTTTTCTGGGGACAACACAAAATGTTCTCTTTCAATGATAACGGTAAACAGGACAAATAGAGAGGGTGAACCTCCCTAAGGCCCGGTTCACACTGGTTCGACATGCAATCCGACTTTGTGTTGCATCACAAGTCGCTCTCCATTAAGTGCACTGGATCTTTTCTAATAGGAGCGACTTGAGTCGCAACGACTTAGAAGAAGGTTCCTGCACTACTTTTGATCCGACTTCGGCATGACTTGCATTGACTTCTGTTAAAGAAGTCGTATGCAGGTCATGCCAAAGTCGCGCTGGAATGTCAGCTTCAAAGTCGCGTGACTTTGAAGTCGTGGCAGTGTAAACCGGGCCAAACAGGAGCAAAGACAGCAATAAAAACTAACAGGTGTTCTAATACCTCTGCTCTTTATCCAAAAAAAAAAAAGAAAAAAAGTTTTGCCTTTAGTCATATTGTAAATGCCTGATCATTAGAAATATCAAAAGCTGATTTTTTTTCAATGAATGGGGAAGTTAGGGACAATACAAATCTGCAATGATCAAATGTGCTGTTGCTAATTTATTAATTTGTTAAATTGCAGGAAGCCACTGAGGTGCTAGAGAAAAATTAAACAAAAAAACTTCTTTCCAAAAAGCCTAAGTTGAAAGTACTAGTTTAAAAGTCCCTGAAGCGCCCTCTGGTGGTTGTCATAGGTACGAGTTTATAAATTTACAGACAGTCTTTCTCTTGGGAAGCATTTTTGGGAAGAGACTCTTAAAGAAAACTCTACTAAGAGAAATACATGAAGACTTGTTGCTGGAAATGTTAATTGTCCAGCTGCCATAATGACCCTGGTTTCAATATCTCCCCGATGTGGAACAAGAATACAGGTTAAGATTTGTGATATTACTATGACTCCATTTGTGGCATTCTTGTGAGCAAGCAGTAGAATCTAAGCTCCTGACCTGCATGAGACTGGCATTAATGTGAACCTGTTGCTTTGCCCTACACAGGAAAAGAACATATTCACTTTAAAGCAATGGTATATCTCAATTTTAAATCATCTTGAAAACTGCAGTCTTTTTTAACATTTATGCTTTTTGTTGTTTCCATCTTACTACTGTTTTTAAAATATTTGTTACCTATTTTACACCTGAGCTGACAAGCTCAGCCTTTCAGTCTGCAGCTTTTAAGCTGAATTCAGGGTGAAAGAATTTAAATCCATTATGTGTGCACCAAATGCCATTGCAAGCCCAGATACAGTAATACCTTGGATTAGGAGCATAATTCGTTACAGGAGAATGCTTGTAATCCAAAGCACTCGTATATCAAAGCGAGTTTATCCATAGGAAATAATAGAAACTCAGATAATCCGTTCCACAGTCACTGCTTGTCTATGCAGTACCGCATATGGCCAGGGGTGCGGGGGTGCCGGAGACACTCGAAAACACACGGAGACCACTTGGAGACGCTAAGGCTGCTTTCACACTGGGGCGGTTTTCAGGCGGTACAGCGCTAAAAATAGCGCCTGTACACCGCCTGAAAAAACCGGCCCCATTCTCTCCAGTGTGAAAGCCGCGGGCTTTCACACTGGAGCGGTGCGCTAGCAGGACCGCAACAAAAGTCCTGCTAGCAGCATCTTTGGAGCGGTGAAGGAGCGGTGTATTTACCGCTCCTATACCGCTCCTTCCCATTGAAATCAATGGGAAACCGCGGGGATACCGCCCGCAAACCGCCGCTGCAGCGGCGCTTTGCGGAGGTTTTTAACCCTTTTGCAGCCGCTAGCGGGGGTTAAAACCACCCCGCTAGCGGCCGCATACCGCGGGTAAAACGATGGTAAAGCAGCGCTAAATATAGCGCTGCTTTACCGTCGCCGCCCCGCACCGCCCCAGTGTGAAAGCAGCCTAAGAGATGCTCAGAGACACATGTTTCCGAGTGTCTCCGAGCATTTCCGAGGGTCACCGACGCCCCCGCACCTCTGGCCAAATGCGGTACTGCACACCCCAGCAGCTTGAATCCTGCTCGTCTTGCGAGACAGCGCTCGCAAAGTGTGTTTTTAAATAGCTTGTATTGCAAAACGCTTGTAAACCGCGTTACTCGCAATCCAAGGTTCCACTTTATTACCTTGTAAAAGTAATAGTGACATCATCACTGTGCTATAGGTAGCCTATGCAGAGCTGTGGGATCCAGCAGGCCCCACCCACTACAAGCTGTCTGCAGAAGGGTAGGGGAGAAGGGGTGGTTACAAGACCAGTCACTCTGCACAAGGAAAGAGCGCAGCAGTGACAGGTCTCTATTACAGGATATTCCTGCACAGAGGTAAAGTTTCACACTGGATTACTGCACAGATCTGGAGGAAATACACAAAATACACCAAGACTCATGTAAGGATACACATGACTTTTTTATTTATGCAAAATTTGCTTATCCCAGAATTCAGCCTCAAGCTACATCTGGCAGTGAAACTTTCCACTGGAATGTCCATTACTTAGTCGTGAGGAATGGAACATTATTGGCTTCTTTTACAGAAGTATAGACTTGGCGGTGTTCACTGACTTTCAGAGAAAATCACGTTCAGGAGCAGTGTCTCTGGAAATTTTAAGTATATGTAAAGCCAAAGTCTTTTAGAAGAAGATGGTACAGGAGAGCCCCGAGGCCATCTTAAAGCAGTAGTAAAGCCCTGAACCCCCCCCCCCAAAAAAAAATAACCCTGTAAGACAACAGCATACTAGCACATTATGAAATACTTACCTTAGAACGAAGCCGCTCCCTCCTCCCCAAAGGCACCTGGTCACTGCTGAGGGGGCTGACATGTTCCCCCGGTGATCCTTCTGGGTTCACGGGCTCCTGCGATGTGAGTGGCCGGAGCCACAATGACGTTACTCCCATACATGTGCATGGGAGTCCTCCGTTCCGGCAAGGAGCTCTGAAGTTCTGCCATTATCCGCCGGACATTCAGAGCGCATGCGCTGCTGACGTCAGCGGCTACATGCAGGGTGAATATCTCCTAAACCGTGTAGGTTTAGGAGATATTCATTTTACCTAGAAGTCCAGCCTGGGCTCATTTGGCTGGGTTTCTCCTATGGTTTACAGGAGTGCAGTTCGTTTTGCACTCCTGTGACCCATTTTCAGAAGAGAGCGGTCTGAAGTCCGCTCTCTGCTGACGTCACCAGGATCAGGCCAGGCACCGCGTCATCCCGACTTCCGAAGTCTGGATCCACCAGGTGCCTGGACTGATGGCAGTCTCAGCCTCTCAGCGAGCCACTGAGACGCTGAGATGGCCGCTCCCCACCCCTCCACAGCTCAGCGCTCCAATGAGTGTAGAGGAGCAGAGCAAGAGAGCTGCTGACTGACAGGCAGCAGCTCTCCGCTTGGGGAGGTGGGAGAACCGAGCCATTTGCGGTGTTCGGTGGCTCGGTTCTCAGTGAAGAGGCGGTGGAGGACAGATGCAGCATTGGTCCGATGCTACATCCACCTAGCTAAGTATGAATATGAGATAAAAAAAATCCCATACTTCTCTTTTAAGTCTTGTACATAAGTGTGGGCAGCCTACTGCACCCCAAAGCTTAAACACACATGCATTTATATAGGGTTGCACTGATACCACTTTTTTAAGACCGAGTACAAGTACCGATACTTTTTTCAAGTACTCATTGATACTTTTTTTTAATGCCATGTGACGGATATGCAGCACTGATAGGTGGAACTGACTGATGGGCACTGATTTGCAGCACTGAAAGATGGCACTGATGGCTGGCACTGACTGATGGGCACTGATATGCTGGCCCTGATAAGTGGCACTTATGGGCACTGATATGTGGCACTTATGGGCTCTGATAGGTGGCACTTTTGGGCAATGATAGGTGCAACTGATGGACAGACAGTGGTAATGAAATGATGAGAGAGACAATAACAGTCAAAGTTCAAACTTTCTCGAGTATATTGCGACGCCCATCTTGGTACACCCTGCCCTCGGCCTCAGTAAGCCAGCAGTTAGAAGGCAGCAGCGGACATCTTGTAACACCCACCCCATATAGTTAGTGAACTATATGGGGTGGGTGTAACAAGATGTCCACTGCCACCTTGTGACTGCTGGCTTACTGTGGCCAAGTGCAGGGTGTACCAAGATGGGCGTTGCACTGTTTAATCTCCAACGGAGACCGGGGCTGTCATTTCCGTTAATGAATGTGACAGCCAAGGCCAGCTTACCTTCTGCTGATGCCAGTCCATGACTCGCTCTCCACTGCCAGGACTCACTCTCCACTCCGCCCACTGCCTTCTGGAAGGCACCTCTTCATACAAAAAGTATTGGGTCAGGCATCGGGAGCATTTGCCCGAGTACAAGTACTTGGGCAAATACTAGGTATCGGGCAAATGCTCCCGATGCCTGACCCAATTTTTTTTAATGAAGAGGCGCCTTCCGGAAGTCAGTGGGCGGAGTGGAGAGTGAGTCCGGGCAAATACTAGGTATCGGCACCTAGTACTTATATAAAGCTTGTATTTTTTCTATACTGTTTGCATCCATATACAATACCTATGGTTAATGTTATGTAGCACCTTCTAGTGTGCTATTAGTTTTTTTTTTTTTTCTTTTTTTTTTGTTTTTAATTCCACTTCAGAAAGAATATTCGTGGGTGAGTGTCAGCTATGCCCGCATCTCCATCCCTCTAATTGTCTTAGCATCATTAGTGGATTGTTTCATTCTCCCCCCTTTCCCCCCCCCCCCCCCCCCTGGAGTTGGGGGGGGATAGGAGTCCTGAGTCGGGCGTCCATGAAGTTTACAAAGCCCAAAAATACATATATACATCCAAGGTCCCACCCAGCCTCCACTCCCCCTCCGCTTCCTTTATCCTAAATCCCGTTCCATCTCTCTTCCAGTCAACCCCCCTGGGGGTTTCCGCTTCCATTCCCCCCCCCTCCCCCCCCCTGTCCCCCCCGTACCCCCGCCCTCCCCGTCCCCGTCCGCTGTTTTGTTGTTGTAAGGTGGCCCTTTCTCCCCGGTGCCTTCTCCAGCCCTTAGGGTCTGCCTTTCCGCGGCTAGATCTCTTTTCGGCTTCACCCCCCAGGGATCATCGGTTGTCACGGCTGCACTCGCAGAGCCTCCCTGTAGCTCCAAGACCTCTTGAATTTTCTCCAACTCTCCCATCTAGCCCTCGTGGCCTCTCTGTCCTCCTCCCCAGTGTACAACACACATTCCATCATGTACGTGGACTCCACTGCGTCGACCCATTCCCATAAGGGTGGGCTTTCCTTGTCCTTCCACCTCCTTGGAATCACCTTTTTAGCCACGTTAAGCAGATGGGGAATCAATGAGCCTTTGTATTGTTTAATTTCCTTGGATGTGGCATGCATAAGTGCCACCCAGGGGTCATTTTTTACCTCGATCGTTGTTATTTCTTTTATGTATTTTAGGATAGTCTCCCAAAATTTTTTGATTTTAGGACACCCCCACCATATATGACCCATTGTGCCCTTTTGATCGCATCCCCTCCAGCAATTCGCAGATGTATCCGCCTGGAAATTGCTGACCCTGTCTGGGGTTCTATACCACCTAGCCATGCACTTAAAGTTTGTTTCTGCAGTTCTCGCATCTACCGCTGACCCATGTGCTAATTTTAAAATTTTCTTACTTGTGCCTATTTCTAATTGTGTTCCTAGTTCGCTTTCCCATTTGGTAAGGTATGGCGGCATCTCCGGTCTATCTCTTTCTAATAACAGTTTATATATTCTGGATATTCTTTTTTTTGAGCATTCTGCCGTAAAGATTTTCTCTAATTTTGTTAGATCCTTAGCCTCCCTTAATGGGCCAGGAAGAGAGCCCACAAAGTGGGTCAGCTGGCGATGCCGCCATCCCTCTATGGAGAAAGCCTCATTATTCTGTAACTCGTGCAGTGTCATAACCTTCCCCTTACTAATAACTTCCCCTAGTCTCGTGGAGTCCTTTCTAATCCAATCACCTCCTATTTCCTTTAACCCTGGCGGGAAAAAAGGATTTTCTTTAAGTGCTATAAGTGGCGAATTATAATTTTTGTTGAATATTTTATATATTTTGTCCCATATTTTCAAAGTCGTGATGGTGATTATATGTGTTTTTTCTCCCAGTGTCCGGCTTTTCGGAGGATTCCACACAATCTTCCCCAGCCTCACTTCACTCAGTGCTTCCTCCAGACTAACCCATCTTTTAGTGTTACCTATTTTACCCCATTCTGCGATTCTTAATAGTGCTATAGCCTGGTAGTAACTTTCTATGTCTGGAACCGCCAGACCGCCCTGACTTTTGTCTTGTTTTAGAACTTGGAGGGAGATTCTATGTTTTTTGTAATTCCATATGAAATTCATTATAATAGCTCTTAATTTACCGAGGTACTGTTTTGGGAGAGGGAGGGGGAGCATCTGGAATTTATATGTGATGACTGGTAAGATCATCATTTTTACCGAATTAATCCTGCCTATCCAGGATAGAATTTTTCCCTTCAGCTCTTGGCATTTTTTTTTTATGTCTTCTAGGAGTGGGATGTAATTTATTTTGTATAATTTCCTCGGGTTGTTGGCCAGTTCTATTCCTAAGTATTTTATCCTTTTTTTCCAGACGAAACTAACTGTTTTCTGTAGGTTCTGTTTCTCTATTTTATTGAGGTTAATATTAAGGATAAATGTTTTTGAGGCATTGATTCTAAAGTTTGTTAGTTCCCCATATTCCTTCAAGGTTTTAAGCAATATGGGGACTGACTTCTGGGGTGAGCTTATGTAGAAGAGGACGTCGTCCGCGAAGGCCGCAAGTTTGTGCTCTTCGCTGCCGACTTTACAGCCTTCCACCTCTGGGTTTCTGCGAATTGTAGCTGACAGCGGTTCCAAAGATAGAATAAAAAGGAGCCCTGCCTGGTACCATTAAACAGTTCGAACTCCGCGGAGGTAGTTCCATTGGCCTTGATGTTAGTTTTCGGATGATTATATAGGGTTTTAATTTTTTGAATAATTCTGGGTCCAAAACCCATCTTCTGTAGAGTGTTGAACATGAGCCCCCAGTCTACTCTGTCGAACGCTTTTTCAGCGTCTATCGAGAGAAGTAGACTGGGGGTTCTCGAGTCTCCCATCCTCTGTATAGCTAGCAATGTCCGAATCCCATTGTCCCTCCCCTCTCTGCCCGGGACAAACCCGACCTGGTCCGGATGGATCAGTGTGCCCAAGTGCCCCTTTATTCGATCCGCCAGAATCTTTGCGTATAATTTTGTGTCAAAATTTAATAAGGAGATGGGTCTGTAGTTCGAGCACACCGATCCATCCTTCCCATCCTTCCTCAAAAGAGTGATCGTAGCTTTTAGGGCCTCTTCGCTCATATCATAGTCTATCCCTAGTCCATTCATATATCGCAGCAATCTCGGTATAAGAATCTCTTTGTACGTTTTATAATATGAGGCCGTAAAGCCGTCCGGGCCCGGGCTCTTCCCTGTTGGAGAGTTGTTGATGGCTGCTAAGATCTCCTCCTCTGTTATTGGCCTCTCAAGCTCATCTCTCTCCTCCCCCCCTAGAGCCATTAGCCCTGCCCTCTCTAGGAACTCTGATGTTTTCTGGTTATTTCCCATGCTGTCGTTGTTTCCCTTGGTTTTCACCTCGTAAAGTTCTTTGTAATAGTCTCTGAATGTAGAGGCAATTTCACTAGAGGTAAACTTCATCTCCCCGTTTCTTGTTTGAATTTTTTCAATAAAATTTCTGGTTTTCTTTTTTTGTAATTTCCTTGCTAAATATTTCCCTGGCTTGTTGCCCCATATATATTGTTCCCTGGCCAATTTATTGAACTTCTGTCTAACTTCCTGTTCAGCTAAATCTTTCAATTCCTCTCTCTTATCTGTAAGCTCTATGTATATACTCTGGCTAAGTGCCCCCCCAGATTTATGCTTTTGCTCCAGGGTTTTAATCTCGGCCATCAGAGCCTGCGTCTTTCCCACCCTCTCCTTTTTTTTCCACGAGGCTTTAGCTATCAGGAGCCCCCTAATGAACGCTTTATGAGCGTCCCACAGTTGTGCCTCTGAGACCTCTCCGTTGTCGTTAATTTGAAAGAACCATTCTAGCTCCTTTTTGATATAATCCCTAATTTCTTTGTCGTGTAACAATTCAGGATTGAGTTTCCAACCGCTAGAGGGTTGTTTGTGTTCGGGGAACCTTAGCCTCATGGATACCGGCGCGTGGTCCGAGAGGGACGCTATTCCAATTTCGGTTTCTTTGACCCTTTCCAGTATGCCATGGTCTATTAAAATATAGTCCAGGCGAGAATACATCTGGTGGACAGGGGAGAAGAATGAGTAGTCCCTCAACTGCGGGTGCTGGATCCTCCACACATCCAACAGTTGGTCCTCCGATAGTTTTTTTTTAATCCGCTTTAGTTGTATGTTGCCCCTCCCCGTGCCACCAGACGTACTGTCCTTCACGGGGTCCATCACGAAATTGAGGTCCCCCATCAGGATCAAATATCCTTTCCTGAAGGCCCTTAGCTTACGCAGAATTGCTTCGAGGAATAAGATAGGTTTGGCGTTGGGGGCATAAACATTGGCCAGTGTAAGTTCTACCC